>OZ030398.1:9995477-10530046 GCA_964023965.1 Melinopterus prodromus
AAAAATTCCCATTGTCATTCCGAGGAAAAATACACACAGAAAAATGTGTAAAGCAATTTTGCTGTATCAAACAACCAGCAACGTGTTCGTAATGAAACGCACTTCAATCAGTAAAATTACGGTAGCAATGCTGTATTTTCACAGAAATATGTATATGGAATATGTGAATTCTGTAAAAAATACAGCTTTATAGTTGGTATCAAATAATCAGCTATGTTAATTTTTCTTTTACCGCATTTTTTGTTGTGGTTTATAACATACATTTTTCTGAAATTTTGCATGTACTTGTCACTGTGTATAAACTTATTTGTTTCTTTCAATTCCTTAAAATTTTACAGTCTTTTCAAGTAGTACCAAAGAAAGGGAATGAAAGTTCAATAAAAGAAAGTTCGTTTAACAATAATTAAATAAATTCATTAATAGTTCAAAAAATATCAGAAGTAAAAATCAAATGAATAAAAAAATTAAGAACCATTTATTCCCAGTAAAAAGTTTTATATGCACCTATTGATAAGAAGGTAATATCAGACGTTAGCGCCATAAAATACGGCTTTGTTAATATTTTCGACGACTGTAATTTTATTAAGGCTATGAAAAAATAAATAAGAAATCAATAATAATAAATAAGAAACATACCTATTACTCAGAATGTTCTGATAATAAAGTTTGTTAATAAACACCCAAGTAGAAGATATGTGTTGTGTACACCCTAATTTCATCACATCAGATGATTTTTATAGAATAGAATATAATGGAATATGGGGCGTCCATTGATTACATGAGGCGTTTAACAGGGTGAGGGCTAAGCCGATGGTCAAGCCGAATCTCATCTAATCTTACTTTGGGGAGAGGGGGTCTCGCCGAATATCACGTTATTTTTTCCCTCAAGAAACAGCGTAAAATTGGGTTAAATTAAGTAAACATGTTTCTTCAGTATTTTATTGTTCAATTCATGCCCGGGGACCTACAAACTTTTTTGCCCCACAATGGTTTTGTTCCTCCAAATTGAATAAAATTAGTAAATATTTTGACGTAATCAAGTGACACGCGTACCTACGGAATTCAGTAACGACACGAACAATTCGGAGTTGAGTGACATCGAGTGACATTACACACTGATACAGACAATGAATGGTCAAACTGTCAAACCTTAGCCTTCAAAAGTGGATTTTAAGAACATTGTTAGTTTATCGTTTATTGAGACAAAGAGCTCCACTATGATTTTGTTACTCAAGATTGACTAATATGAATGCCAATAATTAACATTGACGATTACAAATTTACAAACTGTATGTCAAATATTTTATGTCCTACATAATCAGAAAGTGACATTTTACATCTTAGATACCGGTACGAAAACAGCTACTTTATGCTTGCAAGGGCATTAAGAATTCTTTAATGCCCGCGCTGGCATTAAGCGTTGCCGAGGTTTATATGTCAGATACATCATAGTTATTTATGTACCAAGGGCATTACGCGGATGTTTATGCGCCGAGGGTGACCGTTTAAACAGGTCGATGGCCGATAGGCCCAAGAAAATCCAACGCATTTACACTATAAACACATATTTTGAAAAATCTTACGTGATACTGACGAGATCTCGCCAGAGGGGGAATGATGATCGGAAATTCGCCAAAAATGGACGCCCCCATAGTTTATATGCTATCAAAATTATATTACATAGCAATACATTGACCTAGTTTCTATTAAAATTTGTTAAATACGAGAAAGCTTGCTTATACATAGACAATCTTGAAAAATTAACTAATACGAGACAATTATAACCCGAGGGGAAAATTTAACGTTAAAACAACATATTTGAAGTAAAAATATTAAATGAGTTTTATTTTTGCCGGCGCGGAAAAACAGATAATTTGAAGTACCTAATCTTGCCAGTTGAAGTCAATTTTTCCGCGGAACCCCTGACGATATCTCGCGGAACCCCGGCTGAGAAACGCTGGTATATAAGTTTGACAAAAAATGTCTAATAATCTGTCTGAATTTTTCTTTATTTAACGTAATTGATGGGAGTTAAAGATTATGTTTTATTATATTAATTCAAAGGGCTTACTGTGTATCTTTAGTTATTTCTTATGCAATACTGTTTTTTAGAGTTATCGAAGTCGTTTGAGGTTTTTCTGCACAGCAGGATGATCTGTCTAATGTTTTAAATATTTCTTTCTACTGCCGTAAGATTTTTTTTCAGTAATGGGAAGGACCAGCTTTTTGATGATATTCAAAATTTTCATTAAATTGTTGCCAAACTATTACTTTTGGACTTAGTTTTTTTACTTCAAATAGGCGCTCAACACATTTCGTTACATGCACAACTTGTAGTTCGCAGCTTGACATTTCTTATTTTCTCTACAAAAAATAGTCATACCTAACATCACATGAATTGTGGTTTCCAGGATCATGTGACAGCAAAGGGATTCTTGTGGGCAGCAATGCAGGCGTCATGTCCGTTGATTTTGATTCGACGGGCACTCTCATCATCGGAGCCTCCAACGACTACGCCAGCAGAGTTTGGACTCTCTCCGACATGCGATTGAGGGTAAGCCAAATACACAATTTTCTTCAAACTTCTTAAAAATTATAACATAAGCATGGAATATAATACACCTACTTAAGTTAAACAACCGTCCACATTTTGATTGGTGCTAAGCGGAGCGTTTCCTCAATTAACTCCAATGGGTAGGATGCAATTTCTACCAGTTATTGACGGCGTCTATATGTGACTAATTTGCAATATATCAGCGTGCACAAGCGGCCGTTTAATGTGCAAAAGTGAAAATTTACATTTCCTGACGTTGCGGCGTTGATTGGATTTTAAATGACTATAATAGCGCTTTATGCGGACGCTCATTAGTCCAAATGCTTTGGTGCTTGTAGTTTGATGTTCAGGTATAACACAACAGGCGTAACCGAAACGAGCTAATATATTTTCAGATACATACGGAGTGATTTATAATGACATTGTAGGTATATAATATTGGATCCAGTTGCAAAGATAACTAGTATTTTTTTAAACCAGTGCCTTTGAAACGTTTCGGTTTTTAATATTGGGTGAGTATTAACTATTAAGGTTGCTACCTGTCTTCGTTTTGCGTGGATAGTTCCCATGAGACGTCCTTTAAGTTATTATTCTGAATTACAGTTTTAGATAAATGGTGGTTTTCAGAAAATGATTATGAAATAATGAATTTTATTTCCCCATTTAAACACAAATTACATGCAACAGAAACACTAGGAAATTAAACAGGCTACACTTACAAGTAATCGTGATCAGCGAAACTTAAAGTATAAACTAATTCGTAACTAGAGTCTAGTCCAATAAAAAATAAAAAAATCAAACTTAAACCCGCCAGCTTGGTGTTACAACAAAATAACAAAAACTGAGCCAAATTGGCACCCATACAAGAACCCATACTTAATAAATACATCTCCACAGTCACCACCGCAGATACCATTAACAACATTAACTAACAATGCTCATGAAAGAGCAAACATCACTGATATCCAACAACCATTTTATTATGCTGCACGAAAAAGACTTGAAATTATCGCAGTGCAATTTAACTGGCAATTCGTTACAAAATTGTGGACCCAAAAACTGGAAAGACCGTTTTAAAATATCCGTATTTACCTTATGGATTCCGAAAATTTTTTTTAGTACATTTCTCGTACTGTAAAACAAATTCTGAGTTTCAAGTGTACAACTTATAAAATGTTCTCAGCACTCTAAACACAAACAAATTCTGGATGGGCAATACCTTCAACCTGCTATACAACGGAAAAGAACTCTCTCGGTTATTTTTTCTTAAGATAATTCTCATGTAAAAGTTTTCGGTAATTCTCAACCGATCGATCAGAGTCTTAAATGTCCCTCCGCAACAAACCACAGCATACTGCAAACGAGAATGTATCAGAGCGAAGTACAGCAGGGCCGGCCCTAGCGTTTTTGCCGCCGTAGGCAAATCTCAATAGTGCCGCCTCCCTGATTGATTGATTAATTGCTTTTATAACAAACCAACTACAAATGATTGAAATAATTATTATCAAATAATAAATTCGTGCATCATTAGTCCTTGCGTGTATTATTTTTTATTATATTTTGCAAGACGCGTTAGTAATGTAGCGAAAACAAACATCCTTCACACTACGTACCAAGATATTATTTTCTTGTCGAAAGTAAAACATATTAAGAATTCTATAGCCCGAAAACTATTTCTTGCAGGCATAAGAATGTATTTTTCACCGGAGCATTCATGCGGCATTAATATGTTTACCTCAAATAGTCTGCCCAATATCGGCGTAGAAGGTATTTTTAAGGCCACAAAACTACAAGTTTTTGTCGAGCCAGCCGATGCGTTCGAGACCTTGCAACGTGTTTGCAAGTCCAGATGTGCGATGTTACGAATCAACATTAAATGTTCATATTTTCGGTACTTTCGGTACAAATATTTGACAGTGTATACCTCGCAGTGCAATTTGCTTAGATTAGGATAATAATACTCGAAAACAAAAGACGATAGCTAAGTTTGGTTTTCACCATTGAGTTTCTCTCAAAAAAAGACGATATTACTCATTTTTTGATATCTCCTATAGTTACCGAGATCTCCTATAGTAACATCGAAATTGGCCCACCTGTACATACTTAATTAATTACATACCTACTTACCAAATAGCAGGTCAATTGATTAATTACTTTTATAACAAACCAACTGCAAATCATTGAAATAATACTGGGTGCAGGGTCGGCAGTAGCGCTTTTGCCGCCGTAGGCAAATCTCAATTGTGCCGCCCCCCTAACTCCAAAATGATTTATACAAAAAAACAGATTTATACAAAAAATCATGATCCAGAAAAATACAGTCAACACTCACGCAATATTTACGAAATTTATTTGTATTAAAAACACAACCTTTGGAGATTATACTAGTACAAACAATACTTTTAAAACAACAAAGAATAAAGAATACTAGTACAATATACAAAGTTTAACCCTAAAATAAAATTAGCTCTTTCGAACCTATTTTCTGCAAAATCGCGAGTAACTTCTTTCAGATCTAATGTATTACTCAATTCATGTTCAGTGTCCTTCATTACTAAGCCATTAAGACAATTTTAAATAGACATGGTTCTTAAGTACTTTTTTTTATTAATATTAGTTTAGCAAACTGTCTGTCGCCCGCCAGGTAGCAACAGGCAGGGTTAGAAAAAAACTGCTAAGCAATGTTTAAATTTGGCCCAATGTAAAGGGAGGTAATGAATTTTTAAAAAGGTCAACTGGACCTTCTGGAAACTAGGTCTATGGACGCAAAATCATTTAACATCATAATTAATTCGCCCGACTACGAACATAGTAGGTACCAATAATACCATCAAAATGTTTACTGAATGCAGACATTATTATTAAAATTTATTATAAATTATCAGTGATTGTCAGTGAAATTTGTCATGATACTTGCATCAAATATCTCCGAAAGTATTAAGCTTAGCAGAACAAAATGCACACCATATTAAAGATAAAAAGAATTACTTAAAAATATTGAAAGATGTCGATTTGTGAGAAGGTTAAAAAACGTGTTTTCAGAACTGAAATATTATGTCAATATCTACACTGTTAAGTCACCTGTCATCAGTAAACTTCTGTCGTTTTTGACATAATATCTCCGTTCTTTACATTTTCCCAAATCTAAATCTTTCAATATTTTAAGTAATTCTTTGTTTATCATGTACCCAAATCTTCATCAAAATTTTATCTTTAATATGATGTATAATTTGTTCTGCTAAGAGTAATATTTTCGGAGATATTGATGCAAGCATTTCATGGGGAATTTTTTAATCACTGATAGTTTTTAATTAATTTCAATAATAATATCATCAAAAACTCAGCACATTTTAATATTATTTGTATACTCAAATAAAAATTAACTAGCTTACCATTTCGGCAGCAAATGCTAAACCGTTAAGATGGAGGAATCGCAAATTTTTAAAGCGGTTTCGATATCTTTGGAATGTGCCAGTAAATCATTTTTTACTTATAACATTTTCTTAAAGTTTGTGGATATCGCATAAAAACTCAAAAGGATCGTTAGGACTATTTTATATTTCTCATTTGATTTTTGTATAGGATTACTACACTACAGTACACTTTCATATTATTTTTCCTAATTGATCCTAATTCTTTATAAAAGCTAATGAGCTATTTTATTTAAGTATGTTTATTATTGGCTGCTATGCATCTTAAAATATAGGAATGGCCTGAAGCCTGTCAATTGTGTCAATTGTATTTGATTGTATTTTACTATTCCTTTATTTTCTAGATTCAGTCAATATTTTAGAGCCTTTTGATTTTAGTTCAGTTGGTTTTGCCGCCCCTAAACTTTGCCGCCGTAGGCAGTTGCCTACCTTGCCTACCGCCTAGGGCCGGCCCTGAGTACAGCGATCTAAGTAAAACCTCATCGCAATAATTACGCAAGTAATAAAAAGTCCCAATGAACCTCTTCATCCCATTATGCAGATCAGAAATATGCCTTTCCCAAGAACACCTCTCGTCCAGCACAACCCCCAAATATTTAAAACTGTTAATCCTCTCTACCTGTTCTCATGCACAATTTATATGCAGGCAATTCAACTTAGGGAAAAAGCATTGGAGCATCAAAATCAAAACTCTTTACTCTTTCTAGTACGTGGATCGGACGTGAATGCGACACTTTAGGACCACATAAATGTCGCTAGGCTATAGCCAACCCTTTTAACGCCCTGTATTTTTCAATTCAATTCTATGTATCCAGCCATTTAAAATGTTTTTATTGGCCATTTAATAGATTTCGTTGAGTTTGTTCAGATTTTTTCACCTTTATGTGAATGTTATTCTCAATGATTCTAGAATTTTCAATTTAGTTTCTTCTGTATGTTTTCCAATTTTATACTTGATATACTGTTAAAAACTACTGAATTAATCTGTAGAAATATGATTAATTACTATTATCTATAAATATTAAGCATACGTGAGATTGTAAAGAACAGTTTTAATGCCCAGAAGGAGAAAAAAACGCCAACAGGTAACCAAATAACAAAAGAAGGAAATTGCTCAAGTTGGAATGAGTTCCTGCTGAAAATAAAATCGTAAGTTAAAGGAAGAGGGGCATTTATAAAATGTTTAAAAAGGATAGCGTAAATTATAGATGTCGGAAACGGTGCTCACGTTCTGGCCGAAGACTCCACAGATGGCGTGCATTCGGAATGATAATTGTTCCGATCTGAATTTTTGCTCTGCGGCGCAAATCCGATCGCAGAGAAAGGGGGATGGGCCGTGCAGGGAGAGAGGGCGGAATCGAATCGTGAACTCCGAACATGACTCCATCTAATCATACCCCTATCTCCGGCCATTTATCCTATATATATTATATTACTTATAGCCTGTAATTTAAATTGCTGCAGTTATTGATTTATCGCCGATCGGATGAAACCGAAGTTATTACGTCGGAAGTAGTACTATGCACCTATTAGATCATGTCAGGGTCATTCTTGGAGAGAAAGACTATTATTTAGCAGATTTGACTGACTATAACACACTACAGAAGTAAAACTTAATACTATGTAAGCAGCAAGCAAGTTAATTCTGTTCACCTGAACAGAATGAAATTATGTAATTCGATGATTCAAATCAGAATCATTTTGACACCTACATTTATGTACATTGAATATTTTACACACATCAAAAATCACTTGGAAACAGCATAATGCGAAGTAGATACTGTGAGGTTTCATGGAATATGTTTACTTAACGCCAGCGAGCGAATTAGGCAGAACTTAAAGATAAGACGAAATTAACAGATGATTAACAATGACAATTAATAAAAAAAATGTTTCGGATAAAACTTATTTGGTTTCAAATGAGTCATCCTATAGAATCTCAAATAATCAGCTTCCTTCTATACTGCTTCTAAGGGTGCCAAATCTCATTTATTTGATATGAGTTTGACATGTTTTAAAACAATGTCATACCTAATATTAAGTTACCAAATTCTCATATATTTTAAGGATACCTTCTAAGATCTTCTAAAAAGGTTGCTTGTTAAAAATGCCTTTACCTATGTTTTAGGATCACTTTGATACCTTTGAAACTATAATGTTTTAATTCAATGTACTATAATACTTGAACTATGAACTCGTCATACCGACACCAGAAAACAAACAAAAAACTAGTAGAAAACTATCTTTAGCCGGGCCGAAGTTAAACTACTCCCACTGTAAAATGTTTTTGGTGTAGAATTTGAAAAGAACAATATGGAGTTAACCGATTTTGCCTATTCACGAACTTGTCCTTTCTTTTTAAGACATAAGCTTGTAACCAAATTTCAGATCAATTGCTCTAAAATTACGGCAGTTACCGCGTGAATTTGAAAAAGGAGTTACTTAACCGGTTTCGCCCATTCACGAACTTTTCCTTACTTTTTAAGAGGTAAACTTGTATACCAAATTTCAGATCAATTACTTCAAAATTACGGCAATTATAGTGTACACAGGCAGACAGACAGACGGACGATTCAGTTTTCAATTCTGATTAAAGATATGTACCTATACAAGTCTATGCCTGCCATGCTGTCTTAAGGGTGTTGTGACAAAGTCAATATACCCTACCGCAGTAAATGAGGGGGGTATAATTTTTTATTTTTTTTTTAATCGAGTGCATTACAATCTAGTCATAATTGACTAATTCTAACTTAATTCTAACTTATTTTACTAGTGTAATTTAGCCTAATAGGCTCCCATCGATGTCTCTTAGTTAGCCCTGGTATACTGGACACGTTTTTGTTGCGCACTACGTAGCACTGTCTCTGCTTTTAGAACTAACGCCTACAACTGGCACTTACTCTCCTTTTCCGCTAAGTCACGTTCACACTAACTCAAAAGGATTCTTTCTCTTGAGTCTTCGGATTAATTCGGTGTTGTCGAGGAGCTGGATGGCCTCAACGTTTACGTGATGGTGAAGCCTTTCCTCGCGACTTCTTGCTTCTTTTTGGATTTCTTTGCACACAGACTCTATTTTGAGGTCCTTGTGGAGATCATCATTCCTAATGTACCAAGGCGCATTGACAATGCATCTCAATACTTTATTTTGAAAGGTCTGGACAATTTGAATGTTGCTTTTCTTTGGTGGAACCCCAGAGTTGAGCACCATACGTCCACACGGGTTTTAGAATTTGCCTGTACAAGAGAAGCTCATTATGTACAGACAGCGTGGAGTTTCTTCCTAGCAGCCAGTACATCTCTCGGTAACGGATTCCTAGTTCCTCTCTTTTCTTTTTGACATGGGCTTTCCAGCGGACCCTGGCGTCTAATGTCATGCCGAGATAATTGTCTGTGTTTGCGTACGGTACTATTTGGTTATTAATAGTACCTAACAGGGATGTATTGTATTTTCCTGTTCGTGAAGTCAACATGTACTGACTTGAGTTCGTCCAGTTTGATTCTTTTTTTCTTTGTCCAGGCGTGAAAATGACCAAGAGCTGTTTGGAGTTTTCTCGTCGGTTCTTCATTGCTTTTCCCAACAGCTAGCATAGCCGTGTCGTCTGCAAAAGTTGCGAGAGTATTATTTTCTAGTGCTGGGAGGTCGCTGGTGTAGAGCTTAACTATGGCCTTCCTTGGAAGTTCTTTAAGTACCTCTCCAGTTATTAAGTCATAGCCGGGGATTTTTTTCCGATTAATGTGCTTTCTTATTAAGTTACGAATTTCTGTTGGTGTGGTAAGCATGATTTGCGTGCCTTCTTGGGCATTCTCCTCCATATGGATTTCTTCATCTTCTCCATGATGAGGTTGAAATATGTTTTCTAAATGGTCAGAAAACCTTTGGGCTTTTTGTTCATTTTTCCTGGCCCAGCTTCTATCAGCTTTTCTGATGGGTGGAATCTGAATTATTGGCCTTTTGAGCTTTTTGGTTAGCTTCCAGAACGAATAGTGTGATTCGCTGGTGTTGGATAGTTCCCTCAGGTAGGTGTTGAAAGGTTCATTTTTGAGTTCTTTAATAACTGTTCTGAGTTGTTGAGTAAGGTTGTTGAATCTCGTCTTGTCTCGTGGTGCTCTAGTTTGGAACCATTTTCTTCTTGTCTTTCTTTTCTCAGACAGCAGATTTGTTTGGGGTAATTGTTTCCTTTTACTTTCGTCTGTCTATCAGGTGTGTTCTCCCAGGCAGTTTGTTGTATATCATAAAGTTTTTCCAGTTCTGATTCCAGTTGTTCTTCATTCCTTAGTGGTGTGTTCAGATTTATCCTTTCTTCGAGTGTCTGTCGAAAGCTTTGGGGTGTATAATAAATACTTTATACGAATGGGTCATCATTGAAAAATTGGCAAAAACAAGATTACTTTATTTTGCAATTTATATATCACACTTTGCTTTTAACTATTATAACTCAGTTTTTGTTGTTTATGGCTTGACATCATCAACATGTTTATGTGGCACCCCATATTTTTATAGTGATTTTGGTACAGCTTTTAAATGTCTATGGGTAGCAGAAACATTTTATAGCCTTACTTAAACAGTTTTTTCGAGAAAAGTATGATTGAAAATTGCAAGATATTGATACGTAAACATGGATATTCAGAATGGAATATGAAAGTGCGTTTTGGACCTAATGTTCTAGAAACCTCAAAAGGGCCCTACTCTAAACCTTAAACTTTGTTGTTTTACCTGGAATTCTGAAAGTGTGCACAAACAGCGCTAATATGGCAAAAAAGTTTATTTTTTTAAAAAACTTGTCGTAATTTCAAAATAACTCTTTTTAAATAATAACATACACTCTAATCTAATAATATCGTAACTTTAATATTGACGACATAAATTTAAATAAGTAAAAAGAAAAGGTAAATGAAGGCTTTGGTTCTTGCAAGAATAGAAGAAGAACAGTACTATAAGTATTTTATGCAGCATAATTTAGGCTTGTATACACGGAGAAAATTAATAAAAGAAACTGAAAACTGATGTGGAAAGCTCGTTTATAGGCTTATAGGTTTATAGGCCAGCGTAATATACTTATGAAAACAATCATATACCTTTCATGATTAACATTCTCTTGTTTCCTGAATTTGATATGAAACATGCATGATAAGAACATTCTGCTCTACACTACATAGTTTATCATTCATAAAATTTTCTAGAAAAACAGAAGAGGGTTGACGATGGACGATTCTAGATGATGGAGAAGCACAAATGAGACGGCAGGATGCGTATAATTATAATGAACAAACCAATCATTAAAAGCCAGCATCCTGTGATTTACTATTTACCGTGCACTAAAATAACAATTATATTCAGACATCATTACAAACACTATTAAAATAACAATGTACCAACGCCACTTGTCTATGTATATAATCTTATATATGTATAGCGCGTTTACATTCTGTTATCCTGATTAAAAAAGTACTTGATACTTGTTCTTCTCTGACGACCTGAAATAAAGGCCTTATTTACTGCAGATGCGTGTGCGCGCAGTACACCAGCATACAACACTGGTGTACCTACTCCGGTATTGCAGCTCTACTGCAGCGATTTACACTTAACGTTAAACGTAAAATTTTACATGGGACGTAAATAACCGGGCTACGCAGAGCGAAGGAGCGAGGGACGGTGCGGTGGAGGAGATGCCTTGATTCCTGTTAATTACTGGTATGGTAATAACGGGAATTAAACGCATGCGAATTCTATCTGGTTTACAACGCTGAACCGAGTTTCATCGTTCCTCCTGCTTAGGTTCTATACAGTATACGTGATGGTTTATATTTTTTATAAAACTCAGACCGTATTGGACTAATTAGAACAAAATGGAGAATATTAAAATACTGTGGACGTCTTTTGGTGTTTGAATTGAAAATTTAAGAATAATAAAACATTCATATCCTTTTGATTCCATCTGAAATCATTTTAACGAAAACAGTTAAATCGGAAGTAATTGGCAGTTACGATCTCTTAATTTAACAAGGCAGTATTCTGCTGCGGACCTTTTTCATCATTCATGAAATGATCGACAAATAAAAATGAATTGTACCGGTAATTATTGTCTTTGTAAACAGCAGTTCATCTGCATTCGTTTGACTAAGACTTGTATGATGAAAATAATTGCTCTTTATAAATGGAACTCTCTGAAGTTTCTCTTCACGAACACAATAATGATCTACTCCTTGCCAACAAAAGGTTACATAGCTAAATTAATAAAGAATAAATATAAGGAAATAATATTCGGGTATTTTATCGAATATTTGTAATGGCAATTGTTATCCAGAGTTTGTTCTCAAAAACTAACACGCAAATGTGCATAAACTAGCTTACAAACTTCACAACAGCTGCAGAGTTCACGTATTATTTCAAATATTTGCCTAGTCAAATGATACTTGCGAAGAAAAAATAATAACATCGGATAATAATTGTCTTTTACGATACAAAATTTAAACAAATTGCAGTAAAAATCCGGTTTTGGGGGATTAGCCGGATATCCGGTACCCGGTTATCCGGCCGATTCCCGATCCGTTCTATCTCTAATTTAGACTATTGTGGTTGACAGCCAGTAATTAATTAATTAAAGCTAGTTTAACAAACTAGAGCCGGACCAAGTTTCTCTCGCAATTATCCAAGTTTATACAGGGTCTCACGGAACTGGTACGTTAGATGTTTCTCATGTTCTACTATTGCTGAAAACTTGAAATTTTAGAAGTAGAATTTACTCGAACTGAGCACTTTAGACAAAATATTCTAAAGTTAACTGTCTGGTCTGGTTACCGGAAGTCGGTTTCAAGTTTACTATTTTAAATGGAATCATATAACTTTAATTCTATTTTTGGTTTCTACGTATCAAAATACATAATTTTTAATAACGCGTCCTTATACCTAAATATCACCATTCTTGAGTTCTTTTGATTTTACTGTTTTTGGTGATTTTCGCGGTTACATTTAAAATAGAATATCTCTGTTATTGTTGGAACTGGAAATTTCATGAATGGTGTTCCAAAACTAGAAACGTAACTAAATACGATGTTCAGTTCATCATGATATCTCATACAGGCTGTTCAAAATTTACAACACAGTAATTGAATTTTCAAATGTTACAAACAATTTTTTTTTCAAATGGAACACCCAGTATACCGATACGCCATTCCATAGGAAGTCTTATTCCCTATCAATCAATATTAATGTTCCATAGATCTATCTTTAATAGTTTTTGAGATATTGTCGGTATAAAAGAACGCAAACTAAATACAAAACTAAACATCGTCTTATTTAGTTATATTTCTAGTTTTGGACCACTAGTCATCAAACTTCTAGTTTCAATTATAACCGAAATATTCAATTTTTAAGGTAACCGTGAAAATCACCTAAAAATTTGTAAAATCAAAAAAATTCAGATATGATGATATTTAGGTATAGGGAAACATTATCAAAAATTATGTATTTTGATATGTAGAAACCAAAAATAAAATAAAATTTATATCATTCCATTTAAAATAACGAACATGATACCGACTTCCGGTGACTGAACGTGACAGTTAACTTGAGAATATTTTAGCTAAAGAGCTCAGAACGAGTAAATTCTAGTTCCAAAATTTCAAGTTTCCAGAAATAGTAGAACATGACAAACTTCTAATGTACCAGTTCCATGAGACAGCCTTTATAAGCTCGTCTAGGTTTGAAACTTGAACGAAACTAGAATAATGTAATTCAAGCTTTAGAGACAATAAGTAGAAATGAGTAAATACAACGACGGTTAGAAATTTTTACTTGAATGAGTATAACCATGGTATTAACTGGAACAATAGTGCTTTAATAATGCGCTTGTCCCTCTTGTTACAATAATTAATAGTCGAGATGCCATCGAATTGATAAGGGTTAAACTGGTCGATCCTGCAGGACTGGGATCATCCTCAATTAGACCAACAAAACTTTACACGCATTATCAGCATTTAATACAATGTTGGCAGATGGAACAAGAATCATGCATACCAATTGAACCAATTTTGATACGCGATAATCCACAAAAATTTTCAAAGAAGCTTAAATTTGCTAAAAGCTCACATGAAAATGATATGTGATATTAATCAAAAGCCACATGGTGTACACTCAGCAAAAAAGCATCATCAGTTCTCCCGGTATAAAAAACTGTACGTGAAGCTATGGTGAATTTTTATAAAATGTGCCGAAATAAGATTATTAAAAGACACATTTTCATATAATGAAACATAATTTACCAGTTTTGGAACTGGTCACGTCAGGTTTTCGAAAACAAAGGGTCAAACCGTCATAAAGTTAAACCGATTAAGATTGGGAATTAATTTTGATATACAAATGTCAATACGAAGTGCTCTGGTACTCCATTCTTACAACTTCTCTCTGTGATATCTCTTAAGCATACTTAACAGTTTGTTGTTCACCTAAATAATATGAATTAAGTCGAAAAAATTACTCGAATTGAAGAGTACTGCATTTTTCTCTGTGGAATGAAATCCATTTTTTTCTGGATGGCACTGTGTACACTAGTTGCTTTCTTTTAAAATTAATAATAATAATATTCTTTATTGTAATAAATGTGGTTTAAAATATAACCATTCCTCTGCAAACTACAATTTGATATATACGAAAAAATTAAAGTAGTCAATAATAATTATGTTAAATTACGATTTATGACTATAAGAAGCCAGTTAGTCCACATCGTCTGTTGCTCAGGCTTTACGGTTGATAGAGTACTGTGGAAAATTGCCATAAGTACCTACGTCTAGTTTATGGTCCACGAAGTGGCTAAGATTGAGAATAGTCCTTGGGCACCGGGTGGGTTTCATTTCCCGTTGTCGATATTTCTTCTGAATTTAGAATAGTGATTTTCGAGCGCCACCGGCTCGAAGACATTACAGTAACTCACCGAAACTAGAGAAATGACCAACCGCACAATTCGAGCCGCTCGTCCCACGGTAAATCTTACGCTTTTAATTTATCGAACGGGCGGCGAGATCATTCCGTCCAGCTCCAAATAAATTATCTTTAAATAACGCATTACCCCCGCGGTATCTAATTGCCAATTAATAACGTCCTTTTTGCTCGGGATGCTTGGAACGATCCCTGGCCGCCATTAATATGAAACAGTTACGTAACTCCGGACTAGACCCGTGGCCACACCGCTGACTGATGGTTGATGCTGGCCTGCCTCCGGAATAGTTCTCGATTTCGCTTCTAAGCGGCACACAGTCGACACATTTTTTACTTTTATATCGACAAAAATCCAGTTTTTTTTGTAAAATTAACTTAAAATGCCTGCTCGTTAGATTACCAGACAAAAATAAAAAAAAAACAGATCCATTGGGTCATTTTCTTCAGTAGTAATGCAGCGTCACACTCGGGTTTCTTTCGGTTTCCTTGCTTTCTTTTTCTTGACTTGCGTACGATTAACTACACCGGAAGTTGCCATTTCACTTTCATTATAATAATAATAATATTTATTTAATGCCCAACAATTTACACTAATAATAGGGCAAACCAAAGAAATACATATCTAAATAATACTAACCGTAGCTGTAATTAGTTAACATAACTCACAATTCCTAGTAACAACTAACTGAGAGTAATAAGAGAGAACAAAAAAAGAGAGTCCGCAAAAGTTCAGTATAATAAAATAATAATCACAAAATAATCACAAGCAAACGTCTGAAAAAACTAAATGAATTAAATGAATACGTCACTGGATTCTCCTCAATCAAACAAGGCAACCTCAAGTCTGTTTATGTTACGGGTGACATGACCAATGGGGGACTTGACAACAATGTTATTTCTAGCGGCAGGAACTCTGAAAACTAGAGCAAGACGGGATGACATTCTCGGGATATTTATTAGTAAACTTGCCTATAGAAATGGACACTCAATTTTCCCCGAGAAGATGTTTCGCCCAAAGGTGACGCTGCGAAGCTCCCGCCTCTTTTGTAAGGAATCTAGGTTACTCTCCGCAAGCATTACTTGATACTCCATGTCCCTCGGAGGACAAGTGCCATCTCGCCTGACCAACATCTACCTCAGGAACGTCCTTTGTACCCTCTCAATGAACAGCTGTGACGATACGTAGATCGGATACCAAACCAAGGAGCAGTACCTCGATATGATGCAAAAATGACAGTTTGAGGTCAAACCACACTCCTAGATCCCTGAACAGATCAACACGATCCAAAGGTACACCGTCAATGGAATAGGTGGAAGGAAACGTAGATTAAGAGAACGCTGCGAGATAGAAACGCTTTCCGGATCCCGGATACAACAGTACAATTTCAAGTTGTCAAACATAAGCCAAAAGCTCACAGGGAAGCATGGCCAACGTTGACGTAGACCAAAAACAACAGAGGTCCGAGGTTGGGGCCCTGCGGCACTCCCGACGATGCAGTGTAGACGTCAGACTTAAATCCATTGTAGAAAACATAGAACGATTGCCCAGGTACGAAGCAATAAGTCGCAAAGCTGGATCATTGAAGCCCATGAACTCTAACTTGTGCAATAAAAGCTTGTATTTATGTCGGCAACTCAGGAAAGTCCATATTTTCTTCCGAATAAGATGAGTATCGGTGATAAGCCTGCTTTGTTAAATGAGCCGATTGTTGCGACAAATTGTAGAAAAATAATGTCGTTTTTCTCGTTACCGCGGCTTGTACTCAGTTTGTAATCATACTATATATATATATATATATATATATATATATATATATATATATATATATATATATATATATATATATATATATATATATATACAATTAATAGTAAATGAGATTCTAATTGATCGAGATCAGTCGTATCTGCATTAAAATAAAACTAGTTAGCCAGGATTTGACAGATATTTTGATACAATAATAAGTGGTCGGATTCCTTATTTTTGTTTTATTTTAGCAATCGCTACATGTTTCGTGTCCTACTGGGCACTTCTGCAGGCGCTATAAGAAATGAGATATAAATTACACAATTGACAATGAAATTAAACTCCAAAAAACTCAATTGTAGAAACTTCCATTTTGTCAGGCGTGGCCCGTGGAGAACATAAAAAACATACAAAGGTCACAAACAAACATATATGAGACTGCAGAACAGATTCTTTTAATAGATATTTTTACGATAGTCAAAACATCAGCGTTTGACACTACCTACTGACATTAGAATGAACTTATTAGTCAAATCTTGGGGTACTAGGATGCAGACACGACCGATCTCAATTAAATACAATTTGCTCGTGCTGCTGAACTATTAATTTTACCAAAAAATGCCATAGACATTAGTTATTCGGAATTTCCTGTGCTTTAATTTATTATTAAACTTTATTGACGAAATTTCTGAAATGGCGGCTCATTTGCATCCTTGAAAAAGGGTTAGAGTAAACATCCAGTTCCTTTGGACCCTTTTGAACCAAAAGCTTTTCAGCTCTAAGTTTGGTCATGAAACTTCTAAATATGAAGTGTCCCGAATTATTATTTGACGAATTATTTTATTAACGACAATGAGGTGTTGTTTAACTATTGCTAATATTTAACTTACTAATCTGCTTTTGTGTTAGTAAAATCACAGATGGTCTATTATGTGGACCATAAAATTCACGAAATGATCTGTAAGTTTGGCGTACAGAACGTGAATTTCGGAAATAAATATCCACAATTTGTAAGTTTGCCATGTAACTCGACTATAAAAAGTATACCTCTAAACAAAAAACACCCGTTATTATAAAAATGTTAAGCCAGACTGTGGTCGAGTGGTAGCGCGCTTGGCTATCAGTCTGGGGGACGTTGGTTCGAATCCAACGCCCTGCTTTCAGAGTAAAGGTTTTTCTGTGGTTTTCCTTTACACCACGGCGAATGCTGAAAGCCAAACAACTTAAGACGTGCCACAGACGCGGGCCATAATAATGATAATTCGGGCCTGCCGATGCCCCCGTAGTGGCGAAAGCTGTTGGGGGATGGTAAGGCGTGGATTATTATTTATTGAAAATCTCTGATACATCTCATTAAATATTTGAAACCTAGATAATATAATTTAGATATAACATATAAATACTAAACTTACACTAATAATTTTGAAAAGTAATAAAGAGGATCAGGGCAAATTGGTAGTACCGAGCTTCGCTGAAGCCTAGGGTACTCCCTTTGCGGGTATCACTGCAGCTCTACCCAATTTTGAAAAACACAAGGCCATTTATGCTTTGCAAAAAAAAATTTCATTTTTCTTTGCAAAGCAAAGGAAAACTGCAGAAAACCCTTGCAGCCTCGTGCAAAGGTCATTAAAAACACACACACACACTCACACACACACACACAGACACACATTTATTAATAGACAATATACATTAAAAGAAGGTAAAGATGAAATATTAAGCAGCAAATTTAGGGTTCTTTATGATAAAACTCTCCTCAAAATATTTGCGCTTCCCAAAACCGCAATTTCTTGAATTTCCCAGGGCGAAATTTTGCACGGCAACTCTTTAACATGTTTACTATAATTTAGACTAACTGCTCCCAATGCACCTACAATCACCGGAACAATGTTCACTTTCATTCCCCACATACGTCCAACTTCTATTGCGAGATCCTTATATTTAAGTTGTTTTTCAAGCTCCTTCCTTACAACATTCGCATCAGCAGGTACCGAGATTTCAATAAACGTGCACACCTTCCTCTGGAAATCCTTTACCACGATATCTGGCTTATTAGCATCAAGCATTCTATCAGTGACAACAGGCATGTTCCATAATATGGTAATATGATCATTACTCACAACAGGAGATGGGATGTGGTCATACCACCGAGACACATCCATTGCTAAACCTAGTTGGGAACATAAATTATAATGTATATATGTTCCCACCCTATCATGCCTAGCAATGTAATGCGACTCAGCTAAGACTGGACAAGCCGCCAATAAGTGGTAGACATGTTCCGGAGCCTGATGACACAATCTACAGCTCCCATCATGAGCAACTTTCATAATCTTCTGTTCATGATATCTGGTACGAATTGCCTGATCTTGCGCCGCAACAATAGAGGATTCCGTTTCAGCCTTAATGTTCCCATGACAAAGCCAAGATAAAGACCCAGATTTTGAAATACCATCACCCTCCACAATTCTTAAAAATTGACCATGCATTGGCTTACTAACATAATCCTCCCTCATTTTCCGATTCATTCTTAACTTAATCTCCCGCTTTAAACTCGCCACCGAAGTTTTATTTCCGTAATTTTCTAGTTCTTCGACCTGAAATTTTTCTAAAATTAGTTTATGTTTACTAATTATTGACTTACCAGAAGTATCCCTAATTAATTGTTTAATAACTTTATCTTCCTTGTTGGCCTTTATAAAATTTCCTAAATTTAACATTTCCAAATCATAAATATTTTCCAATTGCTGCAAACCACGACCTCCATCTAAACGATGCAGGTATAGCCTGCAAACATCGGACCTAGGGTGAAACATAAAATTTAATGTTAACTGTTTTCTAGTTTTAATGTCCAAATCGCGTATTTCCTTCTTCGTCCAGTTTAAAACACCAACACTGTATCGAAATATAGGAATAGCATATGCATTTATCGCTTGCATTTTATACTTTCCATTTAAACCAGACTTTAAAATTTTCCTCACACGCTTAATGTATTCGCCTATAACCTTCACCTTCATGCCTTCATCATCAATACCAAAGGCTTCATCCATTCCCAGATACTTATATCTAGTATTATCTGTTAGTTCGTTAATACTAGTATGATCATTCAGGCATATGTCAGCGGTTTTCTCAATTTTGCCTTTGACAATACTAATTTTGGCACACTTCTCTAAGCCAAATTCCATCCCAATATCGTCAGAGAATTGTTTAACAATGCTGAGGCTCCTCTTCAACTGCTCATCATTTTTGGCATAAAGTTTCAAATCATCCATATAAAATGAATGACCAATTAACTTTTCGCCAGGTAATAACTGAACACCAACTTTATCCTCGTTCAATTCCCTAGACAGCGCAAACAGGCCTATGCAAAACAGCAATGGAGATAAACTATCACCTTGAAATATGCCACAATTAATATTAATCGGCTCTGAGAAAACACACGAGTCTTCTCCCCGCAAGCATAATTTAGTAGACCATAAAGACATACATGAGTTTACCAAAAAAATAATTTTTTGGTTTACCCTATATATCTCCAAGGCTTTTACAATCCATTCATGCGGGATACTATCGTACGCCTTCTTATAATCAATCCAGGCCATGGATAGGTTTCCTCGAGACTTCTTGATCTTTTCAACAATCTTCTTGTTGATTATTAACAGTTCCTTTGACCCATAACTGTCCTTTAAAATACCTTTCTGCTCAGAGGGCAATACATTATTTTCTTTTAGATGTTCATAAATCTTGGTACCTAAAATTTTAGTTAATAATTTATAACTACAATTTAAACAAGTAATAGGTCTATATTGGGATACTTCCATTGTATTCTCCGTTTTGGGAATCAAAACAGTAACACCTTCAGTCAGCCACGACGGTATCAGTTATTATTATTATTATTATTATTATTATTATTATTAATCTAATTAATCTGTTTTATCAAAATGTTTGTTATAAAAATGACAAAAAATGTAATTTTATTAAAAAAAAATAATATTTTGTTTACCTAAGAGGTCAACCTGGTGCACTGTGCGGTGCATCGCGGCGGTGGCACGATGTTGCACAGCGCGCTGGTCGCGGCGTAGAGGAAGTGCTTCATAGATGTCGCTCGCAGCCACCGAGAGATACCATCATTTGCATATTTACAGTTTTCAGCGACGGGAGAATTATTGCCGAGGTGCGAAACCTTCTTGGGCAGATGTACTCCACTCCGGTTATGTACAGTTAGGCCGAGATTATTTTTGTCGATTGCCAACAAGCTTCGCTGCAAATCGCAAATTTAACACTGGTCAGCAGGAACGGAAATGTGTTGATCTTTCTGCACTTCTTTGGTCCATTTTGCAGGCCAATCTTCGATCCTACATTTTAGTTCTACGCGCAAATGTTAAATTATTTAGTAGTTATTTAGTAATCGAAAGCCTAGCTGTGTTTTTATTTTTCATGGGTTGGCTACCAGTAGAATACTCAACTGTAACATTGAAACGATGATTAATTTTTAGCGATTTTATTATTTTTATTCGATCTCGAATTTAAATTCTTCAAAGAAAAAATTTTAATCTTGTGTCTGGTTCGGAATTATCTTGGTTTAGGAAAAATGTTGCTATTGCCCATTCTGGCAATTTCCACGAAAGTTTAACTTTTTCCTTCTTGTTGTGGTTATTCTGTTTTGTGTAAGGTTTTCCAAACTGCGGCTTAAGTACAACTGAAATAAAATGTTTATGAAATGTGTGCGTGGATGGGAAAAGGGACCAGTTGTCCGTTTCTAGTTACGCTGATAATCGCAAATAAAGTTAAACTGGCTCAGAATACACATTTTTATTTATTCGCTAATTAGTCTCTTTCGTCTGAAACCCGTCTGAGGTTGGAAGCGTTTGAAAAATTGCATTTTTATTGCGAACGAAAAACAGACCAGTTGTCGATATCACGCTACGCTCTAGCGCATTACAGTGTTGCCGCATACAGTGGCACAAACAAATGTCCGTATGGTAACAGTTTATAAACTTTTTCGTATAAAATATAATTACAAAGTTATATAGTATTCCGGGACAATTACTACGGTTATATTAATTTCACTTGTTGTTTTTTTGTTTGTCTGTTGGTTGTGTTTCTATATAATTGTTTGTCTGTTTATTTGTTACGTTCAAATCTTGTAATCGATATTTTTCCTACTTACCAATGTCCAATCGAGTTGAAATTTTGCATGTGGACAGATTTGGAAAATTTTTCATTTAATTTTGTTTATAGAGCGTTTTTTAAAAATGTACTTTTTATATAAATTTATTATGATTGTATTTGTGTACCTAGTTACGTTCATTTATTATCATTAAACATTGAAAATAATCTGATTTATTTGTATTTTATACGTCGTCCGATAAAATTCATAAATTTGGATTTTTAACTGACGATAAGTGTTGAAAGCAGAGACCTGCATAATGTTACAGCAAATAGAAAAAGTTGCAAATTCACGTTAATTTACTATGATTGCCAGATTGCATTCGGTGCCATTTTGAATTATAAATATCTAACATCAGATCTTTCTGTGTTCTTCCGAGTCCGACCATTTTGAATTCTAAAAATCCGAAAATAATCTAAAAATACGAGAATACTAGTCTTTTTAAAACTCGAGAGATGAAGATATCTACTTTACACTATTTTGTAGCTCATGGCGCTATTGATTAAAAAGCCTATACAACCTACACGGATAAAGAAATAATAAAGTCTACTAAAAATCTTGAAACTAATATCGAAATTGTTCCAAAACCGTTGGAGTCAGCGTAACTTCCAAATATGCGCGAAGTTATTAACTATTAAACTTTGCAAAAATTTGAAGCGTCATAGCGCAATACTTTACTTTTTGCATCAGGAACTTAAATAATTTTTTTTTCGATAAGTTCGTAGGCTTTCACTGCCAGAATCATTTAGAAAAGAAACTGGTTCCGTTTTATGCCGTGTGTCAAGATTTGTTAATGCTGACGTTTTGCGAACCATGTTGCTCGCTTCTTCAAAGCTAATTGAATACTCTTCTCAATACTATTTCTTTTTCAATTTCTTTTTATTGTAGTCGGCTTAAAATGGAGTACCTTTGCCATAACTTATTCTATCTAAAAACACTCATAACTCAATTTCAGTCAACTGGTCCCTTTTCATATCCAGGCACACAAATAGTGGTATTGGATACAGGGCAGAGTAATGTTGATTTTTCTAATTTTTTGTATGCGGCTCTTTTACAAACTTTTTTTTTAATAATTTTAAAACATTATAAAATTCTTAGTTAGGGGTTTTACCGGCTGGCTGTCCAAATTAATAAAACTGAACTAATTTTTATTTTTGTTTACTACAATTAACTTGTAGTTTATAATTATTAAAAATTTAATAAAAAAACTTTTGAATGTAGATACATACTAGATAAAAAATCATTATATATTCATTATTGATAATTTGATTATTAGATACTTAATTTGTCAAAAATACAATAAAATAAGCTACCATTGCCAACAACAACAAAAAAACAACAAAAAGTCAAACCACTGTAAAGTCTGATATCATTTTTCCCCATAAATTTAAATCAGGAAACAGGGAAAACCAGCGGAAATATAAAAAGAAAAATATTTTTGTTTGTCTCAAAAAGAAGACTTAATTCACCATTTCTACCTGAACATTCAGATTCTACGGAAGGAATGCATACCAGAATCGTTTGTCATTTCTTAGTTTTTTTTTTATATTTCTGGTTTGTCACCTAGTCGTTTAACATCGGTTTTTGTATTTTTAGAAAATTACACACATGTATTAATCGAAAATCTTTAAGTTTTTACCAATATTTAAATTAAATAGGTAATTGATTCATATTTTTATTATTAATATACTAGTTCAAAGAGATCTTATTTCAAATATTTTCCTCTGCGTAGTATTCACCCTCATAGGCTGTAATGTACTGGATTAATGTTTTTAGTACAAAAGCATGGCAAAAGTTCTTCTTTAATATTCTTGCTTAGTATCGAAACATCGCTGTGTTTCATTCGCGAATGCATGACCCAGTATCCATAGAAAACACGTCAATGGAAGACAGATTGCGGGGTCGACCTATCCGAAATGACATTCGCATGCATACGTACAGTTCGCACAACCGCGTTCGGCCTTCTGGCCACCTGTTGTTCGAACGCGGCACCGACATTGTTTCCAAATCGCGACGCATTTAGCGGGCTTCCGTAAAACAGCACGGATTCGGCCCGAATACGGGAAGATCGTTTCTGTCATGTATATCCGTGTCCATTCCGTTCCGAATGCATCTAGTCGGCCGATACCATCGGTAATCTACTGCGGCATCGCCCACTGAATAATTCATTCGATCCGTGAGGGGAGATCTGTTACAAAATACGCGAGTTATCTGTGGGCCGACTTTCCTCCTCCACCTCCGCCTCCTCGTCCTCCTCTCTCTGACAAATATTTACCGGCGGGAAATTTACCGCAGGCCGGACGTGCCCTGCGTTGCTACTGAAAAGGCTAAAAAATATCGCCGCGCGAGACCCGTGACTTATCTACCGATGCACGGCCAACTACACTTGAAACATCCTTGCGTAAATACCATTTTGTCACCTTCCAACGCGGACCTGACCTGACCTCCTTTGGAGACAGGTAAAACCTACAATATCCACGATATGGTATCCAATTTACAGTATCGTTAAGATCAGCTCCTTTAGTCAAAGGATAGGTCACGCTAATACGCGGAAGCACCTTAAGTTTTCGCATGTGCTCAAAAGAGGGCGATACAAGAATAAACCATTGAAATCGACCCAACAATGGCATCAGATGACACTTAGGAAATATATCCAAGAAACTCACTTCAAACAAATAATAACGGCATCCAGATGGCGCTACGGATCGATCTACACAGGAAAAGTGTCTATTCATCCCTCTATTGATTAAATATAAAAACATCAGTTATATTTTCTGCGTTAAGGTTACATGCCTGCAGCCGAACTAAAAATTATTGTTTTCCATTACTTCCATTACTTGTTATTTATTGGTCGTTTAAGCACAAGTTAATAATATTTCACTTTTTTGAAATTAACTATGTCATGGAGGTTTTTAACGCCACTGCTAGCAAAATATTGCGCCATCGTCGCCATGATTTGTTTTGTTTAGAACCAAATCTAAATATCGTCATTATAAGTTGTCTAGCCAATTATTTTAGGTATACAGGTGTCTCAACAGTGCGATCTCGGAAGATTGTGCCTCTGTTAATAAAGATAATTTAAAACTGATTTGTCTCATATATACAGAACGCCGAGGCGCACATTTTAAAATTATTAGCGTGTATACAGTGTGTTCCATAATGTAGTACCAACCCAAACTTATGTTTTTTTAAATGGAACAACCTATATCTCGGTGCAATTTTGAATTCCTCGCTAAATTTTACGCCAATGAAACAACTTTACCTACACTAAACGTTATACTTTTTGATTTATTGGCATTTTTATGGAATAACTGTTTTTGATTTTATTTCGCACGCTTAGATTATGATTGAGTAAGAAGCGTTGTATTATCATGATTACCTACCATATCCAAATTGTGTATAGTGTGGTCATAATCTGCAGCAAAATAAAGCAGTTTTTCCTAGGAAAGTAAATTGTTTTAAATGGAATTCCCTGTATTTAATCCTTTTTTGAATTCAACGCATCGTCCTGCACAAAAAAGTACTAGTACATACGAGTGCTAAAATAAACTATTGGTGAGATAACAAGTGTTCTTAATAAAAAAATCGACGTTTCTGTCAATAAGTCCTTCTTCTCCTACATTAACAATTAAACCAGTTAAGTATTTACCTAAAGTACTATTTTCTCGCATAATTATATCTTTTCTTTAATAAAATACATTTTGTCACAATTTAATATTATAGTACTTTACCTTCAAGGTATAACTAAAATTTTATTTACTTATACCTTGAAGGCTGTGAAAAACTGTGCAAAAGAAGTTATTAAGGTATCTGTTAGTGGTATCTGTCAACTCCTACTTGCCAATGAAGAATTTTTGTAGCATTCGCTAAAAGCCCACACCATATCAAGTAGTGCCTCGGCGGAAAAGTTCGCCAAAATTATGCAAATCTAACTTAATAACCCTAACAATATCACCAGCACTGACAGATACCGTAATAACTTGTTTAGCACAGTTTTGCATAGCCTACAGGGTATAAGTAAAATTTTATTTCCAACTATAATATTAAATTGCAGATGTGCTAAAATGTTTTATTTTATTAAAAAAAATGGTGAAATCATTCGAGAAAACAGTACTTTAGGTAAATACTTAGCTGGTTTAATAGGTTAATGTAGGTGTAGAAGCACTTATTGATAGAAAAATCATTTTTTTATGAAGAGGGCTAGATATCTCTGCATTGGTTTATTTTAGCACTGGTGTGTGCTAGTAATTTTGTGTGCAGAACGTTGCGTAGAATCCAAAAAAGTAATTAGATATAGTGTATTCCATTTAAAAAAGTAACTTTCTTTGGAAAAACTGTTTGCTATATTTTGTTGCAGATTATAGTCATAATAAATCCCTGCTAAACCCTGCTAAATTATTTTAAAAACCATCTGCGGGTCGGAAAGAAACGCCTCGCGGGCCGTAGTTTGAAGATGCTCTAGTTAAGAGCTTTATTTTCAAGTAGCTAAATTAACAATGAAAAATAAAATCGACGTCAATGATATAAAACGTGCAAACTGGGTTATCGGATATAATAATTAATTCCCGAAAAAGAGTTGGTAATTTGTTAATTAATAAGACGTGTTTCGAGAGTTGTTATTACTATCGAATAAATTTGTACATATTTCCGAATTATAACTGTAAGTCCACCGTCTGTCTCGAATAACATCAAAAATTTCAAAAAAGGAGAACTCCTTAAAAATAATTACACTAAAATGGGCCAGATAAGCGCGTCCGATTCCGTTATTGTAACTCGAACGCCCTATTAAGATAAGAAGTAACGTCGAGCCGGGGACCTAACTGCAAAACCATCGCTAACCATATGTCGGCAATTATGTTGAGAATCGGTATTTAACTTATTCGGCAAGTGCGTACGCCCGGAGTGCCGCAGTCGTTCGGTGCTTTCGCATAACTTGAAAATTGCATTAATGCCCCGTTACCCAATTTTGAACGGGAGACGGCGGACGACCGAAAAGCGGAGATCTCCTGATCAATCATTCATAATAACGTCCTCCCCGATGTACGAATGCATAATAAATTCGTCCGTCGGACGAAAAGCGCCGTAGGGTCTTTCGGGGCCAAAATAAACATACCGTTAATAATGAACTCGTTTCCGAACTTAATTGCGAACGCTTTAACCACGTTAATGCTCAACTTTTATTTCACGGTTGATGATTTAATTCCATTTCGGGTCATTTCGCAAGACCGATCGTCGAAAGGCGCATCTATAGAGACATCACAGATAGAATTGTGTATTTCAGGGCACAAAAGGAGAGAAATAATTAGTCGTTACTTTTATTTAAAATTGTTGTTAAAAAGACCTTTATTATGTCTTTAATGAGTTAGCGAAAGTAGGTTCTGTGGGGTATTATAGAATACTAGTAGTTTACTGGTATTGTAGTTACTAATATTTTTTAACCCCAATAAAATTCATTGAAAGTACTAAAAAAAATGTTTGCTTTAACTCTTTAAGGTGGAATCTCGAAACATAAATTTGTTATGTATTTTTTTGTCGTTAACCTCCTTTCTTGATTCCTTCTCATATATGTCAACGGTACTGACTTATTTATTATGCATTTATTTATTTAAAATATTACAAAACTGGCAAATTAATATTAAATTAACACGTTTAAAATTCAATAAAATCAATAAATTAATTGATGAAAATTTTATCTTCGCGTATATACGTTTCATTTATTTCACGACAATTTTCACACAGAAAACACATTTTTGACTTAAAAAACAAATGAACAAGCCCCTAAAATTATGACCAAACATTTTGAAACAGTCTGTAAAATACTCTGATATTTAGCAACATTATTTAGAACAGTTATCGGCCAATGTAAAAAAAAAACAATTGAAATAACTGCAAAATTAATGCAAAATTATGCATCGATTTTTAATTGTCAAAATATACATTTTTGTACTAAATTCAATTTCTGACCTACCATATTCCGAGTCTAATATTTTTTGACTGATTTTGGCTTAAACCTTTTAATGTTAGTGATTGCGTAAAGGTTTTATTTACATATGAAAATTTTCGAGATAAGACTTACGTGTATCTTGTCAGACCGTTTAAAGAGTTGTTTTGAATTAAGACGAATGCAGGCTCAACATTTTATTCTATTTATTTTTTTAAGCAGAGATGACCGTTCCATCACTAGACAGTATATTAAACAAAACTTGACACAATATTAGTTCCTTTACAAAGTACCCGCAGGTAACTATAATCAAACTACAAGATACTAAATTCGGTGATTTTTTTCCCAGGTGCATTTTTCACACCAAACTTAGTGTGCCATAATTTAAAGTCTAATTTTTAATGATTTACATATATATATTTTCACACACACCAGAAGCTATGCAATTTGGCCGGAGTCGAAGTTGGAGTCGGACTACAAAAATTATCTGTATATGGAGTCGGAATGGAGAATTATTTTATATCTTTTATATCTCCACAGCCCTGGTCGTACATCAATAACATAAATAACTATAAAAACCGACCTAACTGACATTTCTCATAGATAATATTAATACAAAATAATCAAATCTTGAGAATGGCGTGATTTCCAATTAGTTTAAACCAATTTGATATGTCGACCTCGTTTATTAAGTGCATTCACACACATATAAACGGCGGTAATATGAATCCATAACATGAGAACGAAACGGGATTAACTGACGACTGTTTCACATAAACATAATTTCGAAATAATTTCCGTTCTTTTAATCTATCCATTTTTCGACGTATCCATAAAGTGGCAGCCAGTCATGGGCAGGAATTTCGTGAAATGCAGCCGTGAAACCGAAGTCGGAGGCTGCATTCCCACGACTTCTAATTGAACACGAGATATTTCCTAACGGGCGTTGCTGCTGGTAAGCATCGCCGGCGAACTGGATCCCGCCGAACTGTTATAAACATTGAGGGATTTTTCAAGTGGCCGGTCGCACTTTACACAAGATAGCAGAACAGCGCCGATCACATGTGTGTGTGTGTGTGTTTGATTTTATTGCACTGTGCTACCGCGATTGTCGTTCGTAATCGGTTGCTGCAGCGCAGCCTGTTGTCCGCAGGATAAAATTTCGCGATAATGAGAGGTCAAGGGACTCGACGCTTTAGCGCAACACCTTCGCCAGTTGGAGCAGTTGGAGCTCGGCCCTTGTTCCACTTGTTAATGTCCATCGGCTATGCATGGAATCTGCGTGTTACAATTCCTACTTTTCACCCTAATTAAAATATACGGGCGGCAGTCTTATGCGAGTGCTCAAGACTAGAATGAAAGCCATTCCAGTAAAGAGTATAATCAATTTTTTAATTTGGATTACATTTTAGCTTTCCTTGTATATAAGAATTACACAATTTACAAAATTACAATATATGTTGAGTGTGTTAAGGTTAGGGCTCAGACATACATTTGCATTACCCTTGTCTCACTAATATAAAAAATGTATGATTTCACTTATAAAATATAACAATAAATTTACTTTTAATGGGGTTGATGTAATTGCATATTCTGATCTTTAACAGCATTTCTGCTGACTTTTTTTGTGGATACATACAACTTAACCTGACATTTAACAGTTTTCATCCCTGTGTATGGGGGGTAAAATCAAAAAGAATGAAAGCTATCATCTGTCAAGTCTGTTCCCACCCTATTTTCAACCTATTTCCTCAAAAATTTCAGAAATTTTATTAATGTTCAATGAAACACTAACTGTTTATTGCCGAATTTGGTTTAAAAGTATTGAAATTAATTTCCAAGCATTAATATCACTGAAATCATATCACTGAAATTTGCATTGACTGTACCAATGTTCACGATAAGAATTGTAGATTCTGGAGAATTCAAACCTACTTATCTACAGATGCGTGTAACCATAATAGTGTGTTCCAAAAAGAAAATTTATATTCTAGTATAGTTTTATAGATGTAGTCTAATATAATGAATTAGAAAAAACAGAAACATAGACTATTACGTTTACAAACATAAAATACTAGGGCAATCTATAACAAAACACCAACACCACATAACAGTTATATAAAACAAACACTCCATTAAAAAAATCTTAAAATAATAAACAAAATAAAGAAAAAGTATAACAGAAAGGATTTTAATTATACAGTGTTCAAAAAAGGAAATGCTATTCTTTTATCGTCCAGTTTTTTTGTGGTATGAAGAATAGTAATTTTCCAGTATTTTGGATATTTTTCATCATTTTTTTTTATGGAATCATTTAACTAGCAGATTTGAATTTTTAATTTTTGTTTTAATTTACCACCTTGTTTTTTTGTAAATTATTTTTGGCAAAACAAATAAATTGGTAATTTTACCGTATTTAAAGATTTTAGCATTTTATAATATATTATACCTAATATGTAACATTTTTTGTTACCTGGAAAACAGAAAACAAGGGAAATGCATTGGCCAAGAAATAGAAACTGTTGGAAAAATATGTTTGTTTGGGTTCTCAAGTTATCATTGTTTTATTTCAGTTTTATGCATAAATAACGAACTTGAACGTAAAGTACTATACACAGTGTGTCTCTACAGTGCGATCTCGGAAGATTGTGCCTCTGTTAATGAAGATATTTTAAAACTGATTGTACTCATATATCCAGCACACCAAAGCGCACTTTTTAAAATTGTTAGCGTATATACAGCGTGTTCCATAAAGTAGTACCAACCCAAACTTATGCTTTTTATTAAATCGAACCGCCTATATTTCGGCACAATTTTGAATTCCTCGCTAAATTTTACGAGAATAAAAAAAAAAACTTTACCTACCCTAAACTTTATACTTTTTGATTTATTGGCATTTTCTGGAAAAACAGTAGTCTAAGAAATGCATTATATCTCAATACATGTTTTTAATTTTATTGCGGACACTTTGATTATGATTAAGTAAGAAGCGTTCTATTAGCGTGATTACCTACCATATCCATATTCTGTCATAATCTGCTACATAATATAGCAAACAGCTTTTCCTAAGAAACTTAATTTTTTTAAATGGAACAGTCTATATCTAATTATTTTTTTGGATTCTACGCATGTTTCTGCACAATAAAGTACTATACACACCAGTGCTAAAATAAACCATTGCAGAGATAACTAGTCTTCTTCATAAAAAAATCGATTATCTATCAATAAGTGCTTCTACACCTAAATTAACTATTAAGCCAGCTAAGTATTTACCTAAAGTATTGTTTTCTCGAATGATTTCATCTTTTTTTTATAAAATAAAGTATTTTGGCACATCTGCATTTTAATATTATATTTTGCATTTATTTATTGGCAAGTAAAGTTGACAGATACCACTAATAGACAGCTTAATAACTTCTTTACCACTGTCTCTCACAGCCTACAAGGTATATGTAAAATTTTATTTCAAATTATATTATTTAGTTTCAGATGTGATAAAATGTTTTATTTTACTAAAAAAAGATGATTTTTTGCGAGAAAACAGTACTTTTGGTAAATACTTAACTGATTTAATTGTTAAGGTAGGTGTAGAAGCACTTTTTGATAGAAAAATCGATTTGTTTATTAAGAAGACTGTCTCAGCAATGGTCTATGCGTAGAATGAATTCAGAATTCAGAAAAAAGAATTAGATCAGGGTGTTCCGTTTAAAAAAATTAACTTTCTTAGGAAAAACTGTTAACCTGTATAAAAATAAACACACGATAATATCTTTTGACTCAAATGAGGTTAGCTGCAGTTCATAAAACGCGATGACGTGTTTTGGAATTAAATATATGAAAATTCACGGAGCGAAGTCCTGAGCTACACATTGAAAACTAATATTTCAGTTTAACAATTCAGCATCTAATAATTTCTCTCTTAAATTGTTTTTCTAATAACATAGAGTTGTTGTATTATTTTTCATTTGCTAACAAGATTTATCGAAAAAGTCGATTAGTACATATATGGAAAAGTTTCCGCAAAGTTTCAGCTATTGAGACTCTTATATGAAACTTGTTTGCATAATAGAAATATAATGAAATAGACTATAGAGTAATGGAGCTAAAGGTCGAACTTGTAAAGAAATTACACGGCGCGGTAAGCCGGGAACTGTTTGGAAGGCGTAGGGGCAATTTGTCCGCGGTATGAAATTGGCGCGGCGATTTTGTAATACCGACCAACCACCGGAGGTAATGGTGCGGGGAGAGAACCTGCGGAATCCAGCACTAAAAAAAGGCAAATAGCGACGGTAATCGCCGGGGTCGGGGCGCCGTATCTTCCTGAAGAGATACCGGGGGCCTTATTGGCACGATATAATGAGTTCGTGCCGGCGAGGGAAAGTCCGCGGACTACTCCGGACCGTGGACCGGAATCGACGATCACGCTCTCGTTTTCCAGATGCAATCCGAAACGGGCCCGCGATTATTAATACGCTATTATTTGCGCGCAAAAATGGCAAATTATACGACGGGAACGGGCCACGACCGACCCCGGCCGGGCCTCAGCCCCGACAGCCCGATAAAGAGGGCCCCGCGGATGGTACAGTTTCCGGTATATATAATTACCAATGAAAGCGAGAACGGCGCCGAACTCTCTGACCCCTCTAAAACTCACCATCATCGGTTTAAATGACAAGAGGATGGAGAGAGAGAGACTTTTCACCGAGGCTTAGAATAAAGCCACTTCGGTTCTTTGCCCCCAATTTTGAACCATGACTTTATCAAAGTATCAAAATATACAAGTAGTTATGATTTGTCCCCGGACGTTGATTGATGGCATCACACTTCATCTTGATTTATTTTGACTTATACTCATAATTATTTTTTTTCTGTCAAACATTACCCAACAAAAATTATATCTATAAAATATATCAATAATTATAGCGACGAGAAGGATTACACATCCAAACAGACAATCCATGGCTTTAGAAATGAAATTAATGGTTTTAATTCCCAGAAAATACACGAAATACATACGTTGTTAAAAAAACTCACATCACAAACTACTTAATTATCTATTATACACTTCTTTGCCTGCTGGTGAATGGAAGCGGATTAATTTATTGTTGTCCGTGAACCTTTTGTAACAACAATGAGCATATAAGAAAAAGGAAAAGGCTACACCAGTATGTTGCTATAATAGGAAGAACAGATTTTACAACAAATATTTAAGTAATTAAAACAAAACAAAAATACATAAACGTAAAAATATGAAAAATATGTGACGAATTTCTTTATATGTATTCAGTGATGACACAATATACAATTAGTAAATAGACGTAATAAAAAATAGCCAAAAACTTTTTCCAGTTTAAGGATTTTTCCTTTAACTAAAATACAAAATATTTAGGTACGAACGATCTAGATAAAAATTCTATTTGTGTAATGTGACTAGGGCTACTTGAACTGTATTTGAGTAAACCGAAAGACGTAATATTAATATTTTTCATAACAAGATATTGAATATTGAATATTCTAAAAAGTTGCACTGAATAACAATAAATAACGTCTTCACTTGAAAACGTGTTTAGATCTGGGTCATTGTGTTATTGTAGTTAAGTCATTGTAGTTATTTTTTGTAAATAGTAATCGTTTTATTTAAAATGCAAATAGTTAGTCTACTAGCATAATAAACATTTAAGACGTATGAGTTCTAAAATTATCCAATTTTATCTGAAAGAAGAAAATAAAAATTTGTCAAAATTTTTATTGGAATATCACAATGAACAAATTAAAAATTTGTCTCAATTAACAATTTCTTTTGCCGTGACTATTCTGGAATCATCTTACAAAAATGTAAAATTTTTGAGGCAATTTAAGATGCAGGAGCAAGTTATTATCTAATAAACTTTAAATTTTGTTTATTTTGATGCCAGTATGCACACATTGACGCCTTTTACCTTTTAAACCGTCAATTTTGATTTTCTACTTGCAAAGTAAAATTTGAAAACGCTGATGAAGTTCTGGGGTAAAAGATATTGTCCAATAAAGTATATTTTAGACGTTTCTTACTCATGGCGTTTTGATCCGGCAATTCCCGCTTTTTTCATGAATCCCGGGATTGCAAAATCCTTAATCCTGAAATCCCGGGATTAGTATATTGGCCGGGATTGGAAGCCCTAATAGCTACAGAAAAGAACAGCACAACCACAATTAAAAAAAGTAGGCACCGTAATGTCGGACTATAACACAATGATAACCGTCAAATGATAATAGTTATTGGCGTGTGGATTGCAAAAATAATATCAACTTGACGTTTACTTAAAATCTGATCCGCAGGTTCATCCTCTATAGGAAACATTTGCTAATAAACCGTAAATTACCCTAAGCGCAGAATGTTATTAACTTACTTATCTCTTTTTTTCATCTTAGCTGCGCTACAAGTTAACGATTATTTTGAGACGCTGTTGTTATTTTATTTCTGCCAGAAGTGCTGCCAACGTCGTATCGATGGTTGTAAATTTTATTGGTTATGGTAAGGGTTGTCAAAGGTCGCATAGTTCTGAGACACATGCATTAAGATGGACAATTTTTCGATCAAATGTCAACGCAGTGACGAATACTCAAGGTCAATGAAAGTCGATGAAGGTCGTCTTTCTGCAGGTAATTCTGTTTGGATTTAAAAACAGATTTATTTATTTTGGTTTTGATACAAAATCTGTCAAATTATTAAATTACCAACGCTTAAAAGGCTCTTTTGGATCGATTTTTAAAACTCAAGTGACGTAGGATCCGCCAACTGCAACATTTATCGCGTTTTACTCCCAACAAAAAGTCTATCTACTTTGTTCATAAGCAGTTAATATTGCCTATTTCGGGCGCTGAGTTGATGGAATTAGTCGACATTTTCATAATCTCTAGATAAAACTTAGAATTTACACTAATTAATGTTATTTGTATAAATAAAGTAAATAAACCGATTGAAATAATATTTTATACAAATGCCAATTACAATGTATTATTCAATTATTTAGTTATATTTGCTGTTCTATTGATTTAAGCTAATTAACATAATTAAGTTTGGATCATATTTTAATCTATTTAGCGCAATTTATCACTACAAAAGAAACTTTTTCGCGAATTAGTTAATGTCAAAGATTCCAAAAAATTTGGTGAGCCAGGCGCAAGAATATTCCTCTAATTGATATTACTAACTCTACTGTTAAATTTGGACTAAAATTATCTATTATTTTTTTTGAAGTTTAACGGAAACTCGAAATAAAAATCATAATAAACAGTTATCATTCTGTGGTAAACTAAATGATTAGGTATATTAACCACAGACTTTTAAAGGCAGCCTTCCTCAAGATAAATCGAATGGCCACATAAACTTTTCTCCATCACACGCTATCAATTCCTCGAGTACGAAAAACTTTACTGCTCCCCATTTCAGGGTTCATAAATATTGTAGCGTAAAATATTCCCCATAGAAAATTTATTGGCCGTCGCGTTCATGTCCTGTACTCTCTGACGTTTGGCAACATAGCGCGGCGAGGTGCGCGTAAAAATCCCGCACGCCAGCTACCGCCTTTGTTTTCAAATAATGAAAAAAACCCGGAAAATCCGGGGTGCGCTACTCGCGAGAGACAACGGTCGTGTAGCCGCTCTAGCCGAGCTTTTGTAGCAATCGTTTTTGTCTTGCCTCCCTTGATATTCCCCCGGAGTTGCGAAATATTGTATGCACGCCTCCTGGGGCTTTATTGACGTGTGCGTCTGTTTCTGCCGAATTTATTGTCGACAACTCGACGAATTGACACCACGCTTTCCATAAAAAAGAGAGAATTCCGCACCGGGATAGCTTTTCGCACGTCGTCCTTGCGTTGTTGTGTTGTGGACCGAATGCCTCGGGATGTTATTTTATGCGAAATTGTCGTGAAATTTGACCCTAGGGGGTGAGCGTTTTCCCGCGCTTGATTTATCGTTTTCCTACTGGTGATATACTGACAGATTTTTGATACAGGTAATCCTAAAGAGACGGGAAGATGGCCCCGTCTCTGTTTAATGTCCCAACTCCGAGAAAATGTTAGCAAGAAACCAGCGTACCAGTTGAGAAAACTTAATTATTACAAAGAACGAATCAAGACATTAAGCAACAGGCAATACAAAGAAGAAATGCCAAAATACGTGAGCACAGATTATACTTTATGGAAGGAGACTAAAGACTTAAGAAATGAATCACCCAAATTCCGCCAATAACAAGAATTGAGGGCACCTGGGCTAAAGACATGGGCGCCCGCAGAGAGGGACCAGGGGGTGCACTTAGACCCCCTGACTTTTGATATCACAAGGGAAAGACCAACAAGCAAAACATAATGAATAACATGCTGGTTTATAACTAGTGTTAAAAACATTTCACATTTAATTAATAGATGTTCAATTACGAAAAAATAAAACAGAAACAGACAAGCGACAACTGATTATATTGTCATTTTTTTTGCAGAAATTGACTGATTGAAATACGTTTGCTATTCGAAAGGAGATTATCGCCATTTAGCAACATTTCGAGCGTTGGAGGGCTATTAAGTCTTTTAATTACTTACAATTTGAGGTATCATAGAAATACTTATCTATGCAGTATAGATAAGTTAATCGTGTGTTTATCCACGTTTTCCTTACGTCAGTACTCACAAATTTCAAAAATTCCCAGCTCCATAAAAAAGAACAGTTATTCCACTGACAAAACCGAAGGTGTACAACGCTCGGACGTAAATTTCATTAGCCGGCAATAAAATCAGATTAATTCCCCATTAAATCGTTAAGTAATCCGTGGATACCACGTGAAAACTATATAAAAAAAACTAAATTATTGCCCTGATGGCCATGTGTGCGGCCGGAGCCGCCAGCTACTGGCCCGTACGTTTCGTGTTTTCGGGTTTATACGGATTTATATTCAATTGTAGGTATTTCCTCGTATTTCGTTTTAGTTATTCGTACATGAAAACATGCCTGCACGACTACTCGCCTATAAAAATAAATTGGAATTGAATTACGCGGCTGTCAATGTGGACCATTTACGTGGATTTAATCGACTTTATAAACTAGTTTTACTATAGCTATTTGGTTTTGTTTTAAACTGCTGTATTGTTAAAGTGGATAATATTCAATCAATTTTATGTAGCAGGGTACTTTTCATTGGAAGCATTCAAATTTCACAATACCTGTGGTTGTGAAAAGTTGTCCTTTTATATTACTAGCCATTCGCTAGCGTTCCTTTTAGTTTTTAGTTTATTTATGCAACATCATTCGTTTGTTGAACCGAGCGAGATTCACGTCACACTTCAAATTCTCCTGCGGCGTCGTCATTTCCTCTATCCAACAAAAATCCAAAAGATTTTATGTTCATTTGATGCTGGGACAGATGAAAAATTCTGCATTTAGTTCAGTACATAGTCAACTGGTCAAGTAGAATTAGCTGCACGTCTATAGCTTATACTCCATGGGTGGTGATTTTGCAAGATATAAATAACAAGTGAAGTAACATATTTTTCATCTTATATAGTTGATTGTCCCAGTAAGGAATAATTCGAGGCATTTAAAACGTACAGCAAAATAATGGCGAACAATTTATTAGACCGTCTTCATAACAGTTATTAGAAGAAAGGCAATTTCTGTAATTATTTCACGACGATACATACGGGGCGATGCGAAATTTTTGCCGTAGCCCCGCAGTAACGGCTGATGAGAGCGGCGTAATTTCTCGGTTGCGTCCCGAGCATTATCCGGCGTAAAAATTCGCAGGAGAGCTCGAGTTCCATTTGCTCGCTTTTCCCGTACTGCTAGCAGCGGCACATCGAATATGGGACGTGTCGATTATCCCGATCGTAATGCGACCATAACCCCCACTTAACCACTATTTGGGACCGCATTCGCGTATGTATAAAAATGTAAATTATATAAGAGGAAGAATTTCGAGATTACGATCTACTCAAATTATGAATTAAGGTGTATCGGAATCATGGCGATTCGGATAATTACAATCATTCTTCGAAGATCTGCAAAATTAAACGCAGGCTAATTGCTCTTACTGCAATATTATTTTTTAATCAATTCTTTGCTCGCCCATGACGTCCAAGACTACACAACTTGTTTCTCTTGTTAACCTATCTACAGTAATTTAGCCCAGCAGGTGTCCTTACCTGTTCGTTGATACCACATCATATCAAAATTTTGTAATTGAATGATATTTTCCTTCAATAAGGTATCGCGGAGTCATTGGCGGTTCTTACTTAACCATATTAGGTGACTTTTTTCCCTGCTCTGCCTACCTAACGAAGGCAAGACGAATAGTACTATTCTGCCTACCGCATCCTTTCGTGGCCCATGTGTTGCGGAGGTTTTAAGTCTGTCTTATGTAACATACCTTAGGGAGGAGAGCATTTCGTATATCCGTGTAGGAAGAAGTCGACCAGCCTTTTCATACCGTCGAGATAGGACAAAAACAGAAAGCTGTGCAGGCATTGCCAACAATGCGTTTTAAGTTTTATGGTAAAGCAAATAGAAATATTAAACTTTATTCTTGATCAAAACACTCTAGATCAAATTCTAATACGACCCGGTATCAATTCATGTTGCCCAGTTTATTATGTTCTTAAAGCTTTAGTATTACTTTTGCCTAATTTTCCTTTACCATGCTGAGACTTTGCGAAAAAACTCTTAATGTACCTGCTAGTTCTCATTGTATCTGCGGTTGACTTTTCAACCAAGTCATCACTACGTACAAATTGTTCTATGTAAGCTGCCTAAAATGAGTAATTCATATTTTTGTAACTAATATTTGTCAATATCCTATTTTTTATGTTTCACGACACAAAATTAACCGGATTTGTTCAATTTCTTTTAAAAGCTTTTTTAGAAGCAGCTCGTGGGTTGATACTTCAATATTAAGTTCATCATTTGTGGTAGAAAATATACAGGGTTAGCAAAAATTACCGGAACACCCAAATAATTCTCCAACGGTAAGAAACTTAAAAAAACTCTAACAAAAGTTTTTTGACTTCAAACAATCGATCGTTCAAATATATTTGTAATATTCTGGGTGTTTATTTTACTACAGATATTTCGTAAACTTTTTTTCCAAATGGAACACCCTGTATATTTTTACATTTTGTAATTTTAGGACTAATTATAATTTTTTTTTATTAAAATAGGTGTTTCATAAAATGCATCATTTTTGCGTTTGAAGCACTTAATTAAATTTAGTCAAAATTACCTGAACACCTTCATTACTCTCCAACCGTAAAAAATTTCAGAAAAACATTCAAACAAAAGTTTTTTTTTTTATTTTAAACAAGCTAGCAGTCAAATATATTTTTAATATACATATAATGTGAATTTAAATATTTTCGAACTTGGACACGTAATGCGGAAATGAATTTTTTACGGTTGGAGAGTTATGTACTGTAGGTGTTCTGGTAATATTGACCAATTTTAATTAATTGCTTAAAACTTCAAAAAAAAATGCATTTATAAAAAATTATTTTAATAAAAAATGTTTAGAATTAGTCCTAAATTTATAAAATAATGTAAAAATATACAGGCGGTTCCATTTGAAAAAATAAGTTTACGAAATTTTAAAATATATTTGAACGATGGATTATTTAAAGTATAAAAACTTTTGTTTGATTTTTTTTTTAATTTCTCACCGTTGGAGAATTATTTAGGTGTTCCGGTAATTTTGGCTAACCCCTGTATAAGGAAGAAATACATAACGAGAATTTAAATGCGACCCAGAGGATTTATTTAATTCCGCGAACAGAGCTCGAGATTCGTTAAACAAATTGGAGTAGTTCTTATAGTTTGAAGTGGAGGCGCCGCCGCCGGCCTTCTTGCGCCTGATAACGGATGGCGTCCACGGCTCGTCGGAAACTTTGGAGATTTAAAACGCTCAAAGGGCCGTACATCAAGCGAGGGGGGTGTGTATCAAGTGTTGGGTGCACGCTGCACTCGTGAAAGTGTTTTCGGGTCGCCAACGCTGCTGGTGGCTGGCTGCACTTTGGTTATTTAGCTAGCTAGCTGGGGTGGTGCAGCGCTGCGGATGAATAATGGCCCACCCGAAAACTTTGCAACGACATCGATTGCCATTTGCATTTATTATAACCGTTGTAATGGCCGACTTTGCCGCTACCGAACATCTGCTCCCCGGTGTTCACCTTCCGCTCAGTGCCGTTAATTTTCTCACCCCATTCGACGAGTGGATCCGCATATAAAAAAGGGCGCTGTGTTTTTTACTACACTCTGTAGAATTTTATATCAAACTTCTCTCATAACGCATAAATTTACCTTATTAGATTGAAATTTAGAGATTTGATTGTTTTAACTTTAAGCTACGCTATAAGGGAAACAACTGTCCCGGATATTGCAATCAATCTTGCTGTTTAAAAATATCAAATTCATTTAATGATATGTATGTATATCCTTTTTATAAGCAGTATCAACTGGGATTTGTACTACAATATCCGGTCGGTATAAACATGACCGCGAGAGAAATGAGAAATGGTATCCGATTTTTGCACTTATAAATAAATGGTCGTCTTCCCAAATTCTTTCCTTGTAAACCGCTTGCCACACAAATTTAAATTTTGGTTCAGGTTGCATTTAGACCCTCTTCTATAGATTGGAGTTTTAGTTTTCTTCAGTCTTTTTTATTATTCAATAAGCGCATTACAATCTAGTCATAATTGACTAATGAGTAACTTAATTATAACTTATTTTACTAGTGTAACTTAACCTAACAGGCACCCATCGATGTCTCTCAGTTAGTCCTGGTATACTGGGCACGTTTTTCTTGCGCACTACCTAGCACTGACTCTGCTTTTCGAACTAACACCTACAACCAGCACTTACTCTGCTTTTATCTCTATCTCACATTCACACTAACTCAAAAGGCTTCTTTCTCTTGAGTCTTCTGACTAATGCGGTGTTGTCGAGGAGCTGGATGGCCTCAACGTTTACGTGATGGTGTAGCCTTTCCTCGTGACTTCTTGCTAATTTGTTGGATTTCTTTGCAAAGAAACTCAATTTTGAGGTCCTTGTGGAGGTGATCATTCCTAATGTACCAAGGCGCATTGACAATGCATCTCAATACTTTATTTTGGAAGGTCTGAATTTTAATTTTGCTTTTTTGGTGCAACCCCAGAGTTGAGCACCATCCGTCCACACGGGTTTTAAAATTTGCTGGTACAAGAGAAGCTTATTATGTACAGACAGCGTAGAGTTTCTTCCTTCAGCCAGTACATCTCTCTATAACAGATTCCTAGTTCCTCTCTTTTCTTTTTGACATGGGCTTTCCAGCGGAGCCTGGCGTTTAATGTCATGCCGAGATATTTTGCTGTGTTTGCGTACGGTACTATTTGGTTATTAATAGTAACCGGGATGTGTTGTATCTCCTTGTTGGTGAAGTTAACATGTACTGACTTGTGTTCGTTCGGTTTGATTCTTTTTACATTATCATACGCAGTATGACAAAGTATTGTAATCGTCCCGAAAAAAAAAATTGAGATTTTAGCGGAACCTGCTATTGATACTATTGACTATTAAAATATCTGTCAAATCCTGGCTAACTAGTTTAATTTTAATGCAGACACGATTTATCTCAATCAAATAGATTCCCATGCAGCTAAACTATTAATTTTATATTTTGTATGATAAAGTCATGTGCCTGGCCACATCAGATTTTTTTCTTTGTTCAGACCTGAAGGAGACCAAGAGCTGTTTGGAGTTTTCTCGTCGTTTCTTCATTACTGTTCCCAACGGCTAGGATAGCCGTGTCCTCTGCAAAAGTTGCCACAGTATTATGTTCTAATGCTGGGAGGTCACTGGTGTAGAGTAGGTAAAGGACCGGCCCTAAAACACTACCTTGCGGCACTCCTGCTTTTATTTCCAGAGCAGGACAGAGCATGCATCACCTTGTTTGACTCTAAAGTATCTCTCAGTCAGGTAAGATTTTAATAGTTGTGCAAACTGTTTTGGGAGTATACTTGCTAATTTATTATTCAGTCCTTCATGCCAGGCTTTATCAAAAGCCTGTGCCATATCTAGGAAGACTGCACAAAACTTTTTTTCCTCTAATGTTTTTTCGATTATGTTGGTTATTCGGTGTATCTGGTCAATAGTACAGTGCTTGTTTCGAAATCCGAACTAATGATCTGTAACAAGCCTTTTGCTCTCAATTATTGGGTTTAATCTATTGAGTAGCAATTTTTCGAAGAATTTTGACATGATGGGCAGCAAAGAGATAGGTCTATGAGACGTTGTTTTGTGTGGTTTGCCAGGCTTTAGTATCATGATCACCTCTGCTCCCTTCGTGTAATAAAGGTTGCGGACAAGATTTTCATGGAAGCGGATATCTCAGTAACGAATATTAGCACGATAACGGGATATGCACGATAATAATCGTCATGTTTTCGTTAATGCGACCGTAGAAAAAGAATTCCATAATAATTTATAAGTAAGTTTTAAAGCAATTTAATATGAACGATTATTAAGATTATTTACTATTAGGGCGATACGATCAGAACAATTTAATTGCGGAATTTTGAATAGTGCGAGTTAAATATTGGTAATGAATTTAGATGTTCAATTAATTATACCGCATCTCGTTTGGCTGCCTCGCACCAATACCCACAAGCGAGGGAAGCCAAACTTCGCAAAATATGGTTCATGTTTGTGTCGGTCTTAAAAATTAACAAATAGTCGGAATGTCATTAAGTTCAATGAATGTACAGCAGTAAGTAAGGATTATGTGCATGCTAAGTGCGTTGTCCTGCTAACATTTGTTTATGAGATATTATCGGCTTCCATTAAAATCTCGTTCGCGACCTTTATGACATAAAAAGTGAAGAAAAAATAACGCCAATCTATAGAAGAGTCTCTAAATGCAACCTGAACAAAAACTGAAATTTTTGTGGTAAGTGGTTTAAAAGAAAATAGCATTAATTTAAAACTGCAAAAATTTGGTACTTTTTTCACTTCTCTCGCGCTCATTTACACCAAAAGGCAAACAATTTTGACAGTCATACAAAAAAGAAGAAAGTAGAAATCATTCAGGACTATGATACACTTTTTTAATTTTTTTCTGTTCAGTAATTTTTGAGTTATGGGCCTTCAAATACAGGTGTCAATACTATGTCTCTTGCGGGGTCACATATGGTCTTTCGAAAAAGGATAGGAAAACGGTAAGAAGTCCTGGATGTTCTGGATATGGTCGGCTTTTTTACGTTACTACATAAGTATAACTTCTTGATTACTTTTTCAAGTTAGTATAAAAAAAGAACATGAATTGTATAAGAAACCTGCAATTCTATTTTATTGAGACTTGTCCGTATATTTTCAAAGTGGATAAGGTGAGTATTGCAGCGGATATACATATAGAGACGAATAGAATACTAGAAGACATGAAACAAATTTACCGTCGAAGTTATCGAAACCTAAGAGGTCTCTGAACATGGCATTAACACGTCCATTTACAAGCCGCGCTCGGTGCATAGATAGCGCCGCGCCGCATCGTTTCCCGACATGCTGCTGAACCATTGAGCAGGTTGACGTTGGCACGATATGAAGGTCCATTACTTGGGCATCCACTGTGACAGTCGCAGCAGTTTGCCGCGAATTAGATTATTGCAATTAGCCCGCAGTAGACGCGATTGCATTCCAGCGCCTACAACACGTAGGTTGGGGACGTGCACGACTGCCCGCCGAGAGTATTTGGGTTAAATTGAACAATTTTTCCGTTGCCGTGTGCCCGCTGATGCGGAGAGCCCGCTCCAGACGTGCTCCATTAAAAGATGGCTGCCGCTTAGACATCGATGCAAAGTGGCGTAGGAGATTTTCACGTATTCTTAGCATATTCGAGCTTATATGTACGTTGCGTTACGGTTTGCTGGATAAAAACATCGGTCGCCCACGATCCGCCGAGGAATACAATAGGCGATTGTCGGAATTTGCATTCGCATACAAAATCTGGTATCGTGGTTATTTTTACTTTTAGAGGTACATACACAAGTTGAATTTACGCAGTTGTGTTAGCAAGTAACCGGAAGTTTTGTCACTAGCAAAGTAAATTTCAGTAAATTTTAGTATTTATTTATTTTTCACGTGACATACCGGAAGGTGTTGACCTTGTTGCGCTGAACATAATGGCATAGCTGAAATTTTCCAAAAACCCCAAAATCTCGATTTGTTTAAAAAAATATCGTTTTTGGGGTACGTGCAAGTAATGTGTATGAAAATTCATAACTTCACCATTTTCTATTCGATTTCCAAAATAAAAAAAACAAATGAAAGAAGATGCATAGACCATTATAAATATGTACGTTCGGTCAGATCCAATAACAAATCGAAAAGTTGTGGACGTTAAAGTTAAGAAGTTTCCAATTATTTTCAGTTTTCTTCAACTTTAACAACAATTTGAGCACCTGTTTGACCCCGTAATATTTTTTAGCTATTTTTGACCAGAAATATACAGGCCGACTGTAATAAATCCGTTGTATACACATTAATTAGACATTACTAGCATTTACAATGTTTTTCTAAAATTATGACACTGTTTTTTTCTGGTCCTTTTTGTTGTTACATGCTAGACTATCACAATATGTTACTAAGTACATTAGAGTTTACGTTCATTACATTTCCAGGTATATTTGGGTTCAAAATAAATTGCACCAAAAGTAAAATTTTCACTATCGAGAATTATATAAAATAAAAAAAAACAAGAAATACAACAAAACTTGTTTACTCGATCTCATATTGATGGTGTTTTTTTCGTGAAAACGTTTTTCAATAGCTTCCATTTCATGATGAAATCGTTCACCTTGTTCGTCAATGAGCTGGCCAAGACTGGCCGAAAAGAAATTCAAATGAGTAGTTTGACGATGTCATGTCATCGGAGTAGAAAAGGCTATTCCAGTTCTTGGGTTATCAACATTTTTTGATTTCCATAACTTCAATTTTGACGAACAAACTACACACACGTATTCTGGTGCATACCAGGGACTTGTGGTGTAAACACGGTAAAAAAATTCGTTGTATGCCTCAACTAGACAAAACAACAAACCTATTGCGATTGTAACACATTTTATTTATTTCTATTTGCACTGGAGCATACACTAAAGCTGATTTGTTACTGCTTATGGGTCAGTTTGATTGTTATTTTATATGAAATTTGGTGATACTAAAGACCTACATCGTCCTAATACTGTGTTTACTATTTTTAATATTGATATTGATTAATATTGAATTGTGTCACCTTTTTTTTCTAAATTTGAAATTCAAACGTAATTCTATCTGTCGACTCAAATATTCATTCGGTTTCGATTTTTAAAGTATTTGGTTTGACTATATTTAATTAAATAAAATATGAAATTTAATTAGAGTAAAAAAGCAAAAGAAAATGATTTAAAATGTTGAAATGAATTTATATCATATATTTAAAAATAAAACAAAAAAATTAAAAATTATATAAATAATAAGTTTTGTAATTGTTTATCTTTATTTATTTCACTATATTATTCGCGCTATAAACATACTTATTGCAAACAGGAAAAATTAACACACGTTTATTAAAATACGAATGCGAAGCACTCGTAGTCGTGTAGAAGTTATTACTACCTAAGCTTTTGATATTTCATTAATAGAATAGCTCCATTATTTAAAAATGTCCCCATAGCATTTGTAGCTCTCTTCAGTCCCGTTATTTGTATTAAGATTTCCTTAAGATTCACATTTAAACCAGTCTCGTACCACAGATCTGAAAACTGGTGTTAAAGTTCATTAATAATTAAAAGTCAAACATAGATAGCTGGGCATTTACTGTTTTCGACTTTAAAACGCATATTTTACCATTAATTGGGTTTTTGTTTTGTCGACTAAACACATATCCTGCTGTTTGTCTACACTTTCTGCTGTTGAAACATACGCTGTTGAAACGTACATTTTTGCTTCAAAATACTAGATTTTGGTTCGATTTTTTTAGCCACGACAAACTAGCTAAAGCAAATAGCTGATAAAAACAAACTAATAATTTCTGTTTGTAAAACAATATTTTTTATGTTCGAAATTAATTTGTACATTAAATTCGCATTTACCTAACAAATGGCGAAGGTGCCGGTTTGTAACGTGCCTACTTAGGACGTTTAACCTAATTCCGGGTAATACATAACAGTTAATGTAGCAAGAGGCTTCGGACGGTTAAACTGTGCGGGAGCGCGTCCCGCGGCGCGAAAATTCGGCTGCGGTAATTAATGACGGGCGAAAAAAGTCGGGGTTAGGTCAGGCAGCGCCGCGTCGCTCGTACACATAATTCTCCGGGGATCAAGGCTCAGCGCGGGACATTTTTTTCTGGTAGCGTTAAGATGAAAGTAGAGGGTGCTTTGTGTACAAAGAATTACACGGTCAGCGACGTACGTAGCCGCTACGCGTGGGGCCGAAGTCCACCCTCAAAGCGGCACGGCGAGGGGCGGATCAACTCGTCAAATATGAAATTTCGCCGGTGTTTGCTGTTTTTAAAGAGATTTTTTGTATCGTGCCAACGTAAAATGAACGAGTTGCTTTTAGCATGTATGACTGGGTAAATGTACACATGTAGCAATTTAAAACCTCGCAAACATCAGTGCCTTATTGGGCGAACTAAATTTACGTATTTTTCCGGGTTAAAAAACCAAACATTTCACCAAATTGTAATCGAAAAATTCTGGAAAAGAGGAAAGAACTCATAAAAATATTGTAGACTTATTAGTTAGCTAACACAACACATACTTTGTTTCATGTTTTTTTTTTCAGGATTTTTCGAAAACTAGTTTAGCACTTTGCCCAATGACAAACGTTTTTTGTTCATTTTTCGTACCTAATGAATTACGATATATGTACATACATTGTTGACTCAACGCAAGTCTACAAATTGCCATTTTATACAAATGCATGTTGCATAAATGGTACTAATACGCACACAACACTAAATATCTAACTATCAATCAAAAATAACAAAATTTGTATTGTTCTATAATCTTAAAAAACGTGATAATCAACTTACACATACACATTTTTATTGTATCTATAATAAGTAATACAACCTAGTTTCTCAAACTGAAGGAACTATTTATTTTGTAAATAATAATAAAACATATTTGTATTAGATCGCTGTCATTTAATGATGGAAACACAAAAACCACGTATCCTATAATTTGTTCCCTATGTGCTAATTCTGTCCTGCTAGTTCTTCTTTGCTCAGTAATTCCGTGATATATACTGCAAAAGCGGTCGTTGCTCTTTTACATGCTGTATTCCGGTACGGATCACTGTTCTAGAAATTCCGTTCTTCTTGCCAAGAGCGTGTGTTCATCCGCTGATCGATTGTTTTTAGTTCGATGTAGGATTTTCACGAATTTCATGTCAACTCTGTAGGAATTTGTAGTCAGCGTGACGGGGCCTAGCTGAACCGTTTTTTTCCCGCTCGAAGTATTGTTGCGTCATATTTCTCAATACACCCACGTTCATTTTCAGCTGTCATTTATTCATGTAATATCATCATCTCTTGCGAGACTCGAAAGACAAAACGAATTTCTTTCAATCCAAAATATGGTCCATACTGCATTGTCTATGTGGCTTGAATAGCAGTGTGTATGTATGTATATTGTATATATTTTTTAACTAAGGAATGATAATGAGAATATTTTGTTTAATGCATTTAATCGTGTCAAACTCTGCAGAGAGCACAGATAGTCGTATTGCCGTTAAAATTTTCAGTTTAATTATATAAATGTTTGTTTGCAGTTTAAATTCTGTTTGGTAAATATTTCCACGGACTGTGGTAAATGTTTAAATTAGTTTGTTTCGAAATATTTTATATTATATCATAACAATTGCATTATAAATTCTACTCGACTCATCAGTATTTGTTCCATATTGTGTGAAAAGTCAAACTCCATTATTATTTTGTCGAAACTAGGGTTTGTCTGTGAACAATTCTCGTCAATTCCTGTACAGTCCGTTTTTGGCAGCATGCATAGCGATCTCGTTCATTTGAAGAGACACAAAAAAACTTGGGACAAATATTATTATCGTTTATTTTTGTTTAGAATTTTAAACATTACGTTATGTGCTTAAAATAACTGAATACTTATATAGTATATAGTGCAGTGTTTGTTTTTCGTCTAAACTATCCTTAATTTCTGTCTGCAGATACAGATTCTACTGAAAAAAAAAAGATACTAGATACGCTTGTCATGTGTTTTTTGTTGAATTTATTGATTAAGTTATTCTTGTGTCAGTGAATAATTGCCGTATAACTAAATATAACTATACAATTATGAAGAACTGCAATTTTTTAAATCCCTGTTACTTTTTGGAAATTTGGAGTTTAAAAGTAATTTTGTATTTATAAAACTTATTCCGGCTGCCTTGGCTTCGCATTTTTTAAAAATTTTGTTTTTGTATTTATGATTAAAATTGATTGACTTAACAATGATGAAATACAATTTACGAAAAAATAACTGAAAATTATTTAACATGTTTATTTTTACTTATAATATGCTAATGCTTCGTTAGTGGTACTAATCGCAAAGAATGCAAGCATTTAAAAAACTTTTCATTAAAATATATAAATAATAAGTCTTGGTTATTTTTCATCTTGGCTTTACTAAAATATCATGCTATAAACATACACATTGCAAACATGGGGCTACTATAAAATTAAAACTAATTAAAAGATTAATTTTGAACACCTAGAAGCATTTTGGGTCACATTTACATATAATTAGCCATGTAGAATGTATTTCTTCCTCAACTTTTGACTATTTCATTAAAATAATAGCTATATTATTTTAAAATGGCATTTATAGCTCGTTTACACTATTTTTTTCGATAGTACTACGTTTAAACAATGTTCTCTAAAATTATTAGATGAAACAAAAATATTTATGAGTTCATATCGTTGATATTTTACAATTTTTTTTTAATATTGACTCAAGTAATTATACTAATCGCAAGTAATATTAATTAACAAGTTTACAGTATTTAAATTAAATTGTTATTTTATTTGCGTGGAGTCTGCGATATTTGTGGCACTAAAGATGATAATTTGAAAAACTAGTGTCATTATATTGCTAGTGGCATTTTTCGGATTTTTAATTGAAATTTTCTGGGATTTTCTAGCCAGCATTAGTGGGGCGTTAATATGAGCTATTATTCTACAAATATTTTGCACTATATTATTGTTGTAATTTTTTATGGTACCTAAGCCTTTAATTTAAAATGTCATGGGAAATAATCGAAAAATGCGATAAAGTTCTGATGATATCAGATACCACATTTGAGTGTGGCATCTAAACTTTACTAATTTATCTTATAGTTTGTTCCTAAAGTCAATATAATTATCAATAACAAATATTTTGACAACTCAGTATGGTAATGTTCAGGCCACAATAATGCTTCCAGTATAGTTTTTTGAATTAAGTTAAATTGAGCGTATCTGTAAAACAAACTAAGTAATTATTAACAATGTATTTTTGTAACATTTAAATGAGTATTTGATAAAAATATTTTTTTAATTACCATAACGGCCCATCTTGTTTTTTCGAATTAAGTTTCCAAACACGTAAATTATTTATTTCTTCTAGTACCTTATTCGTTGGCCAAAACTCATCATATCTCCGAAATTGAAAGCAGTCGAAAAAATGAAAATAAAGAAACACTAGAGCACTCTTTTTGTTGAAAGTTTTCACTTTTTAGTGTTTAATTTACACAACAAAAAAATACATTTTCAGTGTCGTCTATCCACATAACTGTATAAAAACGGACATACCTAAATATTAAATATTTTCAAATTGGAACTGATGCATCCGTTCGAGAATGCATGAAAAGGCGTATCCGAAGGCGGTAGGCATGAAGCTGCAAATTGCCCGGCATTAGAATAAGGAAACGATCGAGAAGGAGGAACTTGACTCCGACCGGTGTCAGTCAATGAGAAATAATAGAGCTGTCATATCAATCTCCGGTGTTATTCACAGCGCTTCAGAGAGGGTACCGCCTAATTTGTTATTTACTTCTATGGAATATCCGTGGCGTCATTAGAGGTGCGCTCTCGCACTAGATGGCGCTCGCCGCGGACAGATTTACTCAAATCTAGCAATTACCGACGTTCCTGGAAACGTTCCATGGAGACCATGACAAAACGTTCGCTGCATTTGTTGGCGGTCGCTCGGAGCGCGAAGTAATTACCACTTTCTGGCCCGGCAGAGCCTCAATGCGTTAATTAGTGATGCGAATCTCTTCGTGTACAATCGAAAGTTCCAGCAAACCAAAAAGAAGAAAAAAAAAACTGCTCGCATTGTCGGATCGCTCGCCACGATCGCCAATGGCTAAGTCCTAATCCCCATTTGCTTGTCGCTGTAGCTCGGGGGTGTTGGAAATTACACAGGATGCTGTAAACTCTCAACGGTTAATTTGTCGACTCTATTACAATCATACAGAATGTCTACGAACTAATAATAATGTATTCGTACTGGCAGATTTATACCAGGAAACGCTTCTATTACTACCCAAACGTAGAAATTAAATTTTGTTTATTAAAATATAAAGTGTGTTGATGTAACAATATTAAATCCAGGTTGGTATCACGCTGTGTGCAGAATAGCGTGGTCCAAAAACGGACTTTTAGCTAGAGGGCAACGATCCCGCCCAATCTGTTTCTTTTCCAGAAAAAGAATTCTCCTGAAATTAGGGAAAATCGGTTAACGTTACCACGTACCACCGAGCACCTCAAATTTCCTATTTAAAATACATTGCAAAAATGCATCTTTTTTTCCTTTTTTATTCACGTTTCGGATTTCCCCAAGGAACAATTCCACAACCAATATTTTTTTTGTTTACCACCCTTTACCCTCCGCATAACTAATTTGAAATAGTTTAAACAATTAGCATTTGTTTAAACAAAAATATATGATGGTACGAACATATTTTTCCATTTTTACTTTATCATACGCAGTATGTAAAGTATTTTCGCGCCGAAAAAAAATTTTGAGATTTTAGCGGAAATAGGTCTTTATGGGTCCCCTGAACATTTTTGACCAAGGTACAAAAAAATGTCTGTGTGTGTGTGTGTATGTGTGTGTGTGTGTGTGTGTGTGTGTGTGTGTGTGTGTGTGTGTGTGTGTGTGTGTGTGTGTGTGTGTGTGTGTGTGTGTGTGTGTGTGTGTGTGTGTACCCAATTTTTGTTAATTCATTTCCGGAGGAACTACTAAAGGTATCGGCACGGAACTTCATATTTAGAAGTTTCATGACCAAACTTAGAGTTGAAAAGCTTTTGGTTCAAAAGGGTCCAAAGGAACTGGGTGTTTACTCCAAGCCTTTTTCAAGGATTTTAGAAATCAGCCGGCATTTCTGTAATTTCGTCAAAATAGTTAAATAATAAATTAAAGCAGAGGAAATTTTGAATAATTTATGCCTATGACATTTTTTGGTAAAACTAATAGTTTAGCTTTTTAGTTTATTCTAAGCCTTTTTCAAGGATTTTGGAAATGAGCCGCCATTTCTGTAAATTCGACAAAATAGTTAATTAATAAATTAAAGTAGAGGAAATTTTGAATAATTTATGCCTATAACATTTTTTGGTAAAATTAATAGTTTACCATCAAGAGCAAATTCTATTTGATCGAGATCGGTCGCATCTGCATTGATATGAAATTACATAGTAGCCAGGATTTTGACAAATATTTTTTTGTGTTGTCACATTCGAAAACAGCTGATCTCATCAGAGGTTAGAGAACCACTATGGAACGTGGCGCTGTAGTGCACAAAATTATAAAATACAAATTTCAAATAAAATAAGATCACCAATTTGATTGTTTGTTGATAAGAAATATCAACCCGTCTTTATATCTAATTCTAAAAATGATACATTGAGAAAATTATAAATAAAGTATAGCGATGGGTGTAGTTTTATTTTGTATGTTGGTAGGGATGTGTCATGAACAAATATAAATCTGTCAGAATTTGAATTACCTTTTGAAGGTGCGTTTTCATTAGTGATACGTACATGCAAACTAATATGTGTCATTATCACGATATGTAAGAAATAGTATAATTTCGTATTCTACCACCGCCATTAGCTACCATTACCTACCAATCGGATCGCACCTTTCGTCAAAGTGGTACCAACCTAGCATTTACTATACAGAAATAATTTTTTTTTTTTTTAAATACGTCTTTCTTAAAAAGCAACACAATAAACGTTGATGTCGCTCCTGCCAAAAACTAGATAGCGCGACTCGCTCATATGCGACGGCTACACTCCGCCTTCGGTGACGCGCCGTATCACCGCTCGTCGCGCTATTCCGTACTTTCGGCATTTGTGACATAAATAACTATTATTCTAATGACGTAGTGTAGGTAGTGTCAAATGCTGATGCTTTGACAATAACTACGATTTATCTCTATAGAATAGATTCACATGCAGCTAAACTATTAATTTTATATATTGTATGATAAAGTCATGTGCCTGGCCACATCAGATTTTTTGCAGAAGTTATTAAATTATTTGCTTTTTGTGATTTATTAACTAATTAGCAATAATAGGAAATTATTATTAGATTGTTGGCATTGTCTGTCATTAATTAACTAGTTTGCAATTGTTTAAATAAATACCATTTGTATAAACAAAAATATACAATGGTACCGACGTATCTTTGTCTTTTTTTTCTTGCCAAACTAATTTTCAATTATAACCTATAATTACAAAAAGACCAGAAATCCTATAATAATGTTTGTCAACAAATACATCCTAACATTGTATATTATTGTTTAAACAAATTTATTTTTTCAAACAATTGCACATTAAGTAACAAATTACAAAAAACATGCCAACAATGTAACAATAATAATTTCTACAAAACGAAAAACAAAAAAGGATTTGTTTAAAAAAATGGAACTTGTTTAAAGAATTGCAATAATTCGCTAATAAATGACAAAAAAAATGCTAATAATTTAATAAAAGTTTCTACAATAAATATAACAAATATGTCCGTAACAATGTATATATTTGTTTAAACAAATAGTATTTGTTTAAACAATTACAAATTAGTTAATAAATGTCATAAAACTGCCAATAATCTAATAATAATTTATGCAAAAAATATAGAAAATTATATCCATTACAATATTTGTTTCAACAGATGGTATTTGTTTAAACAGTTGCAATTTAGCTAATAAATGACAAAAAATACCAATAATCTAATATAAAATAAATTAGCAAAATTAGAAAAATATGTGCGTAATCACATATATTTTTGTTTAAACAAATGATAATTGTTTAAACAATTTCTAATTAGTTAATAAATGAGAAAGAGCAGTAAATTGATAATTTTTGCAAAAAATGGAAATTGGTAATTGACAAATGGTAATTGCTTAAACAATTTTTTAATCTTTAAATTAGTTAATAAATGACATAACACATGTCAATAATCCAATAATAGTAAATTTCTGCCAGAATAAGGGGAGAGGGTGAAGGCGGTGAAAAAAATAGTGGTTGTGGATTTGATATTTGGAAAGTTGTGAACAATTTCTGATTATCTCCCCAACTTCTTTTCTACATTCGAAACGTGAAAAGAAAAAGGAAAAATATGCGTTTTTCCAATGTATTTAAGTAGGAAATTTGAGGTGCTTGGTGGAACGTGTTAGCGCTAACCGAATTTTTTGAAAATTACTGGTTTTTTTTTTCGGAAAAGGAACCGTATGGGGAGTCGTTGCCCCCCAGCAAAACAAAAGATTTTGCAAGGTATAAATTTGGAACACCCTCAACCACAATCAAATGGAGATAACGTAACTACAACAAAATCTATTAATATTTATCGAACTACATATACCGTGTTCGACACTAACTGACACACATGAGGAAACAAATGGACACAACTGGGAAACATGTTTTTTTATTATTTTGCATTCAAATATTTGCATTTTAGGTTAAAGAAAATACAGAAACTTTTTACTGAAATAAAATTTACTGAAAAATTGATATTATGTTACTGCCGGACACAGAATTTTTTTAATCCAAACTTTTTGAGACACCGCATTAATCTGAAAATACCCTTAGAAAAGTCACTGCCCAGGTCATTCTTGTGGATTACTTTATTTCCTTCCTCTATCGCTCCAAGCAGTAAATCAATTCAGTTTCTTTCAATGGCTATCGGGAGCTGCCACAATAAAACAACTTTACTTTTTTGCTGACGTTTCGGTTTATTCTTTAAACCTCATTCATAGCTCAAAAGTATGACAAAATTAAAATACACATTAAAAACAAAACTACACCCACTACGCCTCACACGAGTGTGTCGGTACGACGGACATCTTACGTAAGAAGTCCGTCGTACCGACGTAATGTGTATTTTAATTTTATGTCCTACTTTTGAGCTATGAATAAGGTTTAAAGAATAGACCGACACGTCAGCAAAAAAGTAAACTTGTAGATTATGTTTCTGGTAATCAAAAGTCTCCAACATTTGGAGAGAAATGAGTTCAAAATTTCAATAAATGTCTATATAACACATTCTTATGAATAAAGTACTACGTCACAGAGTTCTGTCAGCTCACATTATATGTTTTGTGTGCAATTGTATGAAAACTATTGATATAATTCTGTAAGTAAGCTCAAATGAAACTTGAACATTAAACCTATGATGCAAAAAGGCAAGTAATAAATACCGGGTGGTGTTTCCTTACTGTCAAAGGAAGGGCAAAAAATGCAGCTCGTCGGTCAAATAAACATTCTGTCACTTCACACCGTTTTGAGCTTAAAAATCACATCAAATAAAATCATCCACCGAAGAATTCTTTAGGTAGGATAAAATTAATGGCTTAACCTTTCATTAGTTTTAAAATTGGAACAGAAAAGTCATGAAAAACTCTTCTTTAACCATGCACCTGCCGGGTTTTCTGCGTTTGACAGTAAGGAAAAAACTTGTCAGTTGGGTATTTGCTTCACTGTTTTTATGTTCAATTTCCAGGCTTTTATTTTGCTCCTACTTAACAAATTCTATTACACCACAAATTAAATGACTTCTCTAATCTCTAATCAACTTGTCAGTGAAGTATTTAATTACTATAAAGTTGTCACTTATTGTTTCAGTTCTTAGCTTTAATCCTCAAGCTTTGATTACAGAAAAAAAAGTTAAACGGTAGTCGAGGCACTAAAGATTTGATAAGCCACAATGTTTGAAGAATGTTGAAGGGAATGAGAAAGCAAAGACACAGTTTCACGGAAGTGGCAATGAACTGATATAAGCGAAAAGTAGTAAATATTTAATGGTGTTTTTAATAAGATTACTAACGTAGACGGCAATACATAGTTTCAAAGTGCATATTAGAAAATTCTTTTGAGTGAAGTGAATCTTGGGAGAACTAATACTGTTCCCTAACTGTTTATAAATATTTAAACCCGTCACTGTAACCTATGCAGTGATGTGGGCCGGGAAAATACCCGGCGGATGGGTATTTACCCCTGGGTAAATACGGGATACTACGTAGGATAAATACCTAAAATTCGGGAATTTATCATTTTTATCCTTAAAACACCATTTAACAACATGTCAGCAAAATTTATACAGGGTGTAACATTTTTTTCCCGCAAGAATTATTTTTAGATAGTAAATATCATTCTGAGTATAACTTTTTATATGAACCTAATTGTTCCCTCAGGTCCAAGATTCAGCCGCCTGAAATAATAATTAAATAGAGAAAAATGAACAATAAACTACATCAATCAATGCCAAAGCTAAGAATGACCACAATAAATAGTTAGAACAAAATTAAAAGTAAATTTAAGTAAAAAATTCAAAATATTAAAAAAAAACAAAATAATCAAATGAACGAAAACAAAATACATATAAAACTTTTTAGACATCTGTTTCTCTACAAGTAATTGTTATTCTAAGTTATTCTAAGTTTCTTTCATGGCGACTTATTGGTTTTATCAATTCCCAAAGAAGGTAAATCGTATAAAATACTGTTTTGCAATTATTTTATAATAATTTCAAACGGTTGTAATTTTTTTATGGATAAAGAAAGCAAATGACCATATGAAACTTTTTACTAGTGTGGCATTTACTTATCTGGAGAAAAGGTTTGTTGGAAAAAAATGGGACACTCTGTAAATGTGTACTCTTAATTACAAATGATGTAAAATATTTGAGTTATATAGGAACATTCAGTACATTTAGTTGGATTCATAGCAAAGTTGACATACTTGACATACATATAATCATACGTTTCTGCTAAATCTTCTTCGATAACAAGAAAAATATCAGAAAATATGGAAGATTCACACGATTGAATGATGACAAGTCTGCTGCTGATATATTGTCAGATGAGACTGATATTTAAATTCTTTGTTTTAAAAATGTTTAATTTTTGTAAGAATAACCTTTATTTTGTGAATATGATGGTCCATGAGTTCAGTTTACGTATAAACGTCAAAAACCATGCGTCCCAAACCCACTAGTTTGATTAACATAATTTTAACAATTGATAGTGCTTAATAATACAAGTTACAGAATCAACAGTATACTGAACCGCTAAAGCCCTTTCGGATACATTTGCCTTCAAAATGTTGTGTATCTTTATACAATATTTGTGTTACCCTAAACCTGGGAGGCAAAATTCAATTTAACAAAAAAATCTCTTTTCACTATATTTTTAATTTACTGCGGCCACGATTCCCCATGTTTCCGTCTCCAAAAAAGATTAATAATAATATAAATTATATTCTACAGTGTATAAAGGAAACAAAAAAAAACAAATCCAAGGAAGCAGCTGAAAAAAAACCAACACACAATTATATTCCCAGCATGTTCTCTCTGGTCCTGAAATGGTTTACATCGCTTTTCTGTAAGAATTTCCGCCGCACAGGCTCTAAATCGGACACCTGTTTTATAATGACACATAAATTAAAGCGTCCGCGTTTTTTTCTGCAGTCGATTTGTATTTTTTCCCTCGCTTTTATCCTCACCTTCGTATCTTGAAAGTGAAAACGACGTTAGGCCGCCGTCAGTTCTCTTTTGTGCCGCGCATAACAACACATGCACGCGAGTGTAACGAACCTTTTTCCATTGGAGCAGCCAGCGCTGCCGTCGGTTTAGCTGAAAGCGCGAACGGATGTCGGTCCACATTACCGGCCCGTAAACAAACTGGTTTTCATTAGTCCGCCGAAGAAACCACATTAAAATTATATAACAATTTGTTTGGCGCGATGGATTTCGTCGCGTTAGACGGTTCATTTACTTTAATTGCTGGATCCGTGCCCGTCTCATTCCTAGGAATGTAAACATAAAGCAAACAATGCGGCGACTCGGAGAACGACCGACGAGCGGTGGGGGAAACAACACCTTCCAACATGCCTAATGTCCCTCAGACAATTGCTTAAGGTCTCTGTGGGAATCACACTGATTTATTTCAGTACTGACTTTCCGCATGATATTGTTATACTGGAATTGCCAGAAATGCCGGGTCGGTTTTGAAATTGATGCTGATGATAAAGACGTTGACTTGAAGTTTGACAGCAATTACACCATATATTGATATACCGGGTGATTCAATTTCGAGGCTCACCATGGGGATCTCGCTTATTAGTGGAGATAGAGACTATGTTTAAATTTGGCAAAGTTTCGTATTTTTGTGTTGATCAATTATCTGAAAAGAAATTTAAGCTATCATTTTTCATTTTTAAGATATCCGCAAAAAACTGAAATATTAAGATATAGTTTTTAATTTTTTATTCAAAACCGAATGTAGCTAGGCATTTGAAACAGAAACACTTTTTAACAAGGAATGCAGTGCCATTTTTTAATTTTGAATAACATCCAAGATGGCGGCGTACCCATAGCCAACTTTTGTTTTTCTTATGGGCGCCATGTTGAATTTTGGCATTTTCCGATAGTCATTTTTTTTTCTCAATTCCGCAATGTATAACATTTTAGCATTATTTTTACAAAACAATGGTGTAATAATCACAAAACCTTCAGACATCCAACGGGAGCTTGGTTACAGACCGCTGGACTCGTTGCCAAGTAATGTCAACAAAATGGTCTTGGATCAAGCAGCGCGAGCAGCGTTGCGTTTGCCATTAATCCAAATATTTTGTTGGTCGAAAACCGTTATATGATAAAAGTTTATTATTGTTCTCATACAATATTCCTGACATTGGCATTGGACAGAAATTTAGCGGAGCATGGATCATTTAGTAAATCCCGCAATTCTTATAATCGTCACATCATCTGGTCGTGTGAGTCAAAATTTACAAATTTTAGGATGTTTAATCGGAACAATCAGCATTATTGAGTGACAGTAAGTCCTAGGCACACCAGACTATTGAGGCCACTGCAACGTTTTGGAATTAATGTTTGGGTGGGGATGTACCAGAACCATTTAGTTGGGCCTGTTTCAGGAAAACTCGAATGGAGAACAAATATTCTGCGCACCGAAGTGGTAGACTATTGTGACGATATTGCCTTGAACCAAAGGAGAATGATGTGGATAATTTGAATAACATGGTGGCAGCAAGATCAGAGCACCGCCTCACAATGCGACAGTTCTACGAAATTATTTGAATCAGCAATTTCCAAATCGGTGGATTGGTGGAGTGGTGGAATGTTCTGCTAGATCCCCTCTTTTAATTCCTCTAGACAATTTTCTACGGGGAACTGTGAACGACGAAGTTTATCAAGATACTCGCAGAAATATGGAGGAATTGCGGTCAATGCTATTCCGGGAAGAACAGTTAGAAGAGCATTGCAACATGTAGAAAAGCTGGCACGGTTTTATGCCTTCAATAAAACGGCGACCTATTTGAAAAATTTTTATTTTTACTTACTTTGTTATTTTTACTTAAAAAATAACTTTTTGTTCTATAAAATTGCTTCTTTTACAATCTGAATGTTGAATCGAAAGCACTCTTGGTTTGTCCGGTGGTCTGTAACCAAGTTCCACTTGGGTACCTGATATGCACGACAAACAACAAGAAAAAGCAAAAAGTTTACTTTTTTTATTATTATACCATGTTTTAAAAAATAATGCCAACATGATATACATTGCGAAAATGAGAAAAAACACGACTATTGGAAAATGTCAAAATTCAACATGGCGTCCATTAGAAAAACAAAAGTTGGCCACTGTTACGCCGTCTTCTTTGATGTTATTTCAAATAAAAAAATAACACTGCCTTCCTTGTTAAAGAGTAGCTGTAGAATGTTTTTGTTTCAAATGTTTAACTACATTTGGTTTTGAATAAAATATTAAAAACTATATCTTAATATTTCAGCTTTTTCCGGCTATCTTCAAAATGAAAAATGACAGCTTAAATTTCTTTTCAGATAATTTATCAACACAAAAATACGAAACTTTGATAAATTTAAACATACGCTCTATCTCCACTAATAAGCGAGATCCCCATGGTGAGCTTCGAATTTGAATCACCCTGTATACAAGATGACTTCACCTTTTTTCCCGCAAAAATTTCTTCCGGTTAGTAAATGTCACATTGAGCAAAAAGTTTCATAGAGAGCTATTTTTTTCTTAATTCCTTATAAAGTTACAGCCATTTGAAATTATAAGAAAACTGTGCTTTAAAGGGCTCTTGCTTCTTTTGGAATTCAAAAACCCAATAATTCGACATAAAACTTTTTACTCAGAATGACATTTACTTGTACAGAAACACATGTCTAAAAAGTTTAGCCTGTATTTTGTATCTTCCTTCGTTTGTTTATTTAGTTTCATTTTAATGTTACGATCTTTTTAGTGAAATTTATTACCTTTTTTTTGTTATGTGTATTAATTGTGTTCTTTCTGCGTTTTAGCATTGTTTAAAATGTATTTTATCGTTTATTTTAGTTTTGTTTGCTAATATTTCAAGCTGCTGTAACTTTTCTACGACGTTTGTCTAGCCTTTGCCTAGACAAAGGCTATTTGCCTGGGGAAATAGATATTAAACCTTTATTTATATTTTATATTTGTAAAGCTATTTGCTTAGGTAAATGTATTTGCCAAGACCATTGTTAAGCAAATAAAATTTTGTTTTCGATCGCGTTTTTATATAAATTATGTGAGGTTATGTACAATCCGTTCTCAAATTCGTCATAATTAATATTTAGTCGTTGATTACTTCTGAGTAATATCGTATTATAATCAGCATGATTCTAATGAAGTTACGCTGATTTGTTTTTGCTTTGTGACAAGCGTCAATACTCATGAGTATTGTGTAGTAACATGATTTCATATGGTTTTTATTCCACTAAAACAAGAATGTTTAGTTTCTCCGTTACCAAGAAAAAGTTATACTCGACTGGAAAACAGTAAATTTCTGAATTCTTATAGCCTGTATGATTTAACGCATCGATGCAGATGATGATATCACCTAACTCTTATTTTGCATATGGAAATCATGCGCCACAAATTTATAACTCAGTAAACATTTGGTGTGTTGTAACGTTTCGCATGTCAAAAAATAAAATGCTGTTGTTGATGAATTCTATTTATTAGTACCGGAAACAAAAGAAAAACTTTCGTATTACATTGCTGCTTGTGGTAATTTTATGCCGATTTCATGCCATGCCGTTACTTCGGCAAAAGATGTACAAAGCCTGTACTGTCTAAAAATAGTATAATGACAGGAACAGTAAAAGGGTTATTACTGTGAAATCAGTTAGGACGTATTGTAATTATTCGGCGATAAATTGAAACCCTCTCGTAACTTGTAATAACAAATTACAGACTATTATTGTGAGGATAAGGCGCATTAAGGGCAAGGTGGTAAAATATCTTCCTACGATGAGAATGTTCTATTTTTATCTATCCGGGACCTTCCCACAAAAAGACTGCTTTCATTACGGTCTAAATAACTAATTTACGGCGCAAAGCGGATGGCAAAAACCGAATTAACTCGCATTGAGAGTTAGTTTATAAGGATAAGGTATTGAGAGCGATCCTCAGACGATATCCAAATTAGAAGTACAGCCGAGCAAAAAGGAACTCTCTAAATAATCACCGTACTTATTACGTTATGACTTAATGGCCGATAACTCAATTACCCGTGACTGAAGTGAAATCCATCAATCCTCGCTCGACGATTGCGAAAAACGACAGCAAGAACACATGCTGTGCGAGAACTTATGCGTCTACGGCGTTGCTTCTTCCTGCTCGCAAAACCGTAATAACGTTTATTAAGGCTCGCTGCGAACTTGGCATTAGTTGGGAATATGTAGGATTCAGGCTGATCCTTTTTTGAACCGCCGCTCTCTAGATTGGTACTTACCTATCGACTATGCATAAGAAAGGGTGTATTTTAATACGCCACGTTTATCCCAGCGTTAGCTAGATTATTAAATAAAATTGCTCGCTAGTGGTCCTTTTTTTGAATCGGTAATACTGTCTTCATTGCTGATTCTAACATCTTATTTCTGAGTTAGTTTTGCACCCATGTCTTCATTATTTGTATTCTATTTTTTCACTTTCCTTCAGGATAATAAATGGATCATCAATCAGCTGATAAATGGTTATTTCGCTTTTAAACACGTTTATATAAAGAAGCAATTTTTTATACTCGATGGTGTAAATTGTTTGGTTTAAAGTGTTTAAACGATTGGTATTTGAACTTGGCTTTTTACTAAAAATAAATTTTAAGCTTTTTGTTTATTCCTTTACTTATGCTGGTAACTTTCTATTGGTGTCTGGTAGGCTGACCGGACGTGACGTCAGATGCTACACCCCGTGTCTTATCTAGGAGTTTTGTTGTTTTAAAAAGTCTTGGTCCGTTTTATTTGATTATATTACACATTTTTTAAATCAATTTGAATTTCTGACCTCCAATTTTGCCTCCAATATATTTTTGTGCAATTTGTTTCTCCGAAAGCACTTTTTATTTCAGGTCAAAACTTTGTTATCAACTTATTTACTTTGTCAAGTCCGTAAATAGCTGCAGTCGTTTGAAATATTATCATTGTGCATTTATTTGTTTATTCTGTGATGTTGAACTTATTTGTATTATTTTTAATTACTAATTATTAATATTTATATACTTTCGATTTATTCTTTCGTTTTCGTAGTGTTTGACGTGTATTTCCTTTTATATTATCCTTGTTTTATTAATGTTTTACTAGGCTTGACTCGGTTTAGCTTTTGAATGGAGTGAAAATATAAATAAGTTATCATTCAACTTTTTACTTCCTGAACAAGATCCGTCAAAAATTTTGCGACATTTACCTTTTGAAAAGATGCGGGGAAAATAACGGAACATTTAATTTCGAAATCCAAAATACATAAAGTCAATAGGCGTTTTGTTGATCAATTTTTAGGATTTTGATATAAATACGATATTGAAAGGTAAAATATTTCCTAATCTATTGATTCACCAGTTTCTTCAGTATAGTAAATTCAATTTCCAATTTCTAAATTGTTAAATTCCAAAAAGTAAAACAGTTTCTGGGATACGTAAAGGACCGATGTATTTAAAGGCGGCAATTATTTTTCACCTGAGCCTTCCGTCACGTGTCCTTATCAGCCAAAAGTTAGATTTTACTATGGCTGAACATAGATGCACATAAGTTGACTCTCTTGAAAATGGTTGCAATTTGCTGTTTTATGGAAAACCGTGATAGTAGAGGTAATTTAGAACATATTTAACCATATTTACCTATATAATGGTTACGGTTATCGAGATATTGACAATTTTATGTTCAATGCAATTCTTGTATGTAGTAAATGCCATTCTGTACGTATACTTTTTCGTTTTGGATAATGTATAGCAAACAACCCCGATGTCATAGGCTCTTCAAAATCATCCGAAAAAAACTTTGTACTTGTATGTGAATATAAACTTGGAATTTGTTGCTTGAAGCGAATCGGATTCATATTCAGAGCAAGAAAATACATCGAAATACGTACTCGCATACACACTTGTGAATAGAAACTGGTTAGGCGTTTTCGATAAATGTGTTTATGGGGAATACGAATCCGAGTTCAAAACATGCGTATTAGGGTCATACCACTAAAAAAGCGACCATTTCAGCTTGAAGGATGATCAAACTTGGAGTATTTTCATGGAAACAATAAGTATAAGTATTCGACAATTTTGAAATTGTACTAAAAATAATAGATTTTATAGTGATAAATACGGTTAAATAGGTTCTTAATTGCCTCTAGTATCAAGTCTTAAAAGGAATGTATCGAACGGAGAATAGCATGAATAACGTATGTACCGTTTCAATCCACAATATCGATTGGTGTAAACTTTCATTTTCTTCCTCTACCACAGGTCTTAAAGAAAAAACTTTTTTCAGGATTTTCTTACAACATAACAGTCCCAAATTTTGTATCTCGTATAACTTAGGAACGATATGTATTGTTCAATTTTAAATCCGTTTATGCTGCGTATTTAAACAGGACATGCCATATACCGGGTGGTCTTTTTAACTTGAGACTCCTAAATATCTCGAGAAATATGCATGGTACGACAAAAGTGCCTTAAATAAACTTGTAGGACTCAACGGGGGAAATGAGATCACGATATCAGTTTCATTGCAGATGGCGCTGCAATCGGTGAAATTGAGGCTAACGTTTTGAGACATGTTTTGGTATCTCGCGCGTTGCGCCGTCATGCGCATAGGCTTTGTTTACGCACGAAAAAATGCATCGTACGAAAAAAAGTTTCAGACAAAAGATTCTTCTGAATTAGCGTAAAATCATAAATTGATAAAAAATGTGTGTATTCCCATTTAACAACATGAATTGCAACAATGAATTGTACCATGTTGTAAACATATTGTAGCAGTAATTAATTTTCAATAGGTGTACTGCAGTGAAGAACAATTTTTAATACAGTTTGCTTTTTTTCCCCATTTTGTACTGTTTTATTGTGTTTATGAATGGTTTATGAAGTTATTAACCTTCAAATACTTATTATGAAGGTTAAAATGCTATACATAAATAAAACAACACATCTCGAGCCGTTATAGGTGAAAAACTAATTTTCGGCAGGTCTTCGAGTCAAATACCCCACTGTGCGGTGTCTGAACTGCATATCTAAGGTACATAATGGGATTCTGGGAAAATAATGCACGCCTGGTATGTAAAGCTTGTCACGTTACCATCCTGTGAACCTAAGGCTTCAAACTAACTGACATCTGATAGTTACAACTTGTTACAACCTAGGGCTTTAAATTCCGTATTTCTGTAAACAAAGTACCTGACAAATGGAAACATAGTTTTCGATTTAATAATCAGCCATTTCCAGCCTGTTTCTGATAGATTGGAATTTGTTTTACGCAATTCTTAAGCCCGCATAGAAACCGGAATAATGAAAAGAAAAAAAAAACAGGCAAGCTTACAATTCGAATCCGCAGCAAGCAGCAGAAAGACGAATCGATAACCCGGAGGCAATATTCTCGCTTCGGCCGTAAGCAATCAAATTCATTTCAATTGAGGAAACGTCAGTATAAAAGAACGTGCGCGCGATGGGAAAAAAATCCGACGATATTATACGGGACGCGCGCGCTGGTCGCCGTCGATATTCGCAATAATCTTGCTTTATTACGTCTCGGTAGCCCACGGACTGGAAATTGTAGTTGCCCGATACGTACGCGTCGAAATATCGAGCCGTTTGTCATGTTTATTGCGTCCATAAATGAAAACCTAAACGCGCGAGCGTTTGTGAAGCGCCGCGCAAAAACTGACAGTTTATTACGACCGATCTTGATGCTTTCGGTATACGCTTTCGCCGATTCACCACTACCACCTTCGGTTCTGCGGATAGGCAAGACTCTTTCATGCTTATGTTTTTAATGGGAACGTGATGTAATAAAGACAAGCCACGCAGACGAGTAACGACCTTTTCCTAGCTGGATGTGCCTACCTCTCTTACCTGCATCTTTCCAGCATCCCGGTAATGTGCCAGATTACTTATATCTACAGCCATTAGTCTACTATTATTGCTCTTTTAAGAAAACCTCATTTATAATTAAATAGTAGCCAATATTCTATTACCAGTGGCTGGATTCTGAAGATATGACACTCTCGTTCAAAATATCACTGTATTATAAGTGTTTCTCCAGCAGATTGAATTTTAATTTTATTTATGAAATGACAACCGCATCCTACACACTATGACAGATGATACATTTAAGAAGTTTAAGAACTACTGTAAGTTCATTTTATTTTACTGTGTGTTATACTTTTTTGTATGAAGGCGTGTTAGCTTGGAAACCTGTGTCAGGCTTGATTTTGTATGATAACAGATTTTTCTCGAATCTAAGCTCGTGGATCGACAGATCACCACCGAATTATACAGGGTTAGCCAAAACTACCGGAACACCTAAATAATTCTCTAACCCTAAGACATTTCCAAAAATAGTTCAAACAAAAGTTTTTTTTTCTTTAAGCAAGCTGTCCTTTAAATATATTTTCAATCTACAGGGTTGCTCATTTTATTATAGAAACTAGGTAACATTTCCGTTTTTTAAATAGAACACCCTATATATTATTAAATATTTAGGTCTAAAATTAATTCTAAGAATTTTTTATATGAATATGTTTTAATTTACTTTAATTTACTATTTTTTATTTTTAAATATTACTAAATTTCTATAATAAAATGAGTATATTGAAAATATATTGAAAAGATAGCTTGTTTAAAGCAAAAAAACTTTTGTTTGAACAATTTTTGGAAATCTCTTAGGGTTGGAGAATTATTTAGGTATTCCGGTAATTTTGGCTAACCCTGTATAGCATTGGTGTGTACTTCAACAAATGTGTATTTTTCACAATAAAACTGCTCTCTTTGTTTCTTCATTGTTTTATTTCGGATATTAAATAAACATGGAAACTGTGGAATCTTCCATGACTATTATCTGTATTTAACGTTTTTTTTTTATTTTGTTTTTGGATTCTTATTCCGAAGAAGATCCTTAACTACATGTATCTATAATGTATGTGTGCTCTATACATAATTTGTTGTTATTCATACAAAATCAAATTACCTGAAATTATTCTCTTTCAGTATTATATTGTATTTGCGTTGTGGGCCAAAAAAGAAAAAGAAAGAAACACGGCTTAAGTTTTCAGGTCAATTAAATTTGATATAAAAGGTGTGTAAAATTTGTAGGTGACATAAGTGTTTTCGTTTGGTTCTAAAAGAACGGTGTTTATAGCATTTTTGTTTAGAATACGGGGTAAAATGTGGCAACCTCGATTTCGTTGATTCTACTTAAATTATGATTGCGAATAAGGCAGTTTTCAATCTTTTTCAAATAAGCAAAAGGTTTATTTTTTAGAAATACCTTATTTTACTGAATATTATTGGACAATTTGTAGTTTTCTTTTTCATTTCGTGTATGGTATGACGGCTATGATATTCGCCTAAACATTCGTAGCTGCTTTGTTGAGGATATTAAAATATTATTTTAAATCTTGTATCGTTACCTTTTTAATAATAACTAATATACAACATAATTTTACGACTACACAGTAATTGTCCTAGGGTCTTTCTAACAAGATCAAGTCCTGGGAGTCTACTCTCGTCATCGTTTTGAAGCGAATTCAAGACTTCGCGAATAGCTATCTGAAACGGAGTGGGGATATTAGCGGTTGCCCTCTGTTTGGTACGTTTCTATGAGCAAGTTTGCTTGTCGCTAAGAACAATAACGCACGCGCCACGCCCATACGTTCCAAACACAACGCAACCGCTGATATCCCCACTCCGTCTCACCAAACCAACCGAGAAGTCTCGCATTCGCTTCAAAAAGATGACGAGAGTAGACTCACTGGATAGTGTTCGGTTAGTCTGCCCGGTACTCTCTGGATAACGCGCGTACTACCTACCTCAGTGTTTATCTTGAATTTTTAAAGGAACCCGCCGAGTATGCGTTATCAAACGCGTACCAAGAAATATCCAAGGAGTACTGGGGAGATTGAATGCACTGCAAGCCTGTTGGATCGAAAGGAGGAAATAATAAAACGAGTAAATAAGCAAAACAATAGTGTACTTCGGAATTGTCTATATTTTTGTAAAAAGAAATTTTAATGGATATATTGCTCTTATGTCTAGACATCTTAGAAGTTACATAATAGTAATAATTGCCTAAATAATTAGTATGGTACGCCTTAAGTAGTAGATATAAAAAGTCGGCAGACAGAGTCGCGTGATCGGCCGGCGAGACTGTCGACCGTGAGGAAGCGAGGATAAGCCATTGTCATTTGTTTTTATTTTTAAATAAAGCGCAAGCACACACCCATCCATACGAAAAGCGACGTTCGCGCTCAAATCTCTTTCACACCTTCGCGGGGTCATCCTCGGTTCCCCGGCCTAATCATCATTATATATAATATTTATAAATTAATATTCTCGATTTCTTTTTTATTGCTCAATTTCAAAATAAATCTACGGATTGGATATTTAACCTGTAACCATAAAGCTAGAAAATACTGCTCTACGTCTCATCGTATTTGCACCGTTGCGTTGTAATGAATCGATCTGAAGAGACGTAGCCTCGATATTGTCCTCGTCAGGCCTGAAACTGTCCTGGCCGTTCTAATTAGAGAGATAGTGACGTCGATACTAGTGGGACCTGTGGGGCATTACGACCTTCTGCCTCGTCAGATCCAGTCTGTCAGTGATTGATAGAGAGATTGCAGGTATGAAATGACACGCGCGGTTATCGCGATTTAAGATGACTGTTTAAGTTAAATCGAACACAGAGTAATATTTAAAACCTACGGGCGTGATTGTAACCACTATCGTATAACTTCGAGAGGCTATCCGTACGCGTGGCCGCTAACACCGACGGTAAACTAACACTGACCGACATACCGTCGTTCAGTTTACCATCGATGCGTCTCCTCTGCCATATGAAGGTCCACGTGGCTATTATAGCCAACTGCGATGCCAGGAATACAGTTCCCGCCACGACTAATCCAGCTACGTTCACGCAAAAACCATCATTCGTCGGCAGATACACAGCTTCATTAGCGATTGTCGTTGACTTGTTCTGACTCTCAAATCCAAATTTATCCGTGATACGGATTTTCTCCACAAGAAGGTAATTGTCTTGTGGGTTGGTAGAACGACGCCTCCTACGTTTTCCGTACGAAATTACAGAACGTAACTCCCCAGTTGTGTCTTCCTGGTTGCACTGTATTGGCTCGCAACTTGGCATACAAGGAGTGACCAGAGCCCTAAATTGGACAACCTCTGAAGACGGGAACTTGAAGGCATCGAAATGAGACAAGAGAATCTACAAAAAATAAACCCGTTAGTCCACAACAATCTTAAACAACATCAATCAATTATCATTACCTTTCCAGAATCAGCTGATTTGTAAATAGGTCCCATGATGAAGTGATCTGTGGGGCATCCATTCTCATCAATCAAAACAATCTCACTCGAGTCGACTCCATCCATGGCGACCAACTCTCTAACGAAGATCTCGTACGGGCTGTTCTTGTCCAAAATCTCGAAACGCAACGCCAAGGGGTCTCCTACTTCAGCTGTTGGCATCACATCTCCGCCGTTCCTATCTGTGATCTTCATGGCTACGTTCGGAGAATCTACGGTCACTTCTTCTGTTAATTCCGGTTGGATGTCGCCATGGACTCCAAGATCGACTTCGTTGGTGACACTCTTGTTGGTTAGATCGTATTGGCACGTGACAGCAAGCCCGAGATCGGAACTTGTCACGATTTTATCGTGATGCTGGATGACGACATCGTTGACGTAACGACCTAATCCATTTTTACGCACATTGCATTCTACGTTGTCATATGCCATCTCCAACTCGAACTCCAGACTGTTGTTGACGTCACGAACGCAAGAGTTCGGACTTCCCTTGGCGTATATTTTACCGTCGAAGAGTTTGCTCGTCTGGATACGCGCTATCATATCTCCTGATCTGCAATCGATGCTTACGTTGTAACAAGAGCTTAATTCGTAGGTTGCACCTTCAGGGACTTCGATGTAGGGATCCTAGATTAGATAAAAATTGTTAGATTACTGTTAGTTTAGGTTGCGTTTATTGTTTATACCTTGATATCAGATAAGGTAGCTCTGGAGTGATGACTAAGACGGCAGACCATCTCACCAGCATCACCATAGTCGTACGAGTGGCAACGGTAAGGTGAATTAAGGCACAGGTCTCGGCATTCGTCTACGGATCCAACGTCTTCATATAAGGAGTCGACGGTCTTGAGGATGCGGCCTTCGAGTTTCTTGAATTCGCACAGTTTCGTTGGCTCGTCAATGCAGTTATTTTCCATGTACTCGTAACCGTTTGCAGCTTGGAATGAGCTACTCCCGCTAACAGTCATCCTATCCATAGTGGAGAGTTCGCAATCGCCAGTCGCGCCGTTGTAGTTGGAAGACCTGCAACGAAAAAGAATTCTTTAAAAATCGAGCGTTCAATGGGAAACCAGAGGACTCGATCTCGTCCACGTCTATGGGGAACGAGACCGGTCGGCGTATAATGGACAGCGCAGTGTTAGTTTCCGATACGACATAGCCGTTGGCCCATTTTCACAGTATACCATATATATGAAACTTATCGATATCGTGTAATTTCTTAAGTGTTGCGAAGCTGCCGCAGGTGCTTGCACCGTCGCGAACAAAACTTACCGCCCGGCCAATATACGGTCTCCATTGAGAGAGCCGCTTCTCGGTCTATTAAACTCTGCGACATCGCGATTGGTATTTTGTATTTATACGCAGCGGTTGGTATACCTCGATTAAGGTTCGCGATACTCAAAGGTGTTGAGTTGAGAAATCGACCGCGACCCCATAATATGTTAGAGGTGAACTAAAAGCCTTCACTATCAGATATTCCCCATATCGACAACATCATTAGTTATATGCTCTGATGGATTGCACTAAAATTTTTGAAGATAGTGGTGATGATTGATTGAGATGCTCGACCGGTGGATAGAAGCAAGAGAGGAAGGCTAAGATGGGAGGATGTTGTTGTGGAGGAGGCTTGGTAGTCCTTGGGATGAAAAACTGGCGGATGGCGTAAGTATGCGTAAGCATGTAGAACCATTGAAGGTCATGGTAGTAGATCTTCGAAACGTTGCCGCTAAAGAATGTGGCAAGATAGTATCATCTTCTAACAATAGCCAGCAGAAGTTGTTTGGTACTGGTTAAAATCATTAGATCCAATGGCGGAGGGTACATGGCGAGACAGAGTGATAAAGTGCATTGATAGGGAGTGGAGGCGATGTGCGCGACACCTAATTAGGGACACCTCGTTTAATTTATTTTAATAAGTTGCGCAATCGGACGTTGTCGCCGAGCCATTAGGGAGGTCCGAGGACGGACTCTCTCAGGCCATATCGCACAATCAATCCAATTTAGAATGGCATCTCTATGCTATTGCTTATATTATAGTGCACAATGCGGCGTGTATCGCGGCCCGGTCGCTACTCTAAGCTGACAATATTAAGATTTACCGATCAGATTAAGCGAGCGGCCGGCGCACGAACCCGGAGCCCCTCTAACTATGTGGTGTGCGCCGGGGATGCGCCCGTCGCATCGCCACGAGCCCGGCACGTTCAAAAATCCCATCGGACTATGCATGCACAATACCGCAGTAACTTACCTAGTAGCGGTGATCGCCCGAGGAGAACGTTCCCATCTATATCACCCTCCGCTGAAGGCAACGCGCAGAAATTACGGAAGCTAGGCGAAATCTATAGCCAATTAAAACGCGGACTATATAAACGTCCCCAGTTATAGCCAATCCTGGAAGAGCCTAACCGTGGAATTAGATTATCTTCTCAGAAATTCATTGCCGTCATGCTTTAGTCGTCATTACTTTTACAGACGCCATATACTATTTCCTGTGGAAGACTTCCTCCGTTGGAAGAAAATCGATATGACAGAAACAAAAGAACCCATTGTCTTCTCAAATCAAATTGCGGATTTAACTAAATCTTTATTTCAACTTCTGCTGACGATCTAATCACTGGCAAGTCGTATCAAAAAACCTTTGAAAGGCCAAGCCTTTCCAGGCTAGTCGAGGAGATCAACATTCAATACCATGTATCCTCATTTACATCTCTCTTGAGATGTCTTTCTTGAATGGTCATGTCGATGGCCTTATGGAAAAGAAACGTTATGGGCTACAATTATGAAAGGTCGGTTGGGCTTAGTGGTTGTGAGGGCGTTGATTTGACCGCGGTGACGCCGGCTGTGGGGAAATGCAGTCCGGAACAATACCGGCTACCCGGAGGATCCAAGTGGGCCACGTTTGATTACCGTGGAGCATCTGGGACCAGCAGATCTGCAGCAATCCTCGAGGCGGCGGTGATTACACGCAGCGGACCAGGGGTCGCCTGGGCGAGGCGGGTGCGCCCCCGGGAAGGAACGCAAATTGCTCGCGCGGTACACCGTCCGGACCTATATTCAACCGCGGTCTAATGAGAAAATATCAAATCGCCACGGTGACCGGGACTGTGTTTACGCGCCATGTAATTACCGTTGATTTCAGTAACAGCTTCATATGATGACGGCACGCAGCGCCTCGATCTGCACTTCTCTTCTTGAATATATGCAACCTTAACGCGAACGGCTGTAATTACAAACCATGCGGTCGTGTTATCGCACTACTTATTTTCAAGTCATCTTACTCTATTTTAGTAGATATTTAGTTGTCTTGTACGAGTAGTCAATTAGTGGCTGTAAAATTTAATGGTGTTCTAATTGTGCCATTTCAAAGGTTCACGGTGATGATGATCCTTACTCGCCTACACCCTTTTGGTTTATGCGTTGCACGTTCTATACTTTGATGTTGTCGTTCTTCAGGAGTGAGGTCTTCTTTGACTTACCAATAGTCGCACGCCTTCTTGGTATGAGTCTTCTTACGGTAAACGCTGCTAGGTTTCCTTCATTGCAGTAAATGAGTTTCTTGTTTGCCATCACAAAACCCCAAACGTGGAAGAACCTCAATAAAAATAAAAGTCTTCAGAACAGGAAGCTGTATCGTCTCATTAGTAATGTATGAACCTCGATTCCGGAGACAGGTCGTATGGTACGGCTGATGTGCGATTAATATACAATTCTAAAAAAAACGTGGAGTTGCAATAGAACGAGTACCTAGTAGAAGTGAACGTGGTCGATGGTTCGTGGTGTGTCTTCTATACTTCAGAGTGACATAATGGCATGCACACTTGAAACCTTTTCGACGGGGTCTAATTACGATACAGAAGGATAGCCTAATTGAAGAGGACGTCGACAAGTGGTAGACGCCGCCGTATTAGGCATTAACAATTAAGCGCGAGTTTTTGCGTGCGTCGGAATTTATAGAGAGCCGGATAGGCAGCGCGTATCATTGTCCCTTTTCGGTCCTCGGAGCTGTTAGGCGTTACCATGTTTAGGCACGCCGCCGCCGACCTGCGAGAGCATGGTCGACGTGCAACCTATCTACTGTTCTCTCTGCTCCCGAGAAATAACTACTTCCCCTTATCGGCCGACGGACGCATTTTTACACATTTACAAAGTGTTTACGTGCTCGGAATGGTGTAGGAACCGACTCGATTCAGGCACACACGCACATAGCGAAATACATAATCAATTACCAGGCCTGTTGTCTCCGCAGTCACTTTGGATAAGTTGTGCGCCCATTTGCACGGAGAATACGAAGAATTCGCTGCTCTCGTGCGCAAATCACGCACCCTCCATCAATAGATCAACACCCCTCGTTGATTATATTTTTCGATGAATGGACAAAGCTATTTATTCATTTACTATGCCCTCATGAGACCTTCGTAAAGTCCTAACGAGTATAATCGTGTTTGTAATACAGAACGCGTATGCAACAACGCATCACGCTGGTATGTGTGGTTGCCTATTTGGAAATTTATGTATAGACGCGTGTAAGAAGACGGTACCTCTTGTGTTTCTTTATTTAAGATGATGGCTAGTGGTATCTGTGGTTATGCAATGAATATTTACTGGATCTACAGTATAAAAGTTGTAAATTGCTTCAACTTTGCAAGAATGTCGAGCTGATATACTTCAAATATTGCAACGTCGGTTTGTGGTTAGAGCAGCATACCGCCAGATCGATTTCTTATGACTGCAATCCTGCAATCCTATTAATTGCATTTGGTGGTCGGGCAAGTTGCAGTCGCTTTCCTTTCCTCGCTTTGAACATAGTAGTTGCCGACAGCGCAAAATCACATACTAATCTGTCAACGGCCTCCACACATTCATCTGAAGAAACCACCATTTACAATCTGTGTTCCATTAGATTCTTTTTTATTAATACCGTTTTGTTTGTTTCAGGTAAGTGGTGTGAAGACCTTGGCGGAAAGTGCTTCTGGAATCGAATTAGTTTCGCAATTTTACGAGTGCGAATCGGTAGAAAAATTTAACACGCGTGACAGACGTTTTAGGAGATCTACCTGGTGGTCTCATAACACGCCTATTTTATTTCCGCTATTATGATAGCATAAAAGCTGGTGGAACAAACACACGATGAAGTGGGGTAAGAGGAAGACGAAGAAGAATTAACGGTTGGAATGATGCATTTAGTCATTTGTAATTGATTCAGTTATGGAAAATCTCTCTTGTGGCCAACCGTTTCTTTGCGAACTGTTATCTTCTTGGACTTGCAGTTTACAACCAACCTACATCCTACACCCTTCATCCATTCCAATAATCCGATCACACTGAAAGTATGATTGGCATTCTTGTTTTTATAGCTATATTAAAGCCATAGAAAAATAAATCTTCTCAAGTAGAAAACTACCTATACACAAACTCCGCTTAGCTTCGTTCGACTCTCCAATTACCGATTACCATTTATAGTCAGCTCTATCTCCAATTTTCGGACGCTAAACTGTTACGTTAATTATAGAGTGCGCATTGATACCTAGTTATTGATCACGGTTATTACGGGTAATTGCTCATGTGAGTTTCGCTTTCCTCGTGACACGTCCGGCAATCACAGCGAGACAATGGTCAATTTTGTGGTCAGGTTAATACTGACGCAACGGCAACGCCTGCTTGTCATGTGTCCTGTTGCAGCAACTTGACATGGATCGCCAATAAACTAAGTATACGATATTGGATGTAAAATGAATAAAAGCATCTGTTTTTTTGTACGTATGAGGTAAGCATCATCAGGATAAAGATGATAATGCAATACCTGTGTGGATTGAAGTGATTTGAGGACTTTAAGTACATTAAAGGGTTACAGAACTATTGGAAGAAAATGATGAGAGAAGAACTGAAACCGATGAGCAGAAGTTAGGTGAAGAAGACGTAGAAGTAGAATCTATAATGGAAGATGGAATACAAAATATATTTTAATATGAATACTACGATATTTTTTTAAGGAAGCTACTCTGTAAGTTCCCATGCATAATAAGTAAGTGCATAGCTTGAGTAACGATCTCGTCGTTTATGCAAAGTACGATGAAATTCCTTCGGCTTTAGCGATGATTTCCTGGATATGAATTAAAACGGGCAGCGCACGCAAAAATCGAGTTACGGTACGTCGCATAATTAAATTAATATATTCAGCCGTTACGGTTCTCAATCCAGTGGCGGTTCACGCTTGTGCCCCGTCAAAGTGACAAGTAGGTAAACAATTACCAGTGCCGGCGAAGAAAACGACAGCACGGCCAGCCAATTGTAATCAGCGGTCGCATTGTCACGTCGCGCGGGCCATCAGGAAGAGTCCTTCCTGGACAATTTAATAAATAATAACAAGGAAGCGACGACAATGGCGTCAGTCCTATATCGACGGACGCCACTCTAAACGGCCGAAGCCTGCAAATTCCGGCACTTTGGCTCGTCGGTTGATCTGCGAGCGCTATAATTACTAGGCGATTCCACGTAACCACTACACTTGTTCCATCGCAAAATTATAAGACCTAAATATCGAGTCTGGTATAAATTATCCCGCGCTTCGCAAAGTTCAGCCGATATGGTAATTAAAGACTGTTCAGGAATATGGTCGGAAAAATTTGTGAAGCTATATGCATCTCATTGGGTGTATAGCACATAAATTGATTTTTACCATCCGATGGTATTGACAACACCAAATGTAATGATGACTTTGGCTATTCCTTAGTGAAAGAAAAGTACCTACAAGACTGGCCACGTGCGACTATGATTAGACTACGGTGTCCGATCTACCATTTGAATTGGGATCTGTATTTGTGAGTTTCGTCTCTGGTTGTTTTGTGACGTTTCCATTGCAATTCTGCCGTATAGGCAACCAACTTTGCAACCAACGCTACTAGCGACATGAAATGTCATGAAAACTCATATTCTAAGAACCAGTGGCCGGCAGATTTACAGTATTTTGTTAAACCCTATATTTTATATTTTTCTGTCTTATACCTGCTGAACATCATGAGACGGAGACTCGTTTGTTCAGCCGGCGGTTCCCACAGAAACTAACTTTTTGTTATTGAAAAAAAAAAAAAAGAACAATGGCAGACAGCTGTGGGGATTCCAAGGCCATGGCAGACACAAGTCCCAAAAAGAAATATACGGTCTTTCATCAGACATATTCACTGTCTCTATAGGAACCACCGGCTGCACAAACGAGTCGTCCCCGTTTCACGTTCATCAGATATAAGAGAGTAGAATATAAAAGTATAGGGTTTAACAAAAAACCGTAAGTCTTCCGGCCACTGGCTCCTAGACTATCAGTTTAAATTAGTTTTTTATCCAGCATTTATATGTGCATATTTTTAGGTTTTAAATAATTTCACAGACAGGCGTGTCTAAACTAAGCGACCAGTTTTCGATTATCTAAATCTTTTTTCGTAGTACTTTTTTCGAATATGGGATTTAATAATACCGTCATGCCCGAAAAAAAATTGCCGCTATATATCGAAATTACACGTCCGGAGCAGGATTATTCAATTACAGCCTATAAGGCTCTCGTAATACGCTCAGCATTATAGTCATTATACCAATTTCGATTGCGTATAGCACCGGATGCCAGTATATGGCATTTCGCTGCGCGCTGAAAATTAAAGCTTCTATGACGAAATTCGAGATATTAGGCCGTAATCTCGGGTATTAATTACAAATTGTTTCAGATATAGCTACCTGTGCAACAGTAGATCAGTATGTTAGTCTGGTATAACATTAGTTTTCCTTTAAAATATATCAAATTCTCTATGGGATTAGAAAATAACATCAAGTTGCCTTTCTTGGATATGCTGGGAGGTACACTTTGGTTCACTTAAGTGAACTAAAGTGTCATCAATACCCAGGATTGACTTACAGTCACAAAAACATTATTAAATAAATATCATATTACTTGCAAATTTGCAACCCCTAAAAGAAGCGTATACTCATTACGATCCATTAACTTAATGGCGGCCATTTAAATCCTGGTTTTCACATGGAATTTTAAACGAGCCATTCCTGGAATCGTTATATATTCGTATAATAAATTAAGCCGTTTCTGATACTATGCAGCGGTTATATTTAGAACGCGCGCATAACTACAATACTTCGTCGTACGATGAATTAATTAAATTTCCTTGTATAGGTTCCAGGCCTGTATATGGAGACGTCTCCATCTGGTTATTTGTGCACCTGTCACCCTCACGATAGTCTTTGCTCCTGTGAGGTCTAATTTTGGCGATAATTGGCCGCGAAGCTCGAACTTATTCATCATTACGAGGAGAAGTTGTAGCCGTCTTCTCACGTGTGTGCGTCAATGAGGCAGAAATTGAGTAAAAACGGCGAAACGGAGACTGAAATAATGGCGACGAGGAACTGGTTTGGACGCGCGGAGTCACGAAATCACTTCAAACTGCAGGAGAACTGACGATTGTCCCGTGGGCAGAAGATACACCTCATGACCATTCGCAGAAATCTATTCCGCTTGCAAAAACTGCTAATGCACGTTATAAAACAATGAGAGAAGGCTGTAACTATTAGTTTGTGGGTGCGGGTCTTCATATATCTGGTTCTAGATGGCGACAACCGCTCGAGTAATTAAACTTTATGGTACAGCGTAAGAAGTTATTTCTTTATTTATATCCGTTGCAAAAGCGAACGTGGATCTGCGTTACGCACAGCAATCAGCCGATGGGATTTTGTCACCACAAGAAAGCGTTTCAATCTCGTTCCCAAGGTTTTACACAAATAGATTATCCAGGATGTCGATATTCCTCATTACAAGCCAGGATTCGTCGAGAGGGTTAACAATTAGTCATCAGATACAATCATCAATCTCATAATGAAGTGATATATTTATCTTACTGTGGTCAGCCTATAACTTATCAATACTCCATGTCAATACCAACTCAATGCCATCGTAACCAAAAAACCAATTTGCATGTCTGTGAGCAAACATTACAGGTTAGTAATACACTGATCCTGATACATACAAGTGTTTCCGCTTACAAGACCATATCTAGAGTCACAAGATACAACCCGGCCATGCAACAAACTGTTGGCTACAAGTTGGAGCCTTAATCCGATAGTGATTTTCTGGCGCCATGTGCCAAACGGTCATTGATGTGGGTGGCACTCACAGATCGTTCGCAATAGAAGGCTCTACGGCTCCCTTTTAATGACAAGAAACCAGCCTTCGGCATTACTAAGGGCCACATTAGAGAGACAATACTAAAATTGAAGTCAAAAGCTTACAGTGATATCTAATGGCCAAGAAAACCTTCTCTGGCTTTATAAATTCATGCAGTTAGCTAGGCGCATCAAAAAGCAATAATTAAAAACATCTGACAGCTGACCACTTGGTTTCTGGAAGATTGATTATCCTCAAGTAGTTTCCCATGGTTGAAATTTTCAAACACCTATCCGAATTATTCACTCCTATGGTGTTAATTACTCCAGCGATGATTAATTTCACATTAAACTAAGGAACAAGCGTTCTTTTTTGTCTCTCGAGTAACGGTTTCGCCGTCAAGATGTATCATCATCGCATCATGGGACTTAAACAAAGCAAACACGTAAAATATGAAACAATATCTGTGAAATTTCGTATCAGGCATCCGTGGGAACTGCTGGTTGGACAACATGTTTTAATATTAATCAGCTGGCTGGAATAACTGGAGCAGGTGACAATGTAAAGCATGCATCATATTATCCAGTAATTTATGTCGCATAAATCGCCTGTTTGAATTAATGTGTATCCAATTTGTACGCATAAGGATTATCTCTACCGTCTCTAGACGCACAATAAATACCCAGCCTGATAGACTTACCGTTCATTCGTTAGCATTAGCCAACTTCGCGCCTAACTGTTCTTCACGTAGCACGATTAATTGTTGCACTCAATATATTAATCTATTCGCTTCTTAATTAGGGTTTATTATGTAAATTCAATCGTTGGTCCAGTTATTGATCTTCTAGTTTATGTGTTTACAACACGGCAATGTTGATTTGAATACCAATCATCTTATGCATCTGATATGAAATTATGATGCATGGGAATTACTTGGAGAAAATTATTTAAATTTATTTAATGTTATTACTACACGAATGACGTTTAGCGATGAACGTATAACTCAAGTAAGAACTCAATAGGTTTTTAAGATAACTTGGACATCCTTTCCTCAAATTACTGTTGGGGGGTAATGGAGTAGTCGTTACTTTGTAATCGTTACTTTGTGATACCCGAACTACCGATTACTTCATTTCTAAAGTAATCGTTACTTTTACTTTAACGGGTATTTTGTATGATTAAGTATGATTATGTAATTTAATTAAGTTGCGCATTAGGCATCGGTTAATTAGGATGTCATATTGTGATATATAACAACATTTTGATTGAAACGAAGTAAATAAGCAGTGTGGATGAAGTCGATCGGCCCAAATGGGCGTACAAATATTACGTACTTCATAATATTGACAGTTTGCTTGAAAATAAAAAATTTCTTAGAATACATATACTTCTGTTTTAACGTTTTAATTTGTATCCGCCGAATATTAGTATATATCTAAGTACAGTATTATAAACACAAAGTTTACAAGAAAGAAAAATTTTTATTTTATATTTACTTATTACTTTTTAAGTTTGTGAATAAAAATAGGTAAAAATTTTATATTACAAGCAAGAAAGTACTCAGGAAATTATAATAAATTACCTACAGTTGATGTATCTTAATGATTACAAAGTAACGATTACTACACCCAAAAGTAACGATTACATACGAGTACTCAAAAGTAACGAAATTTCCCAACTCTACCTCAAATCCTTAAATCCTGAATACTTTCTTAACCAGTTTCATTAATCTTTGTAAATTACATGGTGGTGTTTCCTGGTACCATTATCTAGTTACTCCTCATCGTTGCATTCAAAGGTAGTGCTTTTCAATCTATCTCGCCCAATTAACGATATTTCAGGCGAGTCGGCCCTACATTGAGTACGCGTGATTCTGGGACGTCATTAGGAGAGGCAATTTGTGCAAATGCGGCTCAAATGGCACCATAATCAAGCGTTGGAAGACATCACGACGTCGAAGAGCGCATGAATCACACAAACTTTTTCCTTAAAACTCGATTACAATTAGCAAGCACAAAAGAATGGTAATCGCGAAGAGAACGGTTCGCAAATTCGCCGCTAGGCAGCGCGCCACTTTCTCACGCATCTCGTAATTGAATCCCAGTGCGCGTGCAGCGAGCATTATTAGGCGCATCGCAAAAATCGTAACCTGAAATTGCTCAATTAAAACCGTGAATTGATGCAGGGTTTTTTTGGAGGAGGGTGTTATGTGAATGATTGGAATAATCGTTGGTTATAAAACCTGAGGATATTTTAAGCGTGTATTTCATAGTGGAACAATTGGTCATTAATCTTCGTTTTTTGGTCCTGAAAAGTAATGGCGTCTGGTTTGGTTCTAAAGAACAATGGCACAACCAGGCGACACTTCATTGTAAGATGCATTTCTGCGAACCTATCACAATTTTGACCAATCTTCTCTCGCTCGACTCTACCCAAGCAAAAAAAAACTCCCATGTTGTCTAATTACGGTAAATGGGTATATGTATTTTCAGGCACTTACGTCAAAAAAACCAGAGAATGATTTGAAATCGCCTTAATTCAACAAATTTATAGCATAGCAAAGACGTATTTCCAAAAATATTTAGTAAACCTGTACAACATTTCTAATCATATGGGGTCAATTTAATGTGAAAACGATGGTGTATTAAAATTAGTTGGTAATGACATTTGTTTAGTTTTGGTTAGGGGATGAGCCTTGTATAGATGGCAAAAAAACATTCTTGAGGATTTCGAGAATACATTAAACTTGTTTTATTGCAATATTTTAGTAAAAGGCGTCGCAAAAAAATAATAACGTTGATGACTTTTTTTTCTTCTCAATCGGCGTGTGATTTTGTGTCAGCTGTATCCTTCTGAAATATGCCATGATTTATTTGATGTTATCATACCAATATCCCGTCCTCTTACCTAATTTTAAAGTATAAAAAAATTGTAACAAAACGGCGAGCTTTACAAATACAACTTGAAAAAGGCTTTTTTTATTATTATTATTGCAAAAAAGGGGCTAAATAGTAATAAAACTTTGCAAAATCCAATAAGTATGTCGACTAGCTGATTAAATTATCTTTCAAATGGCATTTTTTTTTTATTCATCTACGTTGAAAACTCGCTGAATAATTTCACGCGCCAACTCGGAAATGTAGAAAAAACTGTTTCCGCGGAAAGTGCGATTGAAGTTCGCGGTAGACGAAAATCGTATCTTTACTTTACTTTACATTTTCGATGTTTTTGCTATTCAGCCATGCCTGGGACCATAAAAGAGGTTATCTTCGGGGTCAAATCCCCCCTCAGCAGGGTGCCTTCGTATTCGAGCACGTTCCGAGCGGCCCTGGGCACAGCGCCGTGCGCACTGATTCCTGCTCAGCGCGCCGAAGGACCTTCGCGAAAGTACCTACATCTAAGCAACCGCTTGGAATATAGTTTTGAAATTTTGACAGCATATTCTTGAAATGATATACTTTCGATTTATACAATAAAGCAAATTTCGATTTCTCCCTCTTAAGAAGAACAGAAGAGATTTATAGCTTCGTATACACTATACAGGATGATTTTTTTAGTACACTGGGTGCAGCAAAACATATTCACGGTGTAATCAATTTTTAGTTTTCATATGGGCGTCATGTTTGATTTTGAACGATTTTTCTTGTTTCACGTGATTCACGTGTACAACACATGTTTGACTGTAGATGTTTTGCAAATTCTATTTTTGTTTTAGCAAAAACGAAAATCAACGAAAGTTATGACCGTTTTTTTTTTGTCTTACGGTCTTTCGCTATTCTAGGACTAACGCAGTGTATTCAGATGATTTAAACTCATGATGGAAACGCTTATTATCCAGTGCATATAAAAAATAAAAAATAAACTTTGAAGGGATTTGACATACTTAAATAAAATTTCAGATAAACATCAAGTATCATCATAATTGAATTTGAAAAAAAGCACGTTTCAAAGTTTTACCCTGAACACGAAAATGATCACCATACGATGAAAATCGCACCTGTTCTTGTTGATTAGAATTCACGTTGATGTTCACATTAAGTTGAGTTGCTGCATACTATATATACTGTATATATGCTATATATGGTATATATGCTGCATATAAAGTAACATAACCATTGGATTGACACACTCTGTTATTGCAAAAATGGTTCACAGTACAAGCAAATAATTTTTTAAAGAAATATTATTGGAGAAACGAACAATAAAAAAAAATTTTAAACTCGACTCCCAAAAACTGGTACTGAGATTGTTTCACTATTTTTCCAGTTATCTAATAACTATTTTAAGTTGATTTACAACAAAACTGATTTTTGCCCACTTAAATGGTGAAAATTGGCCACTTCATACCTTTATACCAGAATAGCAAACTCCTATCGGCGGATTTGTGAACCTAGTCGACGTCCACCGTGTCGGTATCCTTTGACGTCCTTCTGAAATTCCACTTCTCGCAGTTGTCATAAGTATTTTTGGACAATAACGACATGGTTTTACTAGTTATCTATTTGAGGATGTGCCAATTTTCCTATTCTCGCACTTTAAGTTTCGTTTATGATTGGGGATTGGTTGGCGATATTTCCACTTGAGCTTGAACTGCTATGAGGAGTAGAGTAGTAGGTGCACGTGCTGGCGCACAATAGCGATGACGTAATCCAAAGGGGGAGTTAAAATTTACGCGCTTCAGTTTCCTCGGGGCCGTAATACAGATATTGAGTTTGGTTCATTACGACGGGGCTATATGCACCGGAAGTAGTCGTAAAATCGGGCTCTACTAACTTTCGACGTTTATTCAACGTTTCATGTAGATAACCGCAGCGTCGGCAGCAGCAGTGGCGCACGGAGAGTGCAGGTGCTATCCTGCGAGCGGCTACAACCCCTAATAGCCCTTGTACGTTCAAGTGCTGCCGGTTCTCTCGCGACGAGATAATGTTGAACTAATTTCCGATCGGGTCGATACATTTGTATAAGAGCGCCACCGAAACTTTGGCAATTATCACGGCGGGTTTGTCTTCCGGGTTTGTACGACGACCTTTCACCATTGTAATTTAATAGCCGGTTGCTGGCAACGCCGCCGATAACCGGCTAGCTTCTACCGTCTACCCCCTCGCGTCTCTCAAACCCCAAACTAATTGCAATTAGCCGATAAAACGAGCAATACGCAACTCTTGCTTGTATCGCCGGAATTTTCCTCCGATTTATCTTCCCCGGTCCGGGGTTATTATAGCGCCGGTGGCGGACACTAACAACGCCGCTTTGTGACAATTTGAACAATTATATACGATATATTACTTGTAGCGGCCGGTCGTTTTATCACTGTGGTAGAAGTTCTGTCGCGCTTCTTGGGTGGCACAAGAAACGACGCGAAAATAACAAACAACGAAACGGGTACGTGCCCCGTACCGTGTTATGTTCATTACATACACCAGGAAAACCTCAAAAGCCTACTGTATAAAATTGGATGAAAATCGTTTTTATTGTGTTTAATTTGATGAGTCATTTTTTATGACTTGTGCACCATTGTTGGTTACTGAGTGTTGATATTGAGCTTCTGAGGTTAGGAAACGTAACTAAAAGACGTGCATTTTTATACTGATCAGGTATTTGAAGAGGACTTTACAAAATTGGAATTTTTAATTTAAGCTATTGGAAGTAGATGTTTGAAACTCACATACTATTCGACTAGATAAGGACTTCTGAAGCTTAAAATTAAAAATGTCTGGTTTTATTTACAACTTAAGGCACCGTTACAAAAAAAAACGCAACTCCGATACGAAATGTTTCGTTTCGACGTTTTTATTTTGCTGGGAGTGGTCAGCCTGTCCCCCACCAACGTCAATCCGTAGGTACCAGTTATAGGCGGTGTTTAAAGCTCCTGACTCTGCGTCTACACCGAGCAGCAGTAATAAAGCAAATAAGCATATTCATGGCAATTATTATCGCAATTATAATATTTGGGTTAAAATTGTACTGAAATAAAAAAATCTATTTTTGGATCATGACTTGGGGTAGATGTTTTATATTTGAAAAAAGCCAAAGATATCGAAGTAAATTTTTATCTTACCAAAAAATTATTTTCCATCCAGCTCAACTCGTTATCTATCTAACAAGTTACACTGAAAATTTCATAAACTTTGAACAATAAATAACGTTTTTATTTGAAAACGCGAGAGGTAGAACTGGGTTTTAACAAAAATTACGAAATTACTGTCAAAGGAAACTAAAAACTTACATATCTTAAATATCAAATAAATTGGACAAATTGGACAACGTTTTGTTTGTATGCTTAAGTGCTAGTTTAGACCATGCCGACAGACGGCGACACCTATAGGTAGCATCCGACCAGATTTATTACTATAGTTAACAATTAAAATACACATAAATGTCCTTGACTAGATCAGGTCCATCACAAAAAAAAACTATGTCCACTATGTAAGTAAAGACAAAGAAAGAAAAATCTTGCTGTCCTTATTTTAAGTTCGTTTATTTTTAAATCCACATTATTATTAACAACAAATTTAAGCAATTTATTTTTTTAGGTGTACGTTAATTCCTTTTTAATTTTTTAAAAACCCTGTAAAACTTTTACGTTCTGTGAGTCAATGTGCTAATTTTTGACAAATAAAAGCAGTAGTTTTCTTTCAAGAAAAACTACTTTATAGTCATTTTGTCATTTTTACTTATACTATATTTCATCTCAGTTAATGTTATTAATGTTAATAATAACATAGCGAATAGGGAGTGCTATTTGTAAATTAATTTCGTACAGAATGAATCAAGATCAAAACTCAGGACATATCTAAAAACAAATATTTTGCTGGACTTGAGTGATGGCTATGATACCATAATAGATATTGATAATCACCCGTTGAATAAAAAAAAAAAAAACGTTGTCATTGACCTGAAACAGTAATCCTATTTTTCCCATACTTCATCACCATAAAAGCGAAATAAACACGTCAATTTTTGATTTACGTGTGAAGCGATTTCTAGTAAAACTTCGATCGGCGCATATATTCCTTTTGATTTCATTCAGTCGTAATTAAAGAAACATCTATTTTCTATTAGTTTAACATTCGTTTTTATCTTGACCAATTAAGCCTGCTAATTAGTGGAAGAGACAAGAAAAAAGCTTATATGAGAGACCAATCCCGGACTTGATCAAATCGTACCTATACCACGATATTCCGGTTTTACCAATATAATTATTTTTCAGTCGCGTACCGTATGTAATTGGATCCAGTCTTGCGTTTTGATTACCACGTTATATAGCTTAATTATTAGTCAACACGTATTGAGTCTATTATCGCTTCGTAATGAGTTTTATAGATAAACACTTTCCACCACGGGATAGTTCCTATTTAACTTTGGTTCAACTGTACCAACGTCTCATTGCTCTTTTAACTATTTGCCTCATTACGCATCGGACGTTGCGTGAGTTCAAATTGTGGAAAACTGGAGCGATCCCGCTTTTGCCGCCGGTGTCTCAAATCTCAATTAGGCCGTACATAATTAAGAGTCTACTGTAGGTTAATCGTAGGTTATTATTTCTACAAACTCCGAGGCACATGCATGTTTTTTCAACGCATTCCATACCCAGAGTGTTTGTTTATTGGAGTTGACAGCACGGGTGCAAATGAATGCAGATTCGTAGTGTTTTGTATACATTAAATTGCCGTTCGAGGATAAATCTCAATCAGAGAACAGCAGGTGACGGACGAGAAAGAAAAAGAAAAGATGATGGCACAGCGTCTAGGGAGTCGAATTCGCCAGAAACAGGATATTACAGTATCCGTCTTTATTAATTTTCTTATGAGGGGATTTTTTTTCTGTGGATATTGTTTTTATGTGCTGATTCTTTATTAATTTACGTTCTTTTATTGTCAATAACTTCTCGAAACTCATCGCAACTCACTGAAAATACAATTGAGATTGAAAGGCAATGTTTCATTAAAAGCTGATGAGTGACAGTTCAATGACAGAAACAAAAGTTATTATCTGTGTCAACGGTAACTGTTTGTGCACTACTTCATCACTTACAATACGTACATCTTAGAAAAAAAAATATTTATCGTCTTTAAAATTATATATCATCTATTGTGGAGATATGGATAAAAATATGAGTGGACAAAATTAGAAGTTTGGGCGTGACGTTACACGTCTAGAATTTAAACGCAGTTTTCTCGGAACCTTGTTTTGGCAGTTGGTTGACACGATTTCGCAAAAGCTAACGTGCCGATTTAGAAATTCTTGCGGCATTGTACTCGCAAATTGACTCGTTCATATTGTCCACTCATATTTTTATCGATATCTCCAAAACTATTACCCTTATCACAATATACAGGGTGAGTTATTAGTATCCCGGCGGTCGATAGCTACTAAATGGTTAGAGAAAGAAAAAAATTTAACACAAAAGTTGTTTGACCCGCCAGTTTCTATACCGTAAAATTATTTTCACTTATACAGGGTGTTGCATTTAGGCGTCACGGAAAATATGTACATTTTTTTAAATGGAACGCCCTGTATATTTTATTAGTATATCAATACTAATAAATTTGTTTATCCAACCGTATAGGTTGCTAACTGTCAGCGGTAATAGTTCCTGAGATACTCAATTATTTCCCCAAAATATGCTCGTTGCAGGATCTTCTTTGACACTATGTAAAAACGACATTGTTGCAGATTATGCCGTTAAACTATGTCAGACAATAGTCAAAGCCAGTAGATAGATGATAGTATCAAAAGATATCAGATTCACTATACAGGAAGTTCAAACACTTAGTAAATTTTGATGTTTTTCAAATGGCTTTTCCTTGAGTTTTTTAAATGGAATACCCAGTATATTATTTTCGTGATATTTACAATTTAAAGAAAAATGTGTAATATTATCTAATAATGCAATTATTTTTTGTTATTTTTGTTTCTCTCACATTTGTAAATCAGTAATACTGTATTAAAATACAACTTAAAAAACGGTTATTAATACTATTAGCATTAACTGATTTAACTGATTATAGAAACAAACAATTGAGATCTAACGACACTCAATAAGTTAGTGCTGTCAAAATTAGTAACAATATTTGTCTTTCCTCTAACCAATGAGTTATAATTATAGCTAAGAAGAATTAATTAACATGATCTAAATCTATGGCGAAGTCGACAGAAATAGCATTCAGAATGTATGCACAGCGATATCCAGATAGACGGTATCCCCAACCAAGTGTTATAAACAGGGTTCGGTTGCAATTTGAAGAAACAGGTAATATTAATTACCAGCACAAAACAAGAACTAAAACGGTGATCAAAGAGGGAAGAGGAGGTCCTACATTGTGGCCACCAAGGGCTCCAGACCTCAACAAAGTCGATTCCTTTTTTTGGGGATATGTGAAGGAGCTGGTATACCAATCAGCACCTACTACATCAGAAGACAAGAAGCTTTGTATAACCAATGTTTTTGAAAACCTTAGAGTAAATAAAAGGTACATGTTGTGATCTTTTATACAGCGCGTTAATGCTTGTAGAGGAGAAAAGGGGAGTCATTCTGAACAGCTTCCAATTATTAATTAAAATAATAGTTACTTGTTGTGCAATGTTTATTAAGTGTTTATAATTTGTTTCTGAATTTGCTTAAAAAAGGTTACTAAGTAAAAAGGGATTTATTTTTTAATAAAAAGTTCTTTTTCTTCTTAAATGAGATGTGAATATACTATTACTGATTTACAACTAAGATACAAACAAAAAGAAAGAACAAGAAAATAATGGCATATTTAGATATTACATATTTTTCTTTAAATTGTAAATATCTCGAAAACTACTAAAATTGGACATATGACATAAATTAAAGGGAACTTGTTGGGTAATTCTAGCATATAAAATACAGAAGGTTCCATTTAAAAAACTCAAGGAAAAGCAATTTGAAAAACATCAAAATTTACTAAGTTCTATGAACAACCTGTATAGTGAATCTAATATCTTTGGGTACTATCATCTATCTACTAGCTTTGACTATTGTCAGACATAGTTTAAAAGCAAAATCTGCAAAAATGTCATTTTTACATAGTTTTAAAGAAGTTACCAATCTATACCGTTGGATGGCAAAATGTATTAGTTTTTTAAATAAAAAATGTACATACTTTACGTGACGCCTAAATGCAACACCCTGTATAAATGAAAATAATTTTACTTCATAAAAACTAGCGAGCCAAACAACTTTTGACTTATTTTTTTTTCTTTTTCTAACGGTTTAGTAGCTATCGACCGACGATATAAATGTAGGTATACCACAGAAAAGAATTTATGAAAAACATTGACAGATGTACGTAGGAGGTGGTTAATGAATACATTAGTTTTTTGGACTTTTTTCTGAACTTTGTACAGTGTATTCTGTAAAGGCTGTGCAATCAAAATATGCAATAAAAAATCGTTAATTTTTTAAAATGTTGCAGTAGAATGTACCCTTACACACAGTTACCGTAAACACTGCTTCTTGGTCCACTTATTTGCAACATTGCAAGTATGGAAGATTCAAATCGTGCGAAAACAATTTATAATTAATCAGTAATAACGACAACGTTTGCTCAGATCGTGGGATATACTGGAGTTCCCATCAGTAATGTACATACTTCGGTATGACATTCTCCGAAATTATGAAATATATATAAAGAATACACATGACACAGACACTAAAATTTATGATGTCTGTGCAAGAAAAATCTATGAGATTCCAATGTTATAATTGAAAGAAGAAAGATTCGTATTTGGAATAATGTACAGCTTTTTTTCTCAAGATGGGAAATGAAAGGTTGCAATAACATCGCAAAATTTTGCTATATGAAAACCTGAATTGAAATTAGCATAGGGAGTTTTGTTTTATTATTTTGTAAATTCTAAACTCAGCAGGAAAAAAAAAAACATTGTTTAATGTGCCAAAACCTGATGAAATTGGAAACTAAAGCTTTCGACAGTAACTCACGGCCAACAATGTCGACGTCGGTTTCAAAGCTATCTCTTGGTCAATTACATACAATTCACATCTTAAAAATCATTTAAAACTTCTTACATTATACATTCATATAGTAGATACAGTATACTACAAATATGTCTACAAAAAGGTATATGGTCACCATTGTCACTATTTGTATGTTTGTCTCAAAAACTCATTGTTGTGCCGGTTTGTAACTTCATAATTATGGCAAGCCTGCATATGGGCGAGATTGATACAAGATAGTAAAAGCTCTGGTCGATTAAAAAAGTTTTTTAATTTTGGTAAATCCTCAACTAATTTGGTGCCTCTCCTGTCCCCCAGGATCATGTCTGCTTATCTGAGGATAAAGACGAAAGTAACACGATCCTATGTTATTGCCTGGGCATTACCAATGCTCTTCTATATCATCTAGGTCCATTAGAATTTCTATTACGGGCGTGTTCATGTGTGTGCGCAAATAATAGTTCATTTTCTAATGGGGCAAGGCCGTATAAGGAAGCATTCCCGCCAGGCCACCGCGAATAATGTGCACGCGAATAATTGCGAGTTACCAGGACCGGCGCAACCCGTGTTTTACCCAGCGTTCAGCGTTATTCAAATGCGATGCGATTTTTACAGACGCAAATTGCGAAATTTGCTCGCCGTAATTCTGCAATTCGCCCATCACATGCACGCCCTTGTCCTCGTTCGCGCGCAATTTCGACCGACACGTTTTTATCTTGCACCTTGCGCTGTGATTATGCTGAAACAATCATCATGTAGGCCACAGAGGAATATTCAAGAAGATTGCTACTTTGTTGCGAAGTGCTAAAAAAGTTATAAAAGCAACACGAGTTCGTTAACATCCTCAACCGATCGTGGTCAGGCTTTTTCATACCACCTGTTCTTCTTGTTTTTACTTGACGTGAGATTGCAAACCTCACCCTACCACTCTTGGACTACATATCGCCACTTCCTGTTTCAGTATTTCCATTATGTCTAAAGTATACGCCACAAACTCAGACAGGTTAAGGATTTTTTTTGTTATATTTGTTACCAGGGCTGTGGAGTCGTAGTCGGAGTTCAGACAAATTTCAGAGGAGTCGGAGTCGGAAAAAATGTACCGACTTCGACGCCAGGTTTAATTACTGTGGAAAAAAATATGCGAGGTAGACTTTGCCTCAGAAGACAGTAAACAAATAAAATTAAATATTTAAATAGGTCTTTTACAAAGTACCTACCTACATGCATATGTAAATAGTCAAATTACAAAACGCACTTTCCTAACGAAAGTGAAAACGATTAACAAAATTAATCTGGCTGAAATTTGTAAAAAGAATTTGAACAAGAGAGTTAAAATAAGATTGAGAAGTATAGCCGTAGTTCAATGTACTATCATTTGTTCAGAAGTTAACCACTATTATTTATAAGTTTAGCCATAGTTACGATTAGTTTCAGCTTTGAAAATAGTTACAGCTGATTTAAGGGAATTAAGGGAGCTATTCTGTCTCTCACAACAATTTTATAAACGTATAATTGCACTTAATTTTGTTCTTTTAGAAAGAACTTTATTTCGTATTATACTTCTAACCATGTACACAATTCCGACAAACATGTCTGATTTCAGGACGTGCTATATTCACATGTACCTAATTCTGACACCCCTAAACTTATAAATAATAGTGGTTAAAAGAGTAGTACACCTAAATTGTAGACTTCCGCGGTCTGAGTCAATGATATATTGATTTCCGGGTGGAAACCGCGTTGAGGACTTTGAAGTAGTCGACGTTTCGCGCTCTGTTGCAAGAGGCATCTTCAGGACTAAGTTATCAAACCAAGCGCTAAGAAGATACTGTCGTCTGTTGGGGCGGGTCTTTATATATGAAGGGACTGGTGTGACCAGATGGTCACACCACTACCCCAAGTCCTCGATAATTAAAACCATTTCCCGACACCTAAACCCAACAGATAACACACCTCATCAGCATCCCGACGTCCCAATCGCAACCGCTTTTCTTCCTTACGTCCAGGGTACGACAGATCGTATTGGACGCATCCTCCGCAAGCACAACATAAAACCGATATTCAAACCCCTTTCCAAACTATCGGACTTACTTCCTTCTACAAAGGACAAAATCCCTCCTCTTCTTTCCTCTGGTGTGTACCGGATTCCATGGTCCTGTGGAAGTGTCTATATTGGCGAGACGAAGCGATCAGTAAGCGTCCGAGTATCTGAGCACGAACGCTGCACTAGATTGCGACAAATCGCTGGTTCAGCTCTCGCTGAACACAGATATAACACGGGACATGACATCCTGTTTGCACAAACCAAAGTCCTCGCCCGTGAATCCTATTACTACCCTAGAAGGATCCGTGAATCAATAGAAATCCTAAAACACCCCTCCAATATTAATAGAGATGATGGTTTTCACTTACATCATACCTGGAAATCAGTCCTGTCCCAACCGCTTCTACCTGATGGCCGACCATCTGTTAACCCCACCCCTTCCACTACGTTACCCCCACCTGTTAACCCCACCCCTTCCACTACGTTACCCCCACTCCAAACACCATCTGGTCACACCAGTCCCCTCATATATAAAGACCCGCCCCAACAGACGACAGTATCTTCTTAGCGCTTGGTTTGATAACTTAGTCCTGAAGATGCCTCTTGCAACAGAGCGCGAAACGTCGACTACTTCAAAGTCCTCAACGCGGTTTCCACCCGGAAATCAATATATCAGAGTAGTACACCGTATAATTATGAAAATATAAAGCATTTTTAGTCAGGCTAAATAGATGTTATTAGAATTTTCTACTGTTATCCTGTAGCGATATAAAAAGAAGTCGAATCGCAGTTACCTTATAAGGAAAAAATCAATGTTATTAAGAAATGTCGACGAGACCAATTTACAGAAAATCTCAAATACTGGGCTATTTCCGTATCATCTTTTAATTAATTTTCGCTTGACTGATTTCTCGGCCATTGTAGAATTGGAACCTCGTCGCAAAGTTTCCAGAGTTCGAAAAACAATAAGACAAGATCTTAAAAAGCAAAGTTCCTAAGCGAGTTTCTATGAAAGCGTCGAACAAAAGATGTTTACGCCACCAGGTCGAAGGCGGCGCATTATAAAGTCGTACCCCAGGTGGGGGTAAACAGGAAGCCGTGTCCACAAGACTGCGCCTGTTTGTACCGAGACCTCAGTGCTAAAAGAAGACGAGAAATCTGCTCTTAAACTTAGCCGTGTGAACAAGAATAGATTCCGTGCGGTAATGTATTCGTGAATGCATGTGTTTAAGCACAGTTTGATCCGAATGAAGACATTCGTATTTGTCGGTTCATGTAAATAAGCTGGGGATTGTGCGGCCTGGCCGATTCGTAATTCCCGTCTGGGAACTCACTCATAGCCTTCCCACAAAAGATTACTAATCACCAGCCATAAGTCCAGCTCAGTGTATCTAGGGCAGGTGTTTCTTCTCCACGTAAAAGTGTTTTAGCCCAACATGAAATAAATGCGATCGATATATTTTGGGATTATGGTTCTTAACATTGATTATCTTTGTTGACTGCTGAAGGCCAACACTAAGTGGTGACAGCTAGTCAGTTACTAGTCATAAAAATTGGTTGAATTTTGGTAGATGTGGTTGTATGGCTTACCTGCAGGTGAAGTCAGTTTCTCCTAAGCAAAGTTCCATGCATTCCTGTCTGGAGTTGACCACTTGGTGAGTCTGTGCGTATCCAACTAAGCGATGGTTCTGCACGCGATCTATGCACCAGGCCTTCTCGCAAGGCTTAACCCCAAGGCAGCTCTTCTGCGCGTATATGGTGAAAACTGGTAGTTCCGATTCGGTCAGTGCACCTGGAAAAGGCAAGAAAAAAGAACTGGATGAGTGCGAATGGCCACGAAAACTTCCAGACTATCGAGATAACTCCCAGCTTCTTCCTAGTTTATTACCTTAATTGCTACATACCATTATAATTATCCCGTATTATAGAACTAATGCATAACGTGATGCAGATTCTTTAATGGAGCTCAAGTGGTTGTGGGCGTGGATGAATAAATCTCGGAGCGGTGACGTGCTCACACCAGCCGCGGTGTGGCGCGATTAAATATTAATTGTTTTTACCGGCACCGTCGATCGCCAATTACTTTTCAGTTATCAGTTCGCTTACAGCTAAGCTATCCTCTTTACGACGGACAGGTGACACCGTAATAGCGTAAAACTCATTTGTTCGACATGCATGTAACGGCACAACGATTCTAAATAATTCTCTGACCGTAAAATGGGGAGATTTACTACTACGTTTTTGTTTGTTTGTGTTTAACAACTGTTTGTCTCGAATTGCGTATCACCGTTCACTATAGGAAATTACCATTGTAATTGCTTCAATTTTTTCATTCTTATTTATATGCAATTGTTTCGACTAATGTAACTGACGGAAATGGAAATAAGTATAACGGTGTAATCAAATTTGGCATACTTCAGCGGCATATATTTAGCTAATGAAAATAATATAAATAATATTACAACTCTTAGTTACTGCTAAGTTACACCTAAAAATTTAAATTAGTAACGCAAAACAAAATTGAAATAACGCAGGCTATTCCATGACCTGAATTCCACGTTCTTGTAAAAAGTTTCTGCTTATGCCGGCGGTATGTGAATTTGCATTGTCCTGCATTAGGATGAAATTTTGACCGGCGCCATATGTAGCAGGCAACCACATGGTCCTCCAAGATCAGTTCCACAACGAGATCAGTTCTGTTGTCTATACTGATTCCAGCCCAAACCATCACAGATCCACGACCAAATCTATAATACACTTCCTGTATAGTAGCGGCTGCGTAGCGTTCATCAGGGCGTCTATATGCACGTACTCCACCGGCGCGACGAGTTAAACGAAATCTGGACTCGTCTGCAAACAGTACAGGCGTCTAATGACGAAGTTGCCAATCTCTGTGATCCAGAACAAACCTCATTCGCGCTGCTTTGTGATGCTGCGTAAGTCGCGGTGCGCGGACAAGTCTTCTTGGTTTCAAATTCGCTTCTTTTCATTTATTTCTTACAGTTTGATCAGAAATTTCTATTCCATGTGCTCGTCTTAGGTCGTTTAGGAGGTCTCTTGCTGTGGCAGTACGCTCACGAAGAGAGGAAAGGGCAAGAAATCGGCCTTGCTTTAGAGTAGTTTTTCGGTTTCAGCCTTGTCAAGCTCTTATTGACTTATTGACCAGTCTCCCGAAACCGATCCCATAAACGCTGAATAACAGAAGTGTTCTCGAAGGTTCCTGGTAACATGTAGAATAGAGTGGCTATGTTGATAATATGTCATTTTCAATACTCACCAAAGTTAAATTATTTAAACGAGATTAAGTCATTCGATTTCTCAATTCATTTTATACCAGTTTGAGTTTTGAAAATGAACGCTGACCACTTGCGTTAGTAATCATCATTGGCAAGAACATTCTCATTACTATATCAATGTTTTGGAACACTGTAAATAGTCTTTCATTATACATGTTATGTGTGGAGCGTGTTGATACCAATCCCAATCTCTTTATCCAACAACTGTTCTTCATTGTCACCGCCATTCATAAATTATATTTCTTTTCTTTTTTTCCTTTTTTCCATGTCTTATCTTTGTTTTTTCTTCAGTTCTGCGCCATTAATGGTTAGATGTGATTTGAAATGTTGACATCCAAAATTCAGTTCGTCCCCATAAATATCATTATCATAAAATCTTGATATTTTCTCGAATGCTATTTTAATTTCGCTCTCATACAAATTACAAATATTTTCAAAAAACCCAAACACTTCAAATATGTCCTCGTATTTTTTACTGCGTTTTTCTATGTTGTAAATTAGACGATTACCGGTACAAAGCTAACTACTTTAAATTTCTGGCTGTACTACGAATAAATTCACTTTGTCAACACGAGTGAAAAGGTCATTCCAAAAGATTATTAAAAAAGTAGTTTCCAATTCATTCATTCTGCTTTTCAAGTTGTTTGCAGAAACTCGAGTATCCGCAGTGGTAACAGGCGCTATTATAGTATTTTTGATATACACTTGCTAGTGTATAAAATAAAAATATTTTTTCGTCATAATAAACATGAATTTTACTCTACATCTTTCGTTTTTTTTTTTATATAATTCATTTAGCTCCACTCACAACACGAAAACAATCTTTTTTATCTAGATATAATTTTAGCCAAACCTCTAAGTCTAAATGTAAAGGGAAATGTGAAAATTTGTATGTAGCTAATTCAACATCTATGCCCCCCCCCCGGTAGATTGTCCTCTTGAGCAATTTAGAAAACGTGGTTCCCCGATACGCCATATGCTTTCTAGACCACACGTTTCTCAAATTCATGTCTGTCTATTCCACCGAGTTTGCAATAAAATATTTACCATATACTCTGGAAACAACTAGTATCAGCTAGCTTATTATGGATGGGTACTACAACCCGCTCTATCGTCCTATGAACATATGTAGAGGGTCGTACGAGCGGTGGCGGTTGAAAGCCGGTGGGACCAGCAGTGTGCGGCCGAAGTTTAATTACGAGCCCGCCCCGCGGGTATTTGTTTGATTGAAACGCGAAAATTAAAGGCTCATCAAGGGCCGGACGTCCCAATCTGCATGTTTTGAAGCCCGCGGCCTCGGTCCAACCGAGAACGGAGACCTACCACAAGACTCCTATCCTCAACCATTGTTCGGCTCGCTCAATTATCTCCAAAGGAATTTACTGGATAAATCTACACCAACGCTAAGCGTAAATTTAATTTTAGCATTGATTACCTGGGTGGAATTGGTTATGTGGAGTTTATGCTTCTTGTTATTTTACAGGTTTTGGTTGTTAGGTTCCCATTAGGTTTTCGTTAAGAAATGTTTATAATTAAAATAATAAAAAGTATTATGTTATGTTTGTCCTACATTTACTTTCCAACAATTTTTATTCTCAAAGTGGGTCTGCGAAGTAAAACATTCAATTTAAATATAGGTGTCACGCTCCGGCAAAATGGTTTCCGTCAAGTTGTCGAACATCCAGTTGCCTGGACACCAACGCGACCCGAGTTTGACGTGGAAATTGCAATAATTCGTGGTGCTGCGTTGCAACTCACGAATCACGACACCTAAGACTGCAATAACTTATCAAATTACACATAGAATTCCACTTGTTTGTATACATATTATGTATCCCTAAGCACTAGATCTCTATCTTATACGCTTTTAGAAAACGTATATCTAAAAGCAGCAAAAATATATATAAATACACCGTAAAATAATTAAGCTTGAATTACATTATACTAGTTTACAAACTAAAACCGGACCTAGTTACTCTCCCAAGTTTCATACTGTGCCAAAGCATCTGGCACAAACTTTGAAATAGTACAAGGCGTAATTTGCGTATTCTATAACAATATTTTTAAATAATTTCTCTGTAGCACTAAATGTAAGTGTGATCAATGATCATCAACCGAGATCTTGATGAAATTCTTAACGAGTCCTGGGAGTCTACCCTTGTCATATTTTTGGAGCGAATACAAGACTTCTCGAATGGTTAGGACAATAGCGCACGCGCCACGCCCATACGTTCCAAACACCGGGCAACCGCCGATATCCCCATTCCGTCGCACCTAATCATTCGAGAAGTCTCGTATTCGCTTCAAAAGGATCACAACAGTAGACTCCCTGGTCCTCTTGTAAAAGTACATCGGTAACAAAAGATTTTGGCATCATATTCTTCTCTTTTTGATAAAAGAATGGTACACTTAAGAATTGTATAATTTTCACAATTTGTAGTAAATTTCAGTTTTTGTAATTTTCTGTTGTTTTTGTTTTAATGTTTTATTGATAACATTTTTACCCAGATTACTTAAATGAGAAGTGAACTTAACCTTAAAGGTTAGTCAGATTATTTCTTCGTGGTCTTCGTATAAGTTGGCAATTCTTATTACCTATTATTTGATTGGATTCAAAGGACATATGGGGAAGAAACTGGATATTATACCTAGTTTTGTCATGTTTTGTTTCTAAAAAAATCTAAAAATCACAATTTTTTAGTCTGAAATACATAACGTAATGCAAGCTTAGCAAACACCAGTTATGACGGTGTTCCGCAGAGATCAATCCTTGGTCCGTTGTAGTTTGCCATTAGGACTACCATACGTAGTGACTTAATCTATTTCTTCAACTTCATCTATTTCATTTAACTTCAAACAATATTTTTCCCTGAATACTGTTGACTAGTGTGCATTTTTATCGTTTCTTTTTTTAACAAATTTTATTGGTTTGCAGATAGTAAAATGTCATTATCAGTAAAAAGTTACATATCAACTTTTTAAGGAACGAAACGCTGGGGAAGTAACCAGTTTCTCGCAAACACGTTTACACCGGGCGATAAGTCTCTAAAAACATATGCGAAAATAATGCAATGAGGCCAGTATTTCCGAACGTAACACCAGTTGTATCTGGTGTACCGCAGGGTACAATGCTTGGACCGTTGCTCTTACATTTCTGCCATGGCAATCGTCCAAAGTTGGTAATTATCTCGATTGAATTATTTGGTTTTGTGCGGCGCATTTCGAGTGCGATTGTCTTGAGCGGTCGGTTCGTTGGTACCTCGGGTGATGCGGTCCAGAATGAACGGTTTAATAATACGTTTGGGACCAGTTGAGCGCCGATAAGGGTTAAGGAGGGAGGTGCGAACGGTAACGGGTCAAGACAGCGTGCAATTTACGTAATCGCACAGTACCCGTTCCAGTGTTAAATTGCCGTTTGTGAAATTTCATCCGGCACGCCGGATTAACATAATTCGCGATCTCGGACGCCACCGCGTCGTAATGACGGCCGGACGGGCCGACGAGGAATCGTAATGCACGAGTTTCTGGCGTTTTCATTCTTTTTTTTTAGCCGCACGCTCACCTCAAATTGACTACGACCGGAATATGAAAATTCAGCACGCTCACGTACGCTTTGAACCATCACGGCTCGAAAATATCGGAATCCAGTGCTATGTGAATCGTTCTATGCGTTTGGCTGTTACCAAAGCCTGCCTCATTTTCCAACTTGCATGAAATACTATCGGGACTTGTTGAACAAGCGAATGGAAAGGCTAAGCACGTTGAATGGTAAAATATAGTTTTTATTTTGGTATGGATAACTACGTCTCGCTAATGTTGTGTCGATGTCGGCTTTTTAATCATTTTAACATTTTTGATTTGTTTATAACTTTGGTTTTATTGCCATAGTAATTCTTTTTTCATTTTTAAAATTTCATGGTCTTATACAGGAATGTTTTATACTGGAGTTGGTTGACTCATCAGGTTCTATAACGTAAAATTATCTTTATATACAGGCTGTATATGACAGCCTGTACATGAAAACAGGGTGTTGCATTTAGGCGTGATGAAAAGTATGTACAATTTTTGAACGCCTGTGTATCATATCATATTATGAATACTAGGGAAATATTCTTTCCAACTGTTTAAGTTATACCTGTGTAAAGTAAATAATTTCGGAGATATTACTTTTTTTAGAAACTACGTAATTACTAAACTTTTGCAGATTATTATACAAAAAAAATTGTCACACAATAACTAAAACCATAGCTTGATGATGATAGCATGAAAAAATAGATGCGCTACAGGGTGATTGTAGTATGCAGCAATTTTTAAACATTTTGAAATGGTCTTTGATTTCGATTTTTAAATGGAACAACCTGCATATTATTTGCTAGTTGAAATGTCCTGTAAGTTCATTTTAATTTATATTCGCTATGGCGTATATCTATTTTTACTAGTTTTTGTGATATTTGCAATTTAAAGAGTACTATGCTATTTAGTATCCTAATATTGCTCTGTATAAAGTATGTTGAGTCGCATGATGTGAAATATTGAAAGGGTTATAGAAGAAGCCAGTTAGAACAAATTTAACTAGATTTATTCATAAAGTGTTATGGTTATCAAGGTATTACACAATTTTATAAGTGTGTTTTTTCATATTATCCCAATTCAAAATTGGGATAATATGAATACTAATATGAGTAATATTGATAACGTGAATGGAAAGTGGTCCATTTGGAAGTATTTTTAATAGATTTTTTTGCTGTGAATAAAAATCGGAGGATAAAGATTTCATTGCATATTTGGTTTTGGTGTGTGAGTACATAAATTATATCAAAGAAAATCCATGCCTTCAACACTTTTAGAAATCAACAAAATGTCAGGATATTAAACCTAAAAATACAAGGTTTACTTTATTAGTAATTTGAAATTATTAGGTCGCGTATTCGTTTGCCATTCGATTGCAAAGTTTGCAAAATATACTTACAAAATTTCATGTAAAATTGTTAATATGTTGATAACGGTAACCTTGTATAAGGATGAATCTGGTTAAATAGTTTCTAAATTAGCTCTTCTATCGCCCGTTAAATGTTTTACATAATGAGTTGCATGCACAGCAATATTAAAATTAGCAATTGCATTACATATTCGTTAAATTGCAAATATCACAAAAACTAGTACCATTAAATGTATGACAGGGTTATTACAGCCAACACATATTATACTGGGTGTTCCATTTAAAAAACTCCACGAAAAAGCCATCTGAAAACAACAAAGTTTACTAAGTTTAATGAACCCCTGTATTGTATATCTAATATCTTTAGATACTATCATCTACATACAGGCTTTGACTATCGTCTCACATAGTTTAAAGGAAAAATCGACAAACAAGCTGTTTTTACATAGTTTTTAAAAAGATCCTGCAACGGGTATATTTTGGGAAAGCAGTTGAATTTCTCTGGAACTATTAACGCTGTGACTTACACTTGCACCATACACGATTGGATAAACAAATTTCGTCATGTTCATAATATAATAAAATATACAGGGCGTTCGAATTATAAAAATTTACATACTTTCGTGAGACCTCAATGCAACACCCTGTATAAATGAAAATAATTTTGCATTATAGAAACTGGAGAGTTAAACAACTTTTGTATAAATTTTTTTTTCTTTCTCAATCGATTTATAACCCAACTATCGATACATTTCCACTGCCTTAGTAGCTCAACTGGGAGAGCTCCCGGTCGGCAATTTAGGGTTTCTGGTTCAAATCCAGAAAAAATCCAGTATTTTTTCCACGAATTATCCTCTCTTGGCTTCCAAAGTTAGTTTTATCTTTTTTAATATTGACCGAGAATAATACTGACCTTTTTGACTTTTTTTATGTATTTTTAATTAAAAAGTTTCAGCTCCATTTGTTTTCAACCAATGTTTCGTCCCTGTAAATGTTTAATTGATCGTGTTGCCGGGCCGTCCACTTTTTGCCGGCTCGACCAATCTTCGCGGCTAAAGTGAGAGTAATATCTCGTCGGGCGCCATCTAACGGTTACATAATTCACCGCTGCGCGGTCGGCTCTTTCTGGATGATAAACTCCGGGTCGCTTCCGTTGCCGAAATGTTTGCTCTTTGGTAGTCGGGCGCGTTCGGGCAGTGAAGAGGGAGGAGGTCACCTCCGGCCGGCTCTAATGAATACAACGCATCGTTAAGGCCTCTCGGACCGCAATAAATTAAAACGTGAAAAAGAGGCACGCGACAATCGGAAGCAACGGCCGTCGTCATCATTAGCCACCCACACACACACACATGGTTGCGGTTTCTGATATACATACATTTTCGAACTGAGAAATTGATGACTTGCGTGACACAGGGTTTTGTTATCCAATTTACCGATCTGGTAGTTTTTCCTTGCGACACCCACAGCATACCGTTATAGAAGTGGGATAGGAAATTTGGATCGACGATTACAAGTGATCTTTAGCCGAGCTGAGGTGAAGACACAATTAGTAGATGGAGAAAATGGAACAATCTGCGAAGCAATGGTGAATTGGTTAAAGAAAGCTGTCGGTTATTAATGAACGATGGAGCTATAAACTATGAAGAAGAAACCATCCAGCTAGTTGTCCCAAATGAAGTCGCCAAAGATATCAAAACAAACCTGAACCTAAAGAAGTTTTTTGAATACGGTCTTATTATTATTATTAAATCTCCACAATGGTCAAACAACTTGAGGAATATTAAGTTGTTGCCATATAATGTCAGTTCTGTAATACACCCTTTGCAATGCAGCACACCACTTCGTGTACGTATAGAATACCTACAAATACCTGTAATTTAATACAAAAAAAGAAGATTTCCACTGCCTTACACTGCTAATATCCTGAAAAACTTGCTATGTATAGCAAACACGCCATGTGATCCCTAAAGCGAATCCCAAAAGTTTTATCTTGCAAATATTGTGGATGCAAACAGTTCACTGCGGCGATGTCGGTAAGTCGACGGTCGACATAAAATGAACAATACGAGTGGTGCAAGGAGCACCTGTAAGCATTATTGATTCTGAAATTAGCCATGCAGCGATGCCACGGTGTAATTTGCGAGAGCGGCGGCGAACAGGTTGCAGCATCTGTCGCTGGAGAAGTGTAAATCACAACTACTAGACGAGTCGACATCAGGAGTCAATTTGTTGTCCGGGACACAATGGCCTGCTAAATTAAGAGACCGGCTTTCCAGTCGGTATAATTATTGCGCCTGTGGGTTATTTACTTAATAAAGCTGGCGAAACATCGCTGCTGACAATGGAGTGGATCTCTATTACGGTAATAACTACATCCACCAGCAGGGCCCTTAGCAATACTTCAGTTTCAAAGTAATTTTAATAGTGTTATCCATTGTCGTGCTTTAAAAGTGTTTTTCTTCTCTCTTCGCTCTGAGGTTTTAAGATTTGAAATACTTCAAAGAAAATATGATACTTTTTCATGTTTCTGCTGTTTCGTAAATAGTATTTAGAATGTTCAAACAAAAAAAACGTAATTGACATTCAGTTTTATCTATCTTTAATGTCACTAATGTCTGGAATTATGTATCATATGTATCTGCTAGACTATTCAGAATCAAACAGATCGATAAATACTTGGAACTAGAAGAAGTAAAAGCTGGGGTACCCCAGGGTAGTGTATTGGGACCAATTCTCTATCTACCATATCAAAGTGACCTTCCACAGCTGGAAAATGTAACAGTCGCCACATTCGCAGATGACACGGCTCTAATGGCAGTGGGATCAACTATTGGAGAATCTACTAGGAATTTTCAACAAGCTACTAATAAAATGTATAAATTGACCAACAAATAGAAAACGAACTGAAATCTGTCCACTTTAACTTTACACACAAAAGAACCGAGGACTTACCTCATGTAAAGATTAACGACGCCATAGTTCCATATGCGAACACTGCAAAGTATTTGGGTATGACTCTGGATACAAAACTAAGGTGGAAAGAACACGTTAAGAAGAAAAGAGTAGAACTTGGCCTCAAATATTGAGAACTCAACTGGCTTCTGGCAAGAAACTCTCAGTTGTCAGTACAGAACAAACTACAAGTTTACAACTAAATACTAAAAGCGATTTCGTTATACGGCATCCACCTTTGGGGTTGGGCGAAAAACTCCAATATACAAGAAATCCAGACTTTCCAAAATAAAGTACTAAGGAATATGGTTATCGCTCCTTGCTACATACGAAATAGTGACCTGCGTCGTGATCTTGGTGTCCCACAAGTCGTCCTAGAGATAAAAAGATTCGCCACTAAGCATGAATCTCGCCTAAGCCATCATGTCAACGTAGATACCCTGCAGCTACTGGACAACCAGAATATAGCGAGAGGAGACTAAAAAGAACTAAACCCTTCGAACTAGTGATTCAGTGAAATGTGAAAAAGCAGAGCACAGTGACTGAAGTTTAGTGCTACTTGTTTAATGACTAATGCTTCTTGTCTATTGACAAATATATCAACCATTCTGTGTATGGCAGGATATAAAGACAACCAACTTGTTGGCCAGTGCCTTAAAATAACTGTAAACTGTAAATCTAATCCAAATCTAACATTCTTATGAACCTGCGAATGTCCTGCGAAATGCAGGACACCTGGCAAGCCAGTACCTAATATCTAACTAAATTTGTTTCAAGCTTGGTTTAAAAAATAATGAAGGCAGTAGGTACATATTAATTCTCAACAAGGAGTTCTTTACAATACTCTTATATTTACCGTGCGCTGACTGCTAAATCAGTGGACTTTTCCAATGCCTTCCAATCCGTCTTTCTCTTAAATCAAAGCGGGCAAATACCCTGATGACTGAACCTGGAGGGAAGCGCGAACTCGGAGTCAATCAGATGTATTTGCCGAAGATATAAAGCGGGCACTGCGAAAGGCAGTGCGAGTTCCTCCGGTGGAAAAGGAAAACAATAGCTAGCGCACTGGTGCGTCGCCGGTGCACCGAAGGTGACGAAGCGATCGCTCGAGATATAAATTCTTTTCAGTTTCAGTCGACCGGAAAATGTCAATACACAAAATACGGCAGCCCGTGTGTGCCGTGGAACGCGTGGCCCGATTCGTGCCGCCTCGGCCGATAAAGAAATGAAAGAATACTCGCCCCCCACCAGCACTTTTCGTCTAAACAAACTTGAATTCGAGATGTACGACGAAATAAGATCGCTCGATACGAAATACTACCGTGCTTACGTAGAGTGAATTGCGAGTTTCTTTTGTGGATGTGCCAAATTCGTCACGCCCTTCTACATAACACAATTTATCGTATAATTTGATTTACTTCCGGGTAGTGTTACTCCATGCAGCTTTAAGAAGAGTCGAAATTGATCTGGCAGAATATAATCCCAAACCGTCGTATTGATGAACAATGACATCGAAGAGTACCTATCTTGACAAAATGTTACACCGAATTGGAAATATCAACAATTTGATAGTTTCAACCATGTTTATCTGTATGAAAATGACCTGAAACAGCACAACTTGCCACGCAGTTTACAAGGTACTGCAACTCACCTCCCGTCTTCTGTAGCTCAGTTACTAATTAAGCTAAGAGTTTGACATTATACAGGCTGTCCCAAAAATGTGCAACGCCATGGTAATATACTTTTTTTAATTGCATGCAATATATTTTTTTACAAATTTGGAACCCACGCTTCGAAGTTTGACAAGATTGGCACTAGATTTTGGTCGTCCTGTATAACTTGGATCAATGACACTTGATTAACGAGACTACTAGATCTAACATAATAAGCACGTCACAAAATTTTATTAACAAGGTGCAATTTGCGGTTTTTGTTGATTTTTAAAGCCAACGATGCAAAATCATTTTCTTTTCGGTTTTTATTTTTTTTTTGCGCTGGAGTCACTTAACAGATTTCAATTAAATTTTGGTGGTATGTAGGCAACCATAAAAGCCTACCAAATGTGTAAAAAATATATAGTTTGCAATTTAAAAAAATATATTACCATTGCGTTGCACATTTTTGGGAAACTGTATAATCAAAAATTATTTCTTGAAATGTACCTTGAAGTACAGGGTAAGCCTGCAAAAGGTTAAACTCTTAGCTTAATTAGTAACTGAGGTACAGAAAACGGGAGCTGACTTGCAGGGCCCTGATGGAACACTGCTGGTTATATGAAACGAGCAACACAATTTCAATATTACTTTTCGAACAACTTGTTTTCAACTGAAATTCAAATTACAACACTCACTGTGGGATTATCAATATGCTTCATTATATTGGGACCTAACCTTACAAAAGATCATGGGCGTATCCAGCTCAAAACGGAAAGGGTGCACTTTTCTAAATTTAACTTTCTGTATGGGTATAAGGTGACCAGAATTTTATTGCGGCAAAGCGGAACATAAACGGGGGGGAGGGAGGTACTAATTAAAACCAAATACTGATGCTGACCTAAACATATCTGATTATTTTACACCAAAAAGGCTAGACATTCTTCATTCTATAGTTATTTCAATTAGATAAATGTTCGGAATGTTTTTTTTAAGTTGTAAATGTTAGGTCTCTTGCGGTAGACCTACTTTTTTTTAATTGTGTAACTATTTTTGTAATATATTAAGTCCATAAAGTCAACATCATATCAAATTTCTTATAACTCATATGATTATAAAGAAAAACTCAATTTTATAATTCACTGTCAACATTTTGAATTTTTATTTAAAAAAATATCTACACCTTATTTTTATCTTTAATTAGCTAGGTTTCATTAGTCTTTGAAATAATTCACGTAGGTAGTAAATTTTAACTCTTTTCCGTACTATAATTTCTTCAAATACCTATACGTTTTTTGTACCAAATAGATTTACTGAATATGTAAATACATTTTTATCCAGAAATAAATATATTGTTGCCTCTAATGAAGTTTATTTACTTTGATTATACCTACAAAATATCGCCGCCGTGTAACACTGTCTATTACGGGATTACCTAAATGCTAAATTTGTAAGTTCCAAGGAGATGGCAAACAAAATTCGCTGGCTTGAATAATACAGCAAAATATGCCAAGTTGAGAGGTACGGTCTAAAAAAAACAGTAAATCCTTTTATCAGAATCCATTATAGTTTAAAAACAAAAGAAGATGAAAATATCAAAATGTCTACAAACAAGTTAAAACATAAGAATGATTGATGGAACTTGAAAATGTGAGATTTGCTGATAAATTAATTAATCTGATAATTTAATAAAAATTTGTTAAAATTAAGTTTTGATATTTTAAAAACATTCCGTTTGAGTTTTCATATAGAAAATCCACGATTATTCAATATTATATAATTAAGAGAGTAAACATCATTGAATTAAGAAAAAAGAGTTCTACCATACTTTATAGTTACAAATATACTAATTATAAATGAATATACTACTGTAAAAACAAAAAGTGGACATATGCCTGTCAACAAATATGATAGCTATACTGCCCTCCAATGGTAAAGCGCCGTATGTACTAAAATGACTGATTGAAATATTTCCCGTTTTCTCTTAAATATGACGTTAATAGTTAAAACAAATTAGCCTGTTTTACGTACAATTAGTTAACATGCTAGACTAAGGTCAATTTCTTAAAATATACAAAATGTGCGTGGTTTTTGCACTGAAACAGAAAAATTGTTGTAATTTTTTGTACGTAGGTACATACAGCGTTTTACCGTTGGACGGCAGTATACCTGAACCCATAAAAGAGGCGTCTACGTTTTAGTTCACATCAATCAGATGATTTACAACCACGTTATGGCCGTCTTTTTATACAGCCGCTGTGTCATGTACTCATGTACCCTTTATAAAAAAAATGGATTGAAATCACATGGCTCTTTTTAATATAATTTGTATATGTTATAATATTATTTAATATTATGGGTAATCTTAATTATTAATTTTTCAAAATCGTAAAATAAGTTTCTGTTTTTTATTTCTAGTCGTACACTGATAGAAATTTTTGTTTACGTCAAATAAATCCGTGTTTGAATAGAGGGAAAAATGTACCTATTTGCTACAAAAAAATTATTAGAGTCAATTAACACATCTTTAAAATTAGACTGATTCATAAGCATATATATATATACAGGGTCTCCCACGACGAGCTGCCATTAGAAGTATATGAAGAACCAAATGAAATGAAAGATTGAAAATTTGTGGACTTATATTGCTGGACACGATCGTCTCAACTAAAATATTTTGCGTTTTCGGTTACTTCCGGTTACACCGGAAATGATATCAACTTTTAAATTTCAAATGGACCAGCCTGTATTTTATCGCATTTTTGAAATCTTCATTAAATTTTAGGTCAATTTTATGTTACATTCCCTATACCTAACATGTGTCATTTTTGAGATATTAATTCTGTTCATTAAAAAATGACAGCTGCACGGTTACTTTCAATTGCTTATAAATGATCGCCTGTGACCGTTGGAAAAAAGTTGTCTTGAAAAATTGTTGTGAAGGTAACGGATTATCAACACATCAGTAGTACTCTTCTAAAAGTTATACAGGGTGTTCATATTATAAGATCAAAATTGAATTCGAGAAAAGTACTAATAGTCGATTTTTTCAAATGGCAACCCATTAGGGTTGCCATCATTCACATATTAATGTGAACACATTTATCAATTCTATGGAAAATTTTAGATCAACTTTGTGTACAATGCCCTATACCTAAAATGTACTTGTACCTACTGAAATCGACTTTTAAACATCACAGTAGGAATTGCAAATATTGGCAAATCTAGATTACGTTTGAGAACAGCTCAATAATTTGGAATAAACAGAACTTTAATAGACAAGTTTTTTTAGGTAATTTTTCCTTATAATTAGTATTTATAAAATTATAGGCCTACATTAAAACACAATATTAGAAATAAAACAAAATCGTTAAGAAAATTAAAAAAACTGCTAAATATTATTTCAGTAACGGTTCAAAAACGTTGTCGTTTTCCGCTAAACATGCTTGAATTCTCTTTAACATACTATTGTTGGTGGCGTCCCTGATAGAGTTCGCACATAACCCATTGAAAGCAGCTCGAATCCTATCTTTCATTTTCTCCTCATCAGGTATTGGGTTAAAAAGATTTGAAGCATGTTTAGCGGCAAACGGCAACGTTTTTGAACGGTTACTGAAATTGAATTAAGCAACTATTTTTAAATTTACTTTAGGATTTTCTTTTATTGTTAATATTGTGTTTTATTGTAGCCTCATAATTTTATCAATACTTAATTATAAAGAAAAATGACGCAAAAAACCTTTTTAATAAAGTTTTGTTTATTCCAAATTGTTCAGTTGTTTTCAAAAGCAATCTAGATGTGGAAATGTTTGCAATTTCTACTGTGATGATTAAAAATCGATTTCAGTAGGTACAAGTACATTTTAGATATAGGACATTGTACATAAAATTAACCTAAAATTTTCCATAGAATTGAGAAATGTATTCATATGTTAGGGTTGCCATTTGAAAAAATCGACTTTTAGTACTTTTCTCGAATTCCACTTTGATCTTATAATTTGAACACCCTGTATAACTTTTACAAGAGTTCTACCGATGTATCGATAATACGTTACCTTCACAACAATTTTGCCGGAGAACTTTTTTCCAACGGTAACAGGGGCTAGTTTATAAGTAATTGAAAGTAACCGTGCAGCTGTCATTTTTTAAGGAAAAGTATGCATATCTCAAAAATGGCACAGGTTAGGTATAGGGAATGTAACATAAAGTTGATCTAAAATTTAATGAAGATTTCGATAATGCAATAAAATACAGGGTATTCCATTTGAAACAGAAAAGTTGACATCATTCCCGGTGTAACCGGAAGTAATCGAAAACTCAAAATATTTTAGCTGAGACGATCGTGTCCAACAATATAATTCCACAAACTCTCAATCTCTCATTTCATTTGGTTCTCCATATACTTCTAATGGCAGCTCATCGTGGGAGACCCTGTATATACCTTTTCTTCCATTTCCACTCACCTCGTATATAGGTTAAAGGAACGTTGTTCGTTATTTTTCTCGCCGCTTTTACGATGGGTTTCGCATAAAAACAACATTATTTAAAGTGGTTCGCAATTTAGTAATTGAGTTATGAGCACGTCCATTACAACTTGCCGTTGGAGAAAAATATAATCCTTTATTCTGACATTAACAACGTCCGTGATTAATAACAAGACGAATGGGCAGTCACTATAAAACCTAATTACGAGCATCGTTTACTACGATGTTAATTACGAGTGGAATTTGATATTCGGACGACCGTTCGCCATACAATTAATCGTAGGTACCCAGCGGCGGCGTCGAGATTTCGTACGGCACCGTCTTTGGCAGGTTCTGCACGTCCGTCGCGTGGTATTTATGACACTCCCGCCATCTAACGGCCTTCCGTCACAGCTGAAGTAGTAATTGCTTAATTGTTGCAAGCACACGACAACGCACGGAATACACTATAGCAAAAATTGGCGCAGCAATTGACCTAGGTTGTAATAATTCACAAGCAATTATAGTCGTGCAGGTCAGAACGCTAGTCTCCGCAAAGACTAATTGTATTTAATTCGTGTTATCGTTGTAAATTAGTTATTTGTCTGAAAGCTTGTTTTGGTTTACGGCCTTGTCTTGGCACATCTACCTTTTTATTCGTAATCATGCTACGGTCTGCAGAAGACGAATTGGCTCATTTCGACCTGGGTTGCCTCATATCGGGTACAACGGCTATCTTTAAGCAAAGTCCTAGCCACTATAATATGTTTTTTATAATACTTCAGTTATAATGAAAGTTTCCAAATCATGTTTCCTCTATAATGTACTGAAGTTAGAAAATGTCGAATTCAAATCCAACGCAAAATAGGAATATATAATTTAGAAGCAACGCTCCAAGTAAATGGAGCGCGGTCTGGTTGCTCCACTCCTGTTCAGAAACCTGCCGACAAGTTTAATTGTGTAATTATATTTTAATTAATAGATATATTAGAAATCAAACTTTCTAATTGCTTTGAAATCTTTGGTAATGTAACGTATTTTATTCATTTCTATTAGGTACTTAATTTTATTGTTTAACTTAGCATTTACTATCAATATTATGAAATTGTTCAGAGTGCTACAAGCAATATTGTTGCATATTCTACAAGGGTTTGAGTTTAGATATTTTCAATGAGTTTTTCTCGAGATAAGACAAAAAATGAAAACAACCCGTCACAATCACATGTAGGTACTAAAAAGATACTGTGATTGAGTGAGTTATGAGTGTTTTTAGATAGAATAAGTAATGGCAAAGGTACTCCAACATTTTAAGCAGATCACCATAAAGAGAAATTGAAAAATGTTAAGTTGCTGATGCAAAATGTAAACTTTTGCGCTATGGCGTTTCAAACTTTTGCAAAGTTTAAAAGTTAAAATCTTCGCACATATTTGGTTTAATTAGTTTCAACATTTTTTGTAGTATTTATTATTTCATTATTCCGTTTAGATTTTATAGGTTTTTAATCTATAGCGCCATTGGCCAGGGGCTACAAAATAGTGTAAACTACGTATCTCTCGACCCTTAAGAAGACTTAAACAGTCTCGTAAGTGGTTTTTAAAATGGTGGATCTAATATCGCCACTAAACATGTAACTAACTGACGGTTTCGGAAGAAAACAGTAATATCCGATGTTAGTTGGCACCGAGTGCAATTTGGCAACTGTAATAAATTAACTTGAATTTGCAACTTTTCTTTTCCTATTTCCTGTAACAGAATTATGCTGCTGTCTGATTTCGACACTTGTCAGTTAAAAATCAAAATTTGAGAATTCAATCTGGCAACGTATAAAATACAAATAAAGCAGATAGTTGGAAACATTTCCCAAATTTTGAATTTTTTAAAAATTTTGGAAGAATTTCCAATATTTTTTTATTGCTTAATGGATTGTCACCGGAAATCTGCCCACATGCAAAATTTCAACTCGATTTGACACTGGGAAGTAGGAAAAATATCGATTACAAGATTTGAACATAACAAACAGACAAACAAACAAGCAACAAGTGAAATTAATATAAGCGTAGTAATTGTCCCGGATATTATATAACTTTGTAATTATATTTTGTACAAACAAGTTTAAAAATTGCTATCGTACGGACATTTGTTTGTGCCACTGTATGCGGCAACACCGTAATCTGATAGAGCGTAGCGTGATATCGACAACTGGTCCCTTTTTCGTTCGCAATAAAAATGCATTTATTCATATGTTTCCAATAAAGAGACTAATTAGCGAATAAAACAAAAATATATTTTTTGAACCAGTTTAACGTTATTTTCGATTGTCTAGAAACGGGCAACTGATCCCTTTTCACATCCACGTACACATATTATGACATTGGTTACCGACAGTAAAATAAAAACCCCGCAGAAAAAATACAACTATCACATGCAGCAATTTCCTCTTGAGGCAAAAATGTTTTAATTTAAATTCCTGCGGTTTGCGCTACTGCTGAGATTCCTTTTCTGGTAACGCACTGCAGATTTACCGCAAGGCGACGGCGACAAAAAGCACCAGAACCACTAGAACTGTTATCATCGACTGTTAAAGAACTCACCAGATAAATGTCACGTACAAAGTCCGCCGTTCGATTCTTGTTATCTTCGGTCAGACTCGTGCCGGATGATTCGCCATTCAGTCGGAGCGTGCAAATTAAAACCGCAAAACGAATCTTGTTAGTTACCGATTTACATGAGGTTGTAAATCAAAGCAATCTAAGAACGCGACCGCCAATATACCGCGTCTATTGTAATGCATTCGCACTCAATAGATTCGATTCGATTCGACAATACGTGGAACATACACAATGGCGGGTTCAGTTCTTCTATTACGTTGTTAGTAATTGAACCCAACGCGGTCTCCGGCCGCTTATAAATTCCCAGTGACACGTACACCATTATTGCCATTACAGATTGATCAAATAATAGCTTTCGCTTTTATTTATTGATACATTAAAACCACAATTACCAGACGCGGCTGTTACGATTTCATTTCCTTACGGCGCGGCATAGCGTATATGTCTATCCTGATCTTGCATACCATTTCTAAACCATAAACTCCAGCAGACCGTAACGCCCATGTCAATGAACTACAATATATTCAAAATATTCGTAATCGTAATTACGATTAATAATTAAATAAGCTATCGTTATATACAAATATAATATATCAAACAAACTAAATAATTAATATAAAATGTTAAACCCTACTTTTTAGAAAGGATATGAGGTTAAGTTGAAATAACCTCAATTGGAATATGAGGACACGCAATGAAAAGGAAAAGAGGTATGCGGAAACCATTACGGAAAGTATTTCATTCCTTCTCTATGAAAATAACGTCTTTCGTTGCAAATATCCATATTAAAGGGGATTTTATGTGCAATAAAAATTCTTTTGGCGATATGTTATGCAGAGCTGTAATTATTTACTGCATTTGTATACTAAGACCCTCTTTATACGGTTAATTCTGGTTCATTGCTCCTTCTGGGTGTCCGGTTTATCTATCGGGCGATCAAAAAGATCATAGGCAACAGAATATGCAGGTTCGTTAGCGAAACTCAAAAGTCTCAAAAGCATTTTGGCATAAATCTGAGTAAACTGTTACAGCAACTTCCGTTAGCGAAGTTCTAGTTGTGAAAGATATCAGTTCCAAGCCAATAGAATACAAGAAACATGCCACAGTTCTTTATACTAAACTCAAAAATACGATAGAAAAAAAATTAAGTTAGTGGACCTTTGAAATTTGTTGGATGCAATAATGAAAAAACAGTGTTTTAATGTGTGATTAAAAAACTAGTGATGCGAATGATGTGAATGATGTGAACCAAAAGTAAATAGGTTGGTATATTTTTGTTTCCATAACTTAGCGGAGATTTTTTTTTCTTAATTTAATGGTCCTTAAACTGTGTCGGCTTATACATATAAGAAAATTCGAGAAAAAGACAATTGTGAATCGTAAAATTTGATAGATTTGTTTGCGCTGACGATTCGTCCTGAAAAGTTCTTGTGAAAATTTAAATATTGGTTTAGTTTTGTAATTTATAGTGGCTGAAAACAGAGTTTCAGTTTACTTTGAGATCTTTGTGAAGTTTCTGCGGCATTTGGATCATGTGCAGTTTTATTTTTGATATAGCCTGTATAACTAGTACTACAACAGACGCAACATTTTTTTCGTTGCTTCAATACAATTTTCTTTAAATACAATTTTGACCACATTTGTATTGAGAAAATCATCAAAATCAAAAACAAACTCCAACAAAATCACAAACGTTAAAATTGTTATTTCGAAATGAAAGTGAACCGAAACTACATAAATTTGTATTAATTATCATATACGGGAGCATATATTTGCCAACAATTAGTATTTTCTAGAATGGATTTGATGGCGAAATAAACGAAGAATGTGATCCTTTATAAAAAGTTTCGGTTGCTCTAAAATGTCCATCGCTGTAGTCAGAATTTTGCTTTGACGTAAGGCTGGTCGAAAAACTTAACTTCGCTCTTTTTTCTTCATTTAAATTAAAAATCTCTTTGGTTTTAAAATATAATTGCAGTTCCACAATAAAAAGTCATACAGAGCTGAAGTTTTGCAAACAAGAATAAGAATCTAGAACTATTACAAGACTTGGTCCTCAAAATTATTATTTTAATTCACATTTTGCATCTGGTTTTCTTCACTAGATTTTTTAATAAAAAAAAAATTGAAACTACCGAATATGTTTCGACATAGCATCTATAGAATAGTGGACAGAACTTATTTCGTAAACAATATGCCTTAAAGTAGATTTCTTAACATAATTTGTTGTTAATAATAATGTTGATCAAACGATAGAAGCAAAAGATAATATGATAAAATATTAAAATTCATAAAAAATATTCAAATCTGATATCTGAACATTAAATTAAATTATAAGGAATCTTTTGCTATGACTATTTTACACAGATAAAAATTTTGGTTTTAATAAAAATATATTTACTTCAAACTAATGTGTTTGACTCAAATAAACATTCTTTGTAGCAAATAAATATAATTTTGCCTCTATTCAAACGGAGATTTATTTGAGTTAAAAAAAATTCTGTGTGCCTGTATCTGTGTACCATTGTGTACCATTGAGTATTATAATTAACATTTATAATGCAGTTATGACAACAGAAAATATGCAATTTTCCGAGGATATGTTGTGCAGCTACCTACTGTCGAAATTAGCTGTATTTTTCGTCAATGGTATTAAAATGAATTAATCACGTTATACCAATCAAAACTCAATACATGAGGTTTTATATAAACCCATATTTCAACCTCATGCTTTAATATAATAAATTGAAAAATTGTCAAAAATAAATATTTTACGTGATCCGCACACCAGCAAAGAATTTAATTAACTTCGAATTGAAATGAAATTTACACAACTAAAATGATTTTAAACATTCATACCGGAATAACGCATATTTGACACCAACCCGTAATAGATTTAAAATTTAAACCACAATAGAGCGCAGTTATGTTGTTCACACGTACAATCACGGATTCGTACATCCAGATCTGCATTATGCATGTGCCAATGGGGCAATGGCGTGACCGCCGCGGACCGCTAAAATGTCAATCGATTTGTTCCCACGCGGTCGAACCGAGCGCGACCGCGTGCGTAGAATCGCCAGGAGAAGAATCCACAATGAAAACAAAAGATGCGAAAGAATGCCTACGCACGCGTTCCTATCTATTGTCCTTTTTCCTACGTTCAGCGATTATTAATTATACTGGAGTCGTCGGCGTTCCGTTACGTAAGATTATGCAACGTTTCTTGTCTGTGTTGCTCTGTTTGCGCCCCACAAGGCGATTGCCCATGTAAATTATGGTAATTGTAGTTCCTGTATCGATCGATCCAGACGCTTACCAGATCCCAGATCGTTACCTTGACATTGAATTAATATCTTGGTGCGTCCGACCACTTGTACCCGGGAAATTGACGGTCACTTTCTTTATTGGGAATTTATGTAGGAATCGTGTAGCGCCATAGCCCTGCTTTCCAACAAAAAAAACAGTAGGTAATAAGTAGTTGACCAAATTGAATTTTCAGTCATATCACAGTTTGGTGATATACAGTGTGTTCATTTCAAAAGTAACCACCTTTAATAACTCTTGACCTGATGCGATTATTGCTTTGAGTGGAATTTAGATATTGAGGGGGAAGTTCAAAAATGGCACCTAGAGAATTTTAGGTTTCACCCCTTCACCACCAGCCCCCCCACTTCGAAATTTCAAATAGCACCCGCTTCCTTGTGATATATCATTTGAGAACGCTAAAAATTACTACTCAACCAGATTAAAAAATGAAATCGATCGATTGGTTATTAAGATGACTACACAGAAGATGAAAGGTATGAAATCAATTATTATTAGCGAAACATTGCGGATTGGATACACTGTTGAATTAAATTACAGCCATAAAGAATAAAAAAATAAAATAATAACAAAATAAGAAATTATTTTATGGCATGTTCGAGATGGCCACCATTATTTTCTAGACAATGGTGTAATGGTGGGCATTACTCTAGTCTATCTTAAGAACCAATCGATCAATTTAATTTTTTTTATCATGGTTGAGTAGATAATTTTATACCCTTTCAAATGATCTTACACAAGGTGGGGGGTGAAGGGATGAAATCTAAAGTTCTCTAGGTACCATTTTTGAACTTCCCACTCGACATCTAAATAATAATAATAATAATAATAATAATAATAATAAAATAAAATAAATTGACGTGTTTCCACTCAAAGCACTGTATATGTGGAATATATGATAGATGGACGTGTAGTCGTGATAGTAACCAAAGAGACAAGTGAGTACTGAACTGGTAGCGATTTTGCTTCAAAGCTTCCTGGAGACCATTAGCAAAGAAAATATCGCACCAGTAAATATTAAGAGATATCAAATATCCAGTACTTTTGCCGTTTTTTTTATTCATCAGTAACGACACTGTGGTGAAAAATTGTATACAAATTTCATTTTTTAGCATAAACAGGGTACAAGAAGGATGCTTTCTTGGTCCTTGCGTATTTATTATTTGAGATAAGTGCTATTTTTAGAGTTTACTTTTAGACCATTTAATGTTTATACAACGAAATTTTCAATTATTTTTTATTAAAAATATGTTGAATTAAAAAAATAACGTTGACAATCGAAAAAAGTTGGTTGCTATGGCAACAAAACCATTGTTACTTTTGCAAAGTATTTTGGATAATTCTGCTGAAAGTTTTGGATTTTTTCTTTTGGTTAATTTGTTCGGTATTGTTGCGATAGCAACCAACTTGTTTACTTCGAATGTCACAGTACATCTTATCTACAGAATTTAGTAGAGTTTTTTTATTCAATAATGTTCAAATTCCAATATAAAAAAATCATCAAAAACAACGTTGTTTTAGTAGTTATTTTTTTGGAACTTCTTTCGAATAATCTACGGTTACTGCTGAAGCCTATTGCCCAAAACCCCCTAAATAGTCAGTAAACTTTAAATATTGCACTTTACCTGAAATCCTGATTTTTTTCACAATAATGTTCTTAATTTCAAATTTTCAAATTCTGTTTCTGTAATATTTTTGTGTGTAATATTATTATATTCAGACGTTTCAGATCATTACAGCAAAATGTATTACTAAACCACTTTCAAAGTGACTTCTTAAATGCAAATATGAAAATCAATTTTCATATTTTCCCGATTCAAAAGTTGATATTTATAGATCCATCCAATCATCTTGAGTATTTTATTTTTTCCATCACTCCCTCATCTCATCAGAGTATCGTTCTCTCTGCAGCGGTCGACCAGAATTGCTCTATTTTCCATGCAGCTCTTTTCTTCTCTTGTAATCAATTACCGAAGCTATGAGTAATCGAAATCGTATAAATGATGCGATGCGATTACTTCTTCATTTCTTGGAAACTTATTAGCTATACTGGTACGCATTTCCTATTATAAACTAATACACGTTTCGAAGCAATAGTTAATTTCAGAGTGCATTTAAAACGATAATTGCTAATTTCTTTGCGCTGCTAGTTGCCTTTTTGCAATATTTCGCGTCCCCATATAGAGTGGTGTTTAGTTTTATATTAGCGTTATACAAAATGCATTCTATTCACGTTTAGATCATGTAATTTATCTACACCTACACAGTCGAGCAAGCACATTTACTGCTCGAGGAAAGCCATAACCGCCAGGACTCATGTTCATTATAAAAGGTTTTTATCTTACTGCTTTATGTTAGTTCTATTGTAGTAGTTGTTAACAGTTGTATCGTTCATTTCAATTACCTGTACTGTTAAAGCAAACATTTGTTATGATCCGTGGTAAGCGCTTTCATGATAAGCAATAAAAATATTGCGATAACTTTTTTAGTTATACGTTAAAAAGTATATGACGATTTCATTCAATTATAATTCAATTTCGATTACAACACGTCAGCTGAGACTCTGTAAACAATTTCATGGATAACTTACCCGGTAATGCCTCCGCGTTCGAATTGAAAAGTATGCAGAGACCAGTTTCGAAGTTCACGGCTTGGCATGAATCGTTTCCTTGGCACATCTCCAAACAGTCTATCAGCATCACAGTGTTGACTGTGGACATTGCGTTCGCCGGTGCCGAGAAGACGTATCCAGTTATCAATTCGAAACCTATCATTTCTGAGTCGCAATTCTCCATGGCTGACGGCATTGTCGGTGCAGCCGGTTGCGCTGAATCCGATTGATTCTGCGCGTGTGTTAACACCGCCAGGGTGGATATCATCACAAAACGTACCCAACTCATTCTGTTAACCTGAAAGCAAGAAACGAAACGATATAGATTCTGTGGCCGTACTACGCGTAGGTATGCGAGATATTTATTAAGGCGGAGTTAAAATGCTGTGTTTTTATTAAAAAGCGGCTCGCTCTTGCCGGCTTCTAGACCCGGAGTCGGGTAGAACACGAGAAATTTCAGTTATGCGGATAATCTGTCAACGGGAAATAAAAGAATTTAATATAGGCGGGGGGGCTTAATTCCTCGCGATATGCTCGGAATTTTGCGCGTACATAGGTTTGTGGGTTATTAGAATTGCTGCCATAAATCAGATTATACATTTTGCGCGCCCGAGGACGCCATTCTATGAGATTAGACCCCTACGATAAGGAATTACTTCAACCACAATCTGCGTAGCTAGCATACACCGATGTGCGCTCTTTTTCCAATGCGATCCTCTACATTTTACCCATTATGTATTATTATCTACCTGTATTTAACTGACTGTGAAATTTGATTAATATGCGCAACGCAAGTCAGTGAGCAAATAAGAAATAAAAGCGAACTTCTCTCAGTAAAATTATTCAATAGATGGACGATTATGACTCAAACATGGCATTCTCAAAATAATCCAATGCATGTGTCCTAGCAGCAGAATATCATATCTCAAATCAATCATCATCAAGCTCGAACATGTCTTGAAAATGGGTTATTTCTATTTTGTTTTCGTGCAGTAGTAAAGATTCTGGATAATGGATGTTTAATTTTAACATTTTAATTACTTTTTTTAGTCACATCACTTTAAACAAGTGTACTTCTAAATTTGTTATGGCGTTTTTAAAAGAAGAGCATTTTTAATATCAGTTGTATACTAAAGAAAATCATCCTGTATACTACAAAATCTAATGTTATTTTTGACCAAAACAAAAGAAATTTTATTACATAGTAATTGTAATACATCTTTCATTTCACATTAAATTGACCCGATATTATCATAAAGTACCTAACATAACAGTGGATTGATACATCCAATTATTGCGAATAGTGTGTTTCCAATATTCACGATGTAACCTTTTTTTACTATCATTTGGGGAAATTTGGGAAATTGAGTTATGAACATTGCCGTAATAATAAGTCATTTTTGTGTTTCATATTTAATATTTTCAAATTAAGTAGATAAACTTTACGATAGAAACATTTGCTTGTGACATGGAAGATTTTTGGTACGTATCTAATGAAACTATAAAGAGTATGCTCTTTTATATGAAAAACTTGCAGATGATGCCACATGCCAACAGGGAGAAAGGTCAAGGGAAGAAAACGAAAATATGCATAATACTCTAGACTCCAAGGTATGACAGTTACAGTGACTTTAACTAGTGTGGGTCAACCAAAAGTCAAGCATCTAACACCGTTGTTTTAAACATTCAAAAGGCCGACAAACTCTAGGAATTCAAACTCTAGGTTCTGGTATTTATGGTTCCTCAAGCCTCTTAAAAATAGTCGCTTTTCACTTGATGGACGCAGCATTTCATAACTTTGCATTTTTCTTGATGGATCAGATTAGAACCACCGGTTTTGAATATAAATCTTGTTGCATCTTTTTTGGTAGAGGGTGACACGTAGTGTCCAGCCAATAGACTAGATGGACTTGGGCAACAAAATAACAATGGTTGGCAGTCAAATTCACCTAGTTGTGGAAATATTGAGATTGAAATAATCTCGATGGTGAATGTGAGTTGTTCAATTTGCTAACAATTAAGGCGGGCGGACAGTGCCATAACTCCGGTGAGATGTTGAGCCCGCAGCGCCGACTAGGGACGTGATTGCCACCTATAAGTGCCGTGTCACTATAATATATATGCACCAGGTCATTTGCATATGCAAATAAGTCGTAAATCATGTAAACGCGGCGGCATCATCGCCGATGTATCCGGGCAATAGCACGTAACGTCTAATTATGTAGAAGCATCAACTCAAATCACATAATTAAGCACGCCCACTGATATACAAACCCCATCGACCCCGTCGATAAATAAACCGGCCAGATGGCCAATTAACCCTCTCGTCGGATTATTTCGTTCGACGAAACCGGACGTACGCTACCCCACCAATAGCCAGCGCCACAATCAGGAAATCATTATTTCCCATATCACCGCACAAATCTATACCATTTTTTCCCATCCGACCGATTCCTTCTTGTTATGCCCGTTTCCGTCGAACGTACAAAGTCAACATTCGTTAGATACATAAGCAGCAATGAAGCTAATTTAATGCTCGATGAGTTTCAATCAGAGATGCTGCGATCAGAGATAGACGCCAGATCGCAGATAACCAGCGGCGTATCATAAAATACCTCCGTGGGTTTAGATGTATGATCATGACCACGCATCCAGACTATCGAGGAAAAAATAGACACGCATTGTCTCTATTACCACGTTTACACGTTAATCAGTAAATGCAGAATATGTACAGTTCGACTGAAGTTAATGGTTCTTACCAATAACCAGTGTTAGTGTAGTTTGTTTGTTGAAGGAAGGAATAGCGTTATTCACGGGTCTTTAATTTTCTGGAACATTCTAAGTAGTGTCGACTAAAATAGGATTTGACATGCCTCGGTCTTCAGGAGGACTGCATGTGCAATTCTTGGTAACTATGGTTAGAGTTAGATGCCATCAAATGATCCTCATGATCCCAAAGTCAACAGAATGACTTGAAGCATAGTCTGTATGAGGGCAGGAAGGAGGTTAACAAAAATAGCCGACATTCATAATCCAGCAAAACAGATTAACTCTACAAGAGCCACAGTTCATTTGTAAATGCTAATGCTGGACCATGTTTGGAGCCTGGAGTTGCTCGTCGGATAATTTCCTTTGATCCACTGCGTGTTGAATTTGTCATGAGTATCAAGCAAATTACTCCCTTTGTATGGTTCGTTCATAGGGATTCAGCATCGTATACGTCAAGTGTAATATCCGCTTTAAGAGGTTCAAAAGAAGATATGTCCTCCAAATAGGTATATGAATGGTAACCGCAGGAGCTGTGTCGGCTAATGTATTAAGATTTACGCGCAGATTTACGACAGCGCGTCGCAACTTGTGCATTGTCCCGATAAGCAGAAGCTATGAGGAAGCGATTTTTATCAGTGGCCACAATGGCGGACCGGTACGTTGTCCATCTGCGGAAAAATGCACGAGTTCCCGTTTTTAACGACCTTAGCGGTACGAGAGTCGGTCCCGCCGCGCACTATTTGGGTCAATGTCGCAGCCATTTTTTTAGGCTCGCCGCGAGCACGCACACGCAAGTCCGTACGGATCGAATGGTTCGTCGGCCGATTATAACTGTTCAAGACGCTGGATCGACTAATAATCCAACGCGTAATTATCATTAGACGTTGAACGTGTCATGCGAGGGTCACATCCAACAACCTGACTCCTCCGGACCGATATTTGTCACGGTCGACCTACGAGCCAAACTGCAACGCCAATTACGGCATACGAAAAAAATACCTCAGTCGCCGATCGGTTGTCTTTAAGCACCGTTATGACCACAATATTAACACTATGACTCGCACACTATGAATCGTATATGTCCATGCACAAGAGTATTAGAACCTTCCGGAGGCACGTTATGAAGACCATTACTTTAGACATAATCGATTACCTAAGCCTTCACGTGGATTATTGACTAAAAATTCCATGGTTGCAGACGGCACCTGTTTTATGAGGTGAATAAATAACTAATTCGCGTAAGCTATTTTCCATGGATTCTGAACCAGAAGACAAAAAAACGAGCACGCTTACGCTGAGAACTCTACCACATGTCATCTCTTTCAGCGGCTTCTCATTACCCACATACGTGGGATAGGATAGCTCCACATCGAGAAGGGTATAGACGTCATGTGGGCTATAGCGTCTATCCGCACTTGCGTTAATCCCTGTACGGATATACTAGATATCAGATCGTTAAGTCCTCATGGTGGCACAACTTCCGAAGGCCCTTTTTGATAGTCACCGGCGAGCACCAGATGCCTGGTATCCCTCCCTCACATCTATTACTGCCTTGGTCGCAGTTACTGACTAGGTCAACCAGAAACCTGGAATTGGTTGGACTTGAAACAAGACAGTTATATGGCACAGCCTCGTGAGGTCTGCCAGCTGCCCGATAGACAGGCGGTGCTAAAAGCTTGCAGACTATTAGAGGAATTACCCGTTGATTCCATAATTCAGGGCTGCGTTTCTTTAGTCTCCCCGGTACTCCGTGGATAACGCGCTGGAGCAAAACAAGTCCTTCGCTAAACTATAAGTTAAATCTGCATATTAAAATAGTCTATTATGCCATTCATAGTTGAGAGAGTAACGGGGAGCTCCGTAAACTGTGTCATAGAACTCATAGATGCCCAATCAAGGTGTATTTATCGTACGGCCTGGGGGGAAATATTTATCACGTGACCCGCGTGGTAATTGTTTGTCGATTGGAGTCCGATGTGTGCGATATAAATAGGCATTGTGAGGTCCGTGTACAGTAGTTAGTCTGTCAGTGGGAAATATGATTGATAGGATAGCATTGTGCCCGGAATGATATATGCCGGGGCTCGGGTGCACTTTTAAATCCGCGCTCCTCGCAGTACCCAGTCAACGACCCGCCAGTTCCTGTCAACCGCTCCTCTAATAAATTTAACGCGAGAGCGAGTTTTTTCGCCCTGCCCGACTCTGGGGGAATTTCTCAATGTTGTCGCACACCTCAGAACCTGTCGTTTAATGGCGATTACACGGTCGGCAATCAGGATAATAGCTTCTTAGGAAACACTACGCTTCTATTAAGTTGGAACTTTCCACTTTTTTTATTACAGAGCGAATTTTATTGAATTTTCAAGTGACTCAAACCTGAAACGCTGACTTACTATACCTGTGTATTCTCAAGACACTGAAGTGCAGAATCTACTGACAACTTATATCTATGTAATTAGTGGCATATAAAAAGACCATATATAATTTACGCTGCAGTCTACACTATAAAATTATGAAGAACTGACAAAACTAGTAGTCAGAAATATCGCGTTTTAAATGTTAGCTTCCTGCGAATGAAACACGTTTTGCTACCTTAAAAATACTAATTCATGTTTATTTAACAGGATTGATAATAACGTAAGCGTTCGCGTCTCAATCAATCAAAAAGTAACGGTTAGCAGCTTAATCACACCCAAGTAAAGTAAACACAGTTTTAATTGATGTTTACTATGCTATCACAAAATATCACAGGAGAAAAAGACTACGGGAACTACTACTGAATAACTTCAACAGGAAACATGGTATAATTAAAGTGATTAAAATAGTTTGGTTCTCAATATGGAGACTTCCCTTTATAGTTACCAAGTTGACAGTGGGAAGGTTGATTAATATATCTTCTTTATAATAATTTCTTATACTCTATATTCTTATATTATACCATCGTTGTTTGATAACACGAATTTAACACGGTATTATCGGAGCGAGTTCAGAAAACTTAAAATTGACTTAGTTTCCACGGAATTTTCTTACGAAATGCATCTGGCTCGTTCAGGACCAAAAGGAGTAAAGAAAGTTACCTCGTTACTCGATCCGACCTCGAGCGTTGGTAATTGTGAATTTATGAACACTGATATTTTATAGAAGTAATTAAAATAAGTGCTCAATTAAGATTTCAATATCCACAGATATATATTTTGTGCTGGCGCTCGGTACCCGGATAGTCCTGCGGAAGTTATGGCGGAATTAATTCCGACTAGTTCCTTCGCTTCCCTGTTTTACGAGCGCCGAAAAAAGATTTAGTCGGAATTATTTTAGAGCACGGTCCGCCGGATTTTACAACCTCTCGTCTTTCTGTGAATTCGCAATTCGATTTCGATAAACCGAGTACACGCTTATTGACATTCCTAGCCGTGTTTTTACATCGCCTTAACGGCGGGACGTGCAGAGACAATTTCTTTGCAGGAAAGCTACGGACCCGGTAACTTCAGTTAATACTGCAAAGTACATGACTTGCTGCACCTCATAAAGGACCTCTGGTTATATGGCCGAGCATAAAGTGGTTATAACTGATATAAATTACAAGGGTTGGCGTGTTTTATTGTTGATGAAGTTCTGCGCAATTATCACGTGTCGCAAATTTTCACACCTGCTGTTTATTAACTTCCTTCATGTGACTCTTACAATGTTGCAATGTATTACATACTCTTCGTTGTCGTTAATAGATCTCTCAATACATACAGGGTGTCTCAACAGTGCAATCTCGGAAGATTGTGCCTCTGTTAATGAAGATATTTTAAAACTGATTCACTCATCTATACCGACATTATCCTTGCATGTCATCATTCGACATTTTTCAAACTATTTTAGTGGTGGAAAGGTTTCAATAGAGAACTCCCTCTATTGTTACTACAAAGGAAAATAGATTATCCATTATGCATTGCTACTTTTGTTAATACGCTTCTTCCAACAGCGTATTTTGTGGCCTTTGGCATAGAAAGTCTACCTACTGGATCGATACACCAAATGATGGATTTAACGGCGTTAATAGGTGTAATCGCTATGAGCTGACGACGCGAGCAGCACCGGCTATTTACCGTTTAATGTCCCATCTATAATCGACATAGTCGATATTCTACTACGGCTCGATTCGCCTATAATTGACACTAAAATACGTCTATTAAATCTTTCTCGAGCCCTACAACACATTACATTAACAGCATATCAGACTTTATTGATAAAACTCTTGAAGGTATATACAGGATGTTGTACTGCACTAACCGTTACAAGTTACAAAGGTATGTAAGATACAAAGAGAACTACTCACCTAATTAAGTAATAAGTTGCATGTTTACAAAATAAATGTGTAGTTGCTAATTTTTGTTATTGGTGACTCCTCACTGTCAAAGATCTGTAAAATGTGCTACGTTTGACAGATGAGCTGTGGATTTGGTCAGGATTGTAGCCAATTTGTATCGAAGCTTAATTGGCGCAAATGGTCGAACATGACTAACGAGTCGGTGCCCGCCTGCGCCCTATCGTACAAATGCGAATAAATTATAACAGCACGCTCCGGCGGATAGAGTCTGTTGCCGACAATGGGAAACCAGATCCTAGGCTCGGTGTAGGCAGGCGGTCTACTGCCGTGACTGTCGACCATGTCTACGAGAAACCCACCGAGAAATTGGTTTGAACGCATCGTTTGTTACCCGAAGATATCCGCTACCTTACCACGGTGAACCTTTTTGTTCCATTCCTATCGTTGACCTGATCGCCGCGTCCAGGAAATGAAGGCATATATCTGATTAGGGTTCCAGACTGAGTACTCAATCATATACTTTTAGATATACAGCGAGATTTATATATATAAGCGATTTGCCACCAACTATATCTGTGATTTCTTGTGTTGACGACAGTAGTAGAATACAAAAGGAAGCTATCTAAATTTTAAAATAAAATGCTCCTGGTGGTAATTCTATAACAATTGAAGTAAACAATGCAAGAACACTGTTCGGGAATTGAAAATAAACGCTATAAAAGTCGAATAAGAGAGTACCGAGGAGGACGAGAATGCTTTCACAATAGTTTTACTTGAAAAGTTTTTAGTATTTTATCCCGAAAACTAAACCAATTTTCCCGACTGGCTGTAGTCCAACGGGAAACTTTGCAGGGGCCTTGAAGCTCTCTCGAATTGGTAATAAACAAAGCTCTACTCCGCGGGAGCAATCATTAAAATTCAAATTAGTTGTCGATCGATGATGGCTTTGCTCTGTGAGAATTTCCGACTGGATACATGATGCGAATTGAGAGAACGTGAACATTTTTAATTGTGCTGTGATCATGTGGCGAGATTACTACGTTATTGACGCTATAGGGCAGTAATTTCCTAGATTGCTTAATTTTAAGATTGCACAGAGGATTTTACATTTACATATGTTTAGAACTCTATAATTCCCACATTCGAATTAAAGCCAACGTTAGATTCCCAAGCGACCAATTTTGTATACTCGCACAGCTATTTGAGACCCTTGAAATGTCAAGAATTAAAGTTATTAGAGCAATTTTATTTGTTATGGAAAATGGCCTCAGCCTTCAAATCTAGCGAATAATAAACGTTGAAGTAATGAAAGAAACAACGAACATTATATTTGAATTGTCTCATTACTTCATTATGCGAGTACTGAACTTCATCGCCACATTTTTGTATGCCACTGTTGAAGGTATTGGCATAACCTGTATATTGCAGAATTTCGAAGAACCTCTAAAGAAAACAAGGTATCATTGCTGTAGGTACCGGGTCATTCAGGGATCGAAGGTAATGAGGATACCCAGAGGAGGCTCCAAGACTCCTTTTTAAGGACTTGAACCTTGTTGCGGTATCATGAAGACCCACATTGGGAAAATTGGACAAAACTAGGAAGATACAGCTAAACGAGCTTACTGGGAAACATCAACTGGCAGGAAACAAGCAAAGGCTACAACATCCTTCTCTGTCCCCAAGTCCAAACAGTGTCCCTAGGTACAGAAAACGGACTGACGACTGATCATGAGCCGCTATCATTGATCTAGCGAAGCAGGACACAACATACTCTTCAAACAAGTGCTGATTTCACGAAAGGATTCAACATCGAAGGATGAGGGTTTTGTTCATTTAAACCTGTATGGACATTAAGTGTCAAAGGAATTTTCATGTAATATTTTAAAGGCGGTAGCAAGGTCTTGCCACGATTTTACCCCGGGGCACCGGTTATTATTTAGAATAGGACAACACAGCATACTTCCAGCTGCGTTAACGATCTTGGCAATTAGCGTCGCCGAGGAGGTTCACACTTGTTGCCACAAATTGAGCGCGCATAGCCCGTGTAAATAAAAAACGGCTGACCTTAGCGAAGCGGAGAAAAAGGCGCGAAGGGGGTCAGCGACACAACAGTCAGGATTCCGGTGAGCGACCCGAGGTGAAGTCCACTTTCGCTCTCAGTCTTCACCCATTTTACGGCCAAGACCAAGGTCGAACTCTTACATAATTACTTTCACATACGCGCGCCACTTCAGGACGGAGAGAGGCTAGTGAGAGTCGGCGGTCTCGCTCCGGCCGGCCGAGGTCGCGGGGAAAGAATGGTACGGACTGCCGGTGCTACACGTCCGATTCGTAATTATCTTCACCTCGAGGGGTCGCTACACGTCCGGGACCGGTCTCTTGGCGGTGAATGGACACGCCGCCACCGCCGCCTTGTTTATTACGATTACTGAAATGGCTGATTTACCGCGGCTCGGAGCTCTTTAAATTGATTTTCCCAGGTCTTCTCGTCTATATAGGTGTGCGGTATCCCGAATGAGCGTGACTTTTGAACCTCACGGACACTAATCTTTCATTATGCCGTGCCGACCACAACCCGCACCAAAAATTAACCACACCAACACGCCGCGCTAGTAATCACCATGCAAGTGGAGCCTGCAACTCCTTTGAGCGCCACTTTGAGATGACGACCATTCCAGTGGTAGGTACCAGAATGTCTCCAACGAAAATCAGCAGATTGAGATAGGATTGACTGTAAGTTTTGCAGATATTGACAGTTGTGTTCTTTCAGATTGGAAATCTACGATTTGCCGATGATACTGTCGTACTTCCAAGTGATGCTGATAAGCTGGATCAACTGATGGTGTAGATTGGAAGATAGATCCAGAACAGAGCATTTAGTTTACCAGATTATCTATCTTGGTGTGACATGGAGGATGCACCCGGGGTATCAGATGTGAGCATTAAACACCAAGAAAGACATGATAAAGACCCCCGTGTTTCCTATAGCCCTCCACGATTCCGAATAATGGTTATTGCACTACTGAAAAAGTCAAAACATCCCATGATTTAATTTACTCTTCAACTTATTTAGAGAAAAATTTGATCAACTGATGGGGGAGATTAGATGATGAAACAAATGACATGCGGTCATTACCGTTCTGCTAAGAAGGATACGAAAAGACAAATCAAATGGTTGTCCTGAAGTTTTTCTGAAAATATTTAATTTTTCAATTGGGTAAAAATCCAAGATATCCCCTTCTTTGTCGCGAGTTGAGTCGTTTGATGAAATCTAAAGATGAAAACTAGTCAACACTGTGTAAACTATAGCCAAAAGATAACTGTACGGCGAATACGGACAATCTAGTTTCTTTTTACTAATAAAACCACAGTTTTGTGTGAGTATCTTTATTGAGATAAATGCAGAACGTATCCATATGCCAGGAAGTACGTTTATCTCGGTCGTTAAACAAAGCCCAGTGGAGACGATGGGAAAGCCATAATTACTGTGTTCCACCGTTAGTTAAGATGTTGCGTGCAAATAAGCGATCATAAAACTGAAACACACACCGCGCTTTAAAATTTACAATAAAACCAGTGTGAAAAAAAGTCCGCATATCGGTCAATTACTCTTCTGTTTACGGCATGTTAACAAGCGTAGTAATTATTACAATTCCACAGCATTCTGCAAAAGGAGCTGAGCGCATTATATTCCAATAAAAAATAGTTTGATATTGGTTTACTGGATGCTATCAAGAGAAGAAGCTTGCAGGTCAGAATGGGGTTAATAAATCTAACTGACGCATTTTATAAAACTGCTCTCGGCCTCTTTTCTCTCCTAGGAGGAAGATATTATTATCGTCGGGTGGCGGGAGTATTAATAATAAAAGACCAACAAGTTATGCGACGGCACATTTGAAATTTCCTCGAGTTTTCAGAGGGAATATTGCCGCTGTAACGGCAGTGAAAAATGACGATAAACAACCAACAAGTGCCGACGGTTCAGTGCTGAATAATGCCCGTCTCGGCATCTTTCGGGATTATCTGCCATCCAGTGGCAATAAACGGGAGTCTTAACATACGTGCCCCCACCATTGACGCCAGTCTCCTACACGTCTCGCAAATCTACCATTATAAATATACTAAAAGTAACACATCGTGACCTAGCTCAGTTATGGTGTCTAATTTCATTTGCTTTATTCAATGGTTGTCGATTTAAGTAGCACGATAATTCATCATAAGGTTAGGTTTTAGTTTTGCGTCTATAATATTAATGATAGAGTGACCGAAGGCCAGATTAAGACTTCTAACCTTTAAGTTGTCAATGGAGATAAATGTAAAAGCTCCAGTGCTTGAAAAAATATTTGTTTGTATCAAGAAAATATGTTTTGATCCAAAACAATATGTACCTTTGAAAGAAGAAATCTTTTCTATCTGTGAATGATGTTTCTAAAGCTATTTTAAAACTATATATTGTCATAGAATTAAATTAAATATATAAAGTTTAGTTAAGTAAGGGTTTAACAATGTAGTAGGCTTGTTTATAGTTACGCAGAAGAAAAGATTTTTGTTGGCTAGGTACTATAACCACGCTATGCCATCTGCGGTTGTTGCAGCGGACGAAATTTATGGCCGCGTATACCGTATGTGTAATTTTATTTAATAAATATATTGCGGAATGGTTAACCTCGGGGAAATAATAGCAACTGTCCGGCCGACGTAAATTATTGTCCATCAAACTTATTTATTAACCGCAGCAAATCGCGATCGTAGTCGCGAAGTCGGCGAACCGCGCCGCGCTCATCGCAAAAAAACAATAATTTATAATTCGATTACGTTACATCGGTTTCAGGAAGTCGTGCACGCTTTTTCAGATCCTCGCTCGGAACACGGATTCTTCTTGTTAAAAGTCCGTGTAGTCGCCGTTTTTGCTACCCCCATCGTATTGCGTAATCTACATTACAGATGGAGCTCGCTACGTTTCCTCCAGTTCGGCCTCACTTTTACCGATATCCATTCCGCATGTATTAGGCCACTTTTACGATTCCCGTCCGATACTAAAACCAAGATACAAGTTCTTATTGCCATCTCCGCATGAATGTGAAGATTCCGCTTGCATTTGTGATGCTGAATTGACAAATTGAAACTTACTCTCTCACATATTGAGTTAATGATAATACACGAACTGGTTTATTTAGCAGTAAACAAGCTTTTTAATGATTATGTTCAAAGACATTGGGAGAATAGCATTTTTCATATTAGTGTTAGGAAACTTTATGTGCCATATCTCCAAAACGAAGCAATTTTGCATATACATAAATTAGCTTTAATCGCCTTAAAACCCAAATATTGATGAGATTTAATAATAAAGTCACAAAAAGACATGACTTTTTGCGGAGACTTCAACGGTAAATCGAACAACAAACCCGCTGTTTAAAATCGTCCATTACTTAGGCAAATCTGGGGTATAAGCTGTGGAGTAGCTTGTTATGAAAATATGTCGGTAAAGCCGATCTGCCTTTTGTGTAGATATATAAGGAGAAACGTCGATTTGCAAGTGGAATTGGACCGAGTATTTAAATTTAAGTTCTGCTGGTGACCCGATCCCGCATCGATTTATATCTAAATCTATAAATAAACCTCGACGCTCTATGAAATTCTCCACTCTGGTAGCGCATGATACCAAATACGTTTATCCGAGTGACTGCGCGGCGAAACCGGGCAAAAAAATGGGAAAAACTCAACGCGCTTGCCTACTTCTGTTGACATAAATCCGCGCTCGCTGTGGTGTTTTGAAGTTGCCACCGTTGACGTGAACACGTCAAACTGGTTCATAAATCTCTGCTCTATAAATAGGCGGCGCTCTTGATATAATTTATAGACATCCTTAGAATGTCATCAGTTGGCCCGAGGGTGACCAAGCGGGGAAATCGAAAGTGCGCAAAAACGGCGCATAGGCCGCCGTAATGCCGGTCGCTATTTTATTTATTTTCGCTCTTATAGGCACCGCCGACAATTTCCAATTCAAATCAGGGCACGCACTCGCCCCGGCTAATGTTGGCAAAAAGTGAGAAAATGCAACGATAATAGCACCAAATTATAGCAATACCGCAGGATGTCAGCTCATTTAGAAAAGGAAAACTCATGACCTGTTTGTAGACACATTTGCCTTTTATTAAAACCAAATAACTTTTGAACAGTGTGTTCTTTTCTTACACAAATAGAAAAGGTTTAATGGTTTTCGGAAACGTATGTACATATTTGAATTTATTCTTTTGGATTAAAACATTTCTTTGGAAGAAAAAATATTTACTGTATTAAATGCTCTTATTTGCTTGTAGCCAGTGGCGGCCCGTGGTACATTTTGATGGTAGAACCACACAGCATGAAAAATATGCCCTTGTTTTTAAAGAAAGTAATTTTTTTAAGGTTTATAATTTCAAACAGTTTTATTAAAGTTGTACATATGTATTTAGATAAATACAAGGATAAAAAATTGATTGAAAATAATGTGTTACCCAATCTTCTTGTAAAATTAGTGATAAAATTGATTGCTGCCAGCCTTTTTGATTTTATATTTGCTTCTTTCCCGTTGCCCCAGCTTCTCGTTGAGAATTTTTGGAATTTTTAAGACCTTGACTGTGAGCTTTGTTCGCCGCCTGCAATTTTGTTTTTGTTGACTTCTGTTATTTTTACTGGTCGGTAACACAATTATCTCAATTACAACAGTCTGTTTTTTCACAATAATAAAATTAGGTAAAGGCCTACATAACTGTTGAATTTGCACTTTTTGCAAACAAATATATTTTTATACCAGAAGAGATTTTTGATTTTCCTTTAATGCAATATTTTTGCAATTTTGAAATAATGTCCCAGGAATGGTTTTTGTGAATTTTAAAGAAGACTTTCTAAAGATAGAAGAATATGTAGGGTGAAAATTTCTGAACAACTGGAAAGCCACCCCAGGCAATGTTTTTGGCATAATAACAATAAGCCTATTTGTATTACCTAGTGGTTTATTTAGGTTATAATATATGTAGGTCTACGAGAGGCTGGAGTTTTCAGGGCCGCGAAACGGTAACTGAAAACGTTTTCTGTACCGTACACAGGCGGTAACAAGTATCGCGTGATTTTTACTTAGTTACGGAGTCCGTTCCATCACGACAACGTTGGAAAATGGGACGCACGGTGTTAAGAGGACAATTTACCGTATTCCGCTATGTATCGCCGGCACCCAGTAATGAATAGACGCTGTCGTACTCCAAACACCTTGTCGTCGATAGCAACGCGTCGTCGCGCGTGAATGTGTACTATGTAAGTCAAATTATGCCCCACAAAGTTGCCACGTCGTTTTTCAGGCGCGAAAAGGCCTGAAACGCTTCGAATTTCCATTCTGTGTGGCCGGTCATTTTCTCGTTAGTCATGAATGTTAATAGCGGGCATGCCTTTTCGCCATCCTCTTCCTTTCTCCATCAGAATTACTCGCGCCACATTGTGTTCGCGTAATGCCTCCCGACCGGGAATACTCTAATCGGTATTCGAGAATTTATAAACGCGCTCAGCGCCTAGCGACGTCCTAATACATCCGCTAATGCGTTATTATTATGTAATAACCCATGGGGAACAATAAACTGTTCTGGCTGCATTCCGCCCGGCGAATTATCTTCCCATAGATGGCCAGTACCGCCGCAGAGCTTCCTCAAAGAGCTGAATTTTATTATTTTCAGGAAATCGCTCGGCTGGGCTTGAAATAGCCTCTTGGGAGACAATGCCTGGTCTTCAAGTAACATCTCTCAGTCTTTTGTAATTACGCTTACATCCAATGAACTAGCAATTATTGCATATGTGCGTCATCGATTATGTATGACCATTTAATCATGGGAACAGACTGCATGATACCACAATACTCCCTGTCTAAGAAAACACCAAAATGCCTGGTACACAAACAGGTATAACTTCCCAGACCAAAATTTGGGGGCATTGGAAAACTTTCACAGGAAGTACAAATGGCAAAAGATCCTAATATACGCAGACAGCCAAGCAACCCTTACAGCACTTGACATATACCAAATCCAATCCAGAAACCTGGAAATGCCTCCAAAACAGATTAAGGAAGCAACTACACACCATACAACTTCTGAAAGAAGAAGCTCTTGCTATCTTATTCGAATGCTTAGCATTAACCTCTTAGAGGCAAGCTAACCTTGTGAGAGGAAACCCTAAAGAAAATCTAATCGGGAGACTCCTTAGCCTCACGAACTAAACGAAAATATTCGATTAACCTCTGGAAAACTAAATAACGTGCTCTATCTTTTTTTCAAGATGATCTTTTTTCACGCTCAATACTAAACTCAAATAATCATCTTCACCAATCTTTAACGACTATGCTAATCTATCCATTCGTCTTCTCTTGCTCAATAGCTGCTACATTCCATGCAAATCTGGATCAAATTTATTTTCACTCGGTCTTCTACAAAAGCGAGGAGAAATTCTGTTGACACAATTCACCTCGGCAAATGAATATTCAGGTAAAAATTCGAAGCAAAGGCACGCGACCGACTGTTAGTCGCTCTAGAATTCCGCGATGCGGCTCGAGCTGGCCTTATCTGGGGTGCCAATTTGGCCGGACTCTGTTCTGCACAGCGCGCCGCAAACATCGCCTGAAAACTTGCTTACGACCTCCGTCCCAGTTCTGCAAGCGACAGCGGTGTGCGCAACTTGTGTACCGTAATTGTTTTTAATTAAATTAAATGGTGCCTATGCAAAACACACAAAAAAGGGAACCTCCAAGTTGATGACTTTGCGCGGATTATTCCGTAAGTATGCCCTGGTGTTTACCGAAACGGCCGACTTATTATAAACAACTTAAATACAACTTTGAAACGTTATCATTGGATCAATTTTACCAATCCCGACCAATAGGTATACAAATCCCGCGATTTCGGGATTTTAGATTTTACTATCCCGGGATCTCGGGATTCATGAAAAAAGTTAAAGCCGGATGAAAACGCGCGGTATGCCAAAAGTTACTAAATCAAGTCGGTAAGAAACGTCTAAAATATGCTGAAGTAGAAAACCAAAATTGTCGGCTTAAAAAGTAAGCGGCGTCAAAATGTACGTATTGACACATCAATAAACAAAATTTAGAACTCAATTGGACCTCGATTGGAACTTCTGCGTCTTAAATTTGCTCAAAACTTTTACATTTTTGTGAAATGTTTCAAGAACTGTCACGACAAAAGATGTAGTTTGATCGAGTAAAATTTTCTACTTTAAGATAAACTTAATATGATAACTTTAGAATTCATACGTTATGGATTTTAATATGCAAGTAGACTAACTGTTTGCATATTTTATTTTAAAATAAGCGATTATTGCTTACAAAAGAAAGATAGGTATATAATGAATGTTTATTTATAGTTTATAATTGATAAAATGTTCAGTGTAACTTCCTAGATAAATAAGGAGTTGGGCTACTCAAATATTAAATTTTGTACTGAAATGTTACTTCGACTTTTTCGGTTGTGTCAAATATAGTTCAAATTGCCATATCCACACTGCAAAAATAGATTCAGGAAGTTTTACCAAAACTTTTCTATTATCCGAAAAAAGCGATAATTGCCAGAAATGTAAACAAAATCGGGATGCTTTAACCGAGACGCAGTCTACGGCGTAGACGCATCCCACGGCAGAGAAACATAGTTTAAAGTAAAATCCTTAAACTGGAAGAAGCATGAAAATCGGAACAAGAAATGACATTCCTATTAATAGTTCGATCTGGGTGAACCATTGAATAATTATTAAGGATTAATAGCAAATCATGTTTTGTGCAATTTGGGTTTTATTTTACATTTACCTTAGGCGGGTGTAATTTGTGCAGGATTATTTTAAACTTATTTTGAATTTTTTTTTTCTGTTTTCGCAGTATTTTATCACTTATTTACTAATTTAATGTTCTGTAGTATCTTTGAATACAGGAAAAGATATCCGCCACTTTTTAGTGGACAGTTTCTGATTAAGGTCAGTCGTATGAATGTAACACGTTTGTTTTTTTTTGTGTTTTACATACAGACTGTATTTTTTGTTGGCGGGAGTAACAAAAAATCTAAAACAATCACAAAGTGTGCTGTTATATACTTAAGTTCTTCCTTAAGAAATAGCAACTCACCAATTAACAAAACAGTAACAAAATAATTTAGATTTAACTTTTTCGGGGTCCCGGGATTTAGATATATAACCTCGGGGCCCGAAAAGGCTCATTATTTGAAAGGATCACGGGATTGCAAGCCCTAACTCTGAGTGTGTTCAGACATATAATGATGTACCTGCAAGAGCCTGCGGGACCATGCTGTGTCCAAAAACAGATGCTAAACTTTCATAATGATACGCGAGTAGTTTTTATGTTCATGAAGCGTGACCTAGACTTGCCCGAATATGATATAATTAATCATTTAGATAATTTGACGTTAAGCGATGCGCGTTCGCCGATCTAGCAATTACGAACGTCTGGAAGCGCGCGTACAACACCGAGCTCGCTATCACAAACCCATCCGTCGCACCAGGCGCACAAATGAAGACGGATTCAATTAATTTAAGTCTGGTTCTATACCGCGTACGTAAGCGTTCGCGTACGGTCCGTTTCATGCTTGTAACCGAGCTGACAGGGCCGCCAGTATGCGCGAAATGAATACCACGTCACTCTGAGACGGTTCACATTTCACCTGCTGTTCAAAATAGTTTTCTAGACTGCATTCACGGCGTAGTTTTTGTAACCATATTCCAGCAAGCAAGACATGAAAATAAACTGAAATAACACGTTCGTTATGAAGCTGCAGCAGAATATCGTTGTGAGGGACCAAACCATTAGAAGTAGGCTTCATGAGGTGTATATTTACTTGCAAGAGCCCTCATCAAGGAAAGGCAATCGCACCATAAGATTGAAGATTGGAATGGGCACACGAAGAACAATGCTGGAAGTTGCAACTCAATTCTTGTAGGCTTTGAAGAAGATAAAATGACATTTGTATCGTTACCAGCTTTATAGTTCTTCTGGTCATTTCAGGCCTCTTATTCGGGCCTCCAAACAATGTCATGATATGGTGAACCTTATCAACTTGCAGTTTTGATGAAGAAAAGGCTTAAAACTTACCTAGTGGATGCAAAAGTGCTCTAATCTGAAACAAATATGTGACATTAGATTCCTTCTGGGCGTGGATGTGGTCATGTGCGAGGAGAATCTCGCGTGACAGTAGCATTTCCTGGACGATTTAAATAATAACAAGTTGACCGGGCTAGGCCGTCGTGCTGGTATGTGACCTCGATGTTGCCTTTTAGTCTAACATCGAAGCCGCGAACCTACATACCAACAGCGCCGTCTAAGAATTCGCAAAAAGCACTAAAAAAGTAAAAGTGAGTTCTCTGCTATGATTAAGACTTCACAGTGTATAATTGGCGCAGCTATACGACTATATTTCCTGAATGTGTTTGAGTGTCCGTTAATAGCAAATTGCAATTAAGTGGTACATATTGAGGTGCGTGTTTATCAACAAACTGGGGGAAGCTTTGATTGCCATATTGAGAATGCTGATGCAATGCGGTGTTGCGGTGTGCTAAGGGTGGGTTTGCCCCGACGGACGCCCCAGGCGCGCTTAAAGCGGGCCAAATCAGATGAAGGCTTTCTAGGAACGTGGCCGATTATCACCCCTCCCCTCTATGAATGCGTCGCATACAGTTGATTCGTATTTACACCCCTTAAAACGGGGCAATCAATTTCAGCCATTTTTCAGAAACGTCTGGTTTTACTTTTAAATAAATACTTAAATATATTATAAATATTTGTCGAGTATTTGGCAATTACATGACGTTTTCGCTACAGGTTTAGATAGGCGTTATTTTAAAATGCGCAAATATTTAGCCCAGGCTTAAGGGATGCGCTACATATCTAAACCTGTATCGAAAACGTCATGTAATTGCAAAATACTCGACAAATAATTATAATATATAACACACTTGCTATTTGGCAAATGTCTGTGCTGTTTGTCAAGTAGGTATTTGTCGACAGTTGTTTTGTAGAGACGGATTAGTATGACACAAGTTTTAAAAAGTAATTCAATGTTGATAATTTAATTTAATATTATCATACTCGATAGCACATACTAGATAGTGAGGTGTAAATACCGGTATATAAGGGAGAGTTTCTTGATAGGTCAATTAGCTTTGAAGAAGCGAGAAATATGGTTCGCTATTTCGAAAGTTGGTTACTACCTTCCAACTAAAACGGAACGTTTCAGTTTTTGTTTGTTTGTTGAATAAAATAATGGTGGGCTAAATTTTTTTGGATAGAAATCAGCATGGTAATGCACAATTTTGATCTGCTTTAACCGATGTCGTTTTTTCTTCAAATACTACATGGGCACCGTAATTGATTATTCCAAATATTTGCTATTTGGCAAGTATCTGAATATGTAGGGCCGGCTTTAGAATTCTGATGAACTGATGACAAACTGTAGCTTTGCTAATTTCTAGGAGAATTGTCTTTCCCGCTGTACAGATGTTCGTTTGTACCAACTAGCAAAAAATGTGCTAGGATAAATTAAAACTGGAAATGGAGTTGAACTGTCTAGCGTTCTCGATGGACATACCTGCGAGGTCCATCAGACCAAATAGACAGCGTGTCCACACCATAACAATTAGTCGTTAAAAGTAATTGTTTAACCATATGATCGAGTACCGGTAATGACACGGGCTGTTAACAATAATTGGTACGTTGCGGACCAGTTCGGCATGGTGACATATCGCTGCTGTGGCCACGCACCATCGCACAGAGGAACGTTTTTCTCTCCGCCCTAACGGTCCTCTCCTGCGTAGCACAAATTGATTACGGGCTAATAATAACGAGACTAATTATTGCGTATGCATCAAATGCGCTGTCAATGGACAATTCTCACGAGTAAAGCCGGTAACGGGACGATTCTCTGTTACGGGTTACAGCATAGCGCCTCACGTATACATCCAGCAATCTGCATACTGGAAATAAATCGACTGGGTAATTAGCTCATGGCGTTGATATTAATTCAATAATTATTGTTCCGGTTATAAGGAGGAGTGCGTTTTCCCACATTCAATTTATTTGCTGGCGTTCATGCATATTTATGAGTATGTATTAATAAGTCGTCTTTTCAGCCGACTTGCAAGGAACAGGATTAGCCGGTACTAATCAATGGCAAGGTCGTTGGCTCATAGTGGCTTACTTATACATACCTCTGCACACACCTATCAATAAGAACGTACGATTTAATTTATTTGATTACACGTATTTGCGGGCAATCTACGGTATAGTGAAAGTTATTACCAGTGATCATATAATTGGAAGCTATTGCAATAATTGTTCGCCAAAATTGATGGTCGGGTTTATATACTCTGTCCTACTGTTAACTAGGCTTAACAAAGTTTACCTTTTTAAGTACATTAATTTACTCTGCTGATCTCCCAAGTAAATTTGCACTCTATGAGTACTTCTGGGGCATTACGTATTCGAAAGTGGTCACATGGCATCTACAATAAATGCACTCAATAAATGCAGTACTATTTTAAGCGTTTCCTGATGTTTTGCGATCTTCAGAGTTATAATTAAAATTCACCCTCTGATATATCGAAGATGCCACTGCTTACCGAAAGATTTGCGACTTCGTTTGAAGATTTGAGTTTTTGGGAATTTGAGAATTTTCCGTCTTAAAAAGGAAGAAAACTAAGAGGAGATTCGAGATTCGAGGCATTGATGCAAAAAAAACTAACTCAGAGGCCCCACCAGAGGCCATTGAGATTGTATAAGTAGAAACAGTAATATTGTAGAAAAATTGGAAATAATATTCATGTTACAAAATACATTCGCGATTCGCAGAAATACATATCGTAAAATACTACGAGTATAAAGCTCCAAGAGTACCTACAGTTATCAATGAAATATATACATGAGAAGGTAAAATTTGTTCTTATTCTACAAATACAAAAAAAAACAATGAGTGATTTTTTTGCAGATGATTCATTCGGTATTATTGGTATAGATACATTGGTATAATAGAAAAGATATATTTTTATAAACAATCTAATAAAGAAAATTAAAGTATTGGCAAATTACCGTCTTATGTATTTAATTTCTGAAACGTTTGCTAGTGAAATCATGGTGTAATATTAGTTTTCAATTTTATTACGTACTTCGAGTGCCAATTTATGGTAGGTAGTGAAAGTTTTATCCTAATAAAAGCTACCTTTACGTCAGCAACATTCTTTATTTTCTCCTCTATCGTTTCCTATAGGTGCCAGCTTTAACTGTATCCCAGTCATCGATTCCAATTATTAGTTATTAATATTGAAAAAATGAAAAGGTTATTAACTTTATGTTACCTATATTGTTTTAAATCCCAATATTTCTTCAGTTATTTCACTTATAAGTGTTCTCCGGTAATGATCAGTTAAGACCATTACTTAAGTTAATTTCTAATGCACTAATTGTTATGATTAATTACTGAGCAATTAATTAGTAAGAGTAATGAGAATTAATAGAATAACAATTAAAAATTAATATGCACATGGTTGTATGCATATCTAATAAAAAACTAACCAGTATGTTAGAGAGTGTTTGCAGTATGGAACGTATGGCTTAAATAATCAGTTATGCCGGCGTAATTCAGCATGACTAATGCGGGTTCGCCTGTAATGGAAGCGTACGTTACCTAGAATTAATTTGTTTACCTCTCTAATGCTATTTTGATAGTTAATCCAGCTACTGGCAGTGTATCACTCCGCCAAGGCTGGCTCGGCGACAACCCAATAAAAGCACCATCTCCTCGCGGCAAACACTGGGATTAATCCTTGCCAGTCTATTCGCCGATCAATTCATACGTTATATATACAGATACTATACGTACAGTTACCGTCTCACTGGTCCATGCACCGTAACTTTTGTTTCGCTAATGGATGCCGGCAAATAACGTAATAATTGCACGGCGCGGACGTTTACCCGTGCTCGTGTGTGTGTGTGTCTGTCATTAGTGGAAGTCAATCTTCCAGTGGAATACCAACGTCTGCGACGTGTATCACTTCCGCGTATATTAACCACGTTATATGGGGAATTCGTGATTTTGGTATGGCCACGTTTGCCGACCGAAACCATAAACCAGCGCCGAGTTATGTTTATATGTGGCTGGAGACGGGCTGAGCTCTATATTATCCATCGCTTCCTAGCAAGCGATCTTCCTACATTTCACGGTGCCTTTTTTACCGTGATTCGATGCAGGTTTACTCTCGCAATACGCCTCTCATAGTCTCACCCAAATTCGATGTGTAGGTCTACATTCCAACTTAAAGTAAAACAATTCTGCACTAAATATTGCTAAATAAAATTACCTGGGTAGGGAAAGGAATTAGTTCCCGGAAATTGTATAATGTATAATTTATATTTCAGACAGAATAAGTCATATCGAATCTAGCCAGGTACGTTTACCATGAAGAGAAAGTACGACAAAAAAGTAATATGTCTTAATCAAAAAATATTATTATTATTAATATATTATTTATATTTGTTCATATTATTAATATGAATTTATCAGCACGTGTACGTATTTGATTTATGGCGGCTTTGAGAAAGATTTTAAATGTACAAAACAATTTAAAAACCCCGAAATGAGTGACAATACTCACATTTTTCACATCCATGTTCACAATTGTCAATATGTTCCGTGTGAGGTTGCATTATCTTTCTCGACAATTAATGAAAATGCCTGGTTTTGACGACATTTCTTTGCCAAAACTCAAATGAGACCAAAATAAAATCATATGAACTATGAATTATGAATTAGGAACTATGAATTGAAAAAAGCTCGAAAGTTTGTTATCTATATTTTGAGTGTACTTAAGGCATTACATTATCATTATTATGCGCAAAAAATGCAATCAGATCAAATTACTTTTGAACTTTTCTTGTACTTAAAGGCATCTCCGCAAATTTCCAAAAACTAAGAGACGCCATTGCGATCGGCAAAGTGTTTATGTATATACTATTTTCAAATTTTTCCTAATCTAATAACACGCATTTGATGTAATTACTTCGGTCTTAGTTTGCCTGAGTGATTTTTTATGCCTTTTAAGAAAGTTTAGACGTACAGACCATTGATCCAAACCAGAAACAAAAAATGCAAACTCTTTTCTTTTATTTTGACTGCTTCACTTCCAAAGAACTTTTCTGGGGCCCTGCCCAGAAAAATCTTTAAACCGATTGGAAATGAAGTCCATATTGCACAAAAATTTAATTTTGTTTCATAAAATTTAATTGAATGAGCATTTTATTCTTTCAATTCAGTTCAGCATATTTAAGATTTCCTTAGATGTAAAGATGACGTAAAATATGCTTTACCTAATTTAAACTAGACTTTTCTGGAACAATAACGTTTAAGATTGTTTTTATTATAATCCGATAATAGCAATTTTTTGTTTTGTTTAGGTTGGTCAAATACGAAACTTGAATTTTTTATTTGAAAAAGTAAATATAGATAAAAATCTAAAATAAGTACATAAAAACCGTTTTTGATAAATACAAAAAAAACTAAGTTCATACAAATTTGAAAAACTGTAATTCATCAGTTACTATGAAATACATGCATTCAACTTTAAAAATCAAATCCTGAAGTTAAAAGTTTCTTCAGTTTGTAATTTCTGAATTATCACATACAAAATCAAGCAGTTTCTGTAATTTATAGCACTTTATGCCATAATAACATACTATATCACTATATTGAATTGAGTTTATTATTTTGGTATTTTAAAATGTGTAGATTTTCCGGTGAACACTGAAAATCGCAATTTTTTTACATGCTGCACGGAGGATTTACAAAGTAATATAGTACCATTACAGATCATAGATAAAAAAAGGCTTATGTGCAATCGAACGCTCAAACTACTCAAAGCGAAATGTTCGATCCATTTCCGATGTATTGTCCTCTCGCTCTTCGCTGCGTGCAATTTAATCGGCCTCGTTTTTTTTTGCACTGGCGCATCGGCGAGTGTCCATTGTTCCTTGATTAGCCGATATACGTGGCGCAAATCTGACAGTAATGGCGCCTACCGTCCGCGTTTTGCATGTTTATGAATACGATTTAATGATGCGACCGTGCAACATCTGGAATGTGGACCCTTTGTTTCACACAATTACTTATTATTCAACCACTTGGTATTCTTTTTCGAGCTTGTGCGCAACTTGTCGCCGCGGCGCTGTGTGATTGATCGACAAAGGCGTATCAATTAGTCGCATTGTAATAGTTTTGAATTGATGCCGACTTATTGATTGGGTGGGTGGCTATTTTGCGGTCGGCTGAGATTGGTTGGATGGTTGGTCTTACGGATCAACTGCACCCAATTAAGCCCAACCCTTAAGTGCAAACTGTAAGCCTCTTTCGGAGCGAAACTAAAACAATTAACTTGTGAAGTTAACGCTTAAGTTATTTGGCCCATTAAGGTTAACTACTGGGGTTAATTCACGATTGGGAAATCAATTGTCAGCTATCTGTCTTTAACAGCCAGAAATTTGTTTTTTTTATATGAGGAAATATGCGCAGAGATTGTGTAGCTGAATTAGTATTTAGTATTCAAATGGTTTCAAACGTTGTAAGGCTTGAAATAAATCGTTCACTTAAATTAGACTATTTTGCTAAAATGGTTGCTTTTTGTACAGTTTTAAATCTGTGAAGAGATACATCTCTTTAAATTAGTATGGTTTCGAACGATTCATGACATTAAACGACTTTTCAATGGATGGTTTAGAAATAAAACGAACTATTCATCTAAATTTGATTACTTTGCTGCAACTGTTGTTTTCTTTCAGCAGCTTTAAATCTGCGGCGAAATCTGTGTCATGAAGTTAGTATTGTTTCGCACGATTTATGGCATTAAAAAGATGTTCTGTTGAATGATTTAGAAATAAAACGAATTATTCATCTAAATTTGATTATTTTGCTGAAACTGTTATTTTCTTTCAGCAGCTTTAAATTTTCGGCGAAATATGTGTCATGAAGTTAGTATTGTTTCGAACGATTTATGGCAATAAAACGATGTTCTGTTGAATGGTTTAGAAATAATACGAACTATTTATTTAAATTTGATTATTTTGCTGAAACTATTGTTTTCTTTCAGCAGCTTTAAATCTGCGTCGAAATATATGTCATGAAGTTAGTATTGTTTCGAACGATTTAGGGCATTAAAACGATGATCTGTTGAATGGTTTAGAAATAATACGAACTATTTATTTAAATTTGATTATTTTGCTGAAACTATTGTTTTCTTTCAGCAGCTTCAAATGTGCGGCAAAATATGTGTCATGAAATTAGTATTGTTTCGAACGATTAAAACGATGTTCTGCTGACTGGTTTAGAAATAAAACGAATTATTCATCTAAATTTGATTATTTTGCTGAAACTGTTGCTTTCTTTCAGCAGCTTTAAATCTTCGGCGAAATATGTGTTTTGAAGTTAGTATTGTTTCGAATGATTTATGGCATTAAAACGATGTTCTGTTGAATGGTTTAGAAAAAAAAAACGAATTATTCAACTAAATTTTATTATTTTCCTGAAACTGTTGTTTTCTTTCAGCAGCTTTAAATCTGCGGCGAAATATGTGTCATGAAGTTCGTATTGTTTCGAACGATTTATCGCATTAAAACGATGTTCTGTTGAATGGTTTAGAAATAAATCGAATTATTCATCTAAACTTGATTATTTTGCTGAAACTGTTGTTTTCTTGCATCATCTTTAAATCTGCAGAGAGGTACGTGTCCTGAAGTTAGTATTGTTTCGAACAATTTATGGAATTAAATGGATTTTCCGATGGGATTTATTTATTTAAACGCGACTATTTTGCTAAAATTGTTGGTATCTATCTATTAGTATCAAAGGACCGCTTGATAATCGGATGTATATAATTTCTTTTCAGAAAATAGTGTATCTTTAATTAATGTAATTTTTTGGCCGACTTCTTTTAAAAGATTATGAAATCAGAATAATTTCGGTGAAGTACCTTTAGTCTTGTTTAAGAGGCAATTTAGTGGTATCATGAACGGAGATTTCGCGATATTGTTACAGCGTATTCGTTGAAGATTGTTCTTGCGCGATCTGATCGTTTCAAGAAAACGAACTGCAGCTCTTTGTGTCGAAGCACTTGTCCCTACTGAAAGGATCGGCAACAATGAAACCTTTCGGTGGGCACTGCCTCGATAGACAGGCTCTGAAAGGCAGGCACGGTCCGCGCTGAATTGTCCGTTTATTTAAATTTGTTCTCTCTTGTTCCAGGTGAGTCCGCGAGTATTTATGGTCTATCCGACTGATGCCGTCCGTCGACCGTTGTGAAAATTTTAAATTGCGCCTATATGCACGGACGACGCGCTGCCGCTGGTCAACCAGCGGTAGTAAATCGACGTTAGGGGCCCCTTGTAAGGCGCAGCGCGAGCCTGGAATTGAAATCAGGCACCGACCGGCCGGCTTTCCGTTACACTGGTTATGTATTCACCTATGGTATTTGGTTCGAGCGACGCTCGGCATAATAGTGCAATCGGGGTTTCGGTCAAACTGCACCGGATCCGGAGCGGCGGTCGCCAAATTTGGCGCAGTCGGTAGGTGGGCGAGCGCGCCACAATTATTGTTTTATCGGGAACGGTGCCGCCGCCCTGCACCGTTTGATTTCCTATTCCGCGTTCTACCGCTCTTACCGATATGCATCTATTTGCATTACTTACGCAGATAGCCATCTTTTTCTCTATGCATTTTAGCTTCTTTTTTTTTCTTGGGGACAATAAATGGCGAACAATGAACCAGATCGACGATAGCGGCGTTTCCTCTAATTACTGGCTACTGTTCGTTCCAGCAGCTGCATTAATACGAAATATTGTAACAGGAGTATCGCATAGCATTCCATGACCACTACCGCATTGCCGAGATCAATATGGTTGCGATGGTGTACATTGCAGCCACATAGTGTCTTCGCTTAACCATTGCTAAGTCAGGTATAGTTAGAGTTACAAAGTCGGATAAAAAAAATTTAAAAAGGTAATCGTTTTACTGAAAGAAATAACTGTGTAGGGATCGAATATCTCAATGTCGATTAAGACCAGCGAACGAAGCTTTGACATGACACTCGTTCTTTCTCTCAGTTCAAAGAAACGTTTGTTCTTTAAGATACTCGACCGTTTTATCCGGTTGATAAGAGATCTACGTTTTTTATACCGTAGTATTTTACAATAATACAAAAGTACTATCTCGTTTTTATCTTACGCTTGGGGCAAAAATGAGATAGTGGAATGTGAAATACGAGTCCTCATGAATTTCGAGAAACTTGAAAAAATTGACTTCAATAAAATCGGAAAAAGGTTTTAAGTTGTATGGAAAATATTATTTGTCAAGTAACGTACAATTGTACAAAGGTTACTATATACCAGTGTGTCTAAACTTTTTTAGCATTACGAAACCCCTGAAATTAAGTTGGAACCCTGTGGAAACGACATCCACAAATGATGTTTCACAAGGTGTAATAATCGTTTCATTCCATACTTTGTAGAAAGTAAATGGCATTCTGAGTAAAAATTCTTAAGGCAACGTAATCTGTAACAACGAGCAGTTCAAGTGAAGTACTTGTTTCTACTGTGAAATTACTGTACCTTTTCTGTAAAAATTCTAAAACGTCCTGTGAGATAACTGTGATAATTCTGTGATTTTTAGGAATATATCAATATTAAAGGTTAAAAATTACAGCAATATTTCTGGTATCAAATCATCAGCGATGTCGCAGTAGAAAGAAGATCACAAGTAAGAACGAATTATTCGTTTACTGAAATTTTCTGGATTTTATTACATATAATTTATTTTAATTTTACAGTATCGCCGTTACTTTTACTGTGTTTTTGATGTGTATTTAATTATATTCATATACTGTCACTTTACAGACAATTTTCTCTGCGTAACAACTTAACGGTTTCTTCAATTCGTTTTATAATTACACCATTTTAAAATATTAACAAAAATAATCATCCATTTTATCTCTTTTATGACTTTTATCCGCTTTGTCCTTGTCGTAGGTTTCGTAATTTTTGTCTGTTAGGTCGTTTTCATTCTTGTCGTCCTTGTCGTCTTTTCGTCCCTTTTTGTTCATTTGGTTAAGGACCAGGATGATAGGCGCGCCCTGTTTGTTTTATCATCAGTTTCGTCCTTCTGATCCTTTTCACCCTTTCGGTTTTTTTTGTCCCATTCAGAATTTTTGTCCTTATATCTTTTTGTGTATTTTTTATTAACTATTTTAATAAACAACATAAAGCAATAAAAGGGATGCTTAATGTAAAATTACAAAATTTATCTTTATATACCTACCTAATTACATATTATTCCTGTTAACTAGAAATTTATGGAGCCGTATGATAGTAGTTGTGAGTTGAATATAGATATATGTAGATGCATAGAATCGTATTATATGTATCTATGTAATGAAATCAAACAAGTTAAAACAATTAAATCTTAACCACGACAAATTGTAAAAGCAGTCATTAAGCGAAGAGGTGTTAAATGCATGTCCGACCGCAAAACCGTACATTCACGGTTCGTGGAAAGTTGACGTTTCATTCAATGAACGGCGAAGTAGGAATTTTGTCACATTCACGGCTCGTTCTGCGGGAATTGCGTTTATCGACGAACACTGAAACCTCATTAGAATTGATTAAAACCGGCAGACCGGAAAAATAATAACAATTTGCCGTCACGCCGCGATGCCGATCTAAATATTGACCGTCAGGGTGGTACGGAGTCTCAAGGCGTCCACCAAAAATAGAGCAAAACCAGGAACGCAAATACCATTGAGTACGACTGCGGTGGCGGCATTAACCGTTCACTGAGACCGTAAAATCTCTAAAATAATGTTACCGGTTTTCTGGAAGATTACGAAATTTTAACACCGACACCGTTCCGTTTTTTGTTTGTTTCTTTCTTCTTTATGAGACACTCAGATTTCAGACTTTATGAACTAGTACAGTAGCACAGAAACTCTCACAGTTTTGTTATGGTTACAATAGGTCATTATGCTGTAATAGTGTTACTTTACTATAGAAAAGATGTCATCGCGAAACCGCCATTGTGCAATATTGAGTTTGCCATTTCACTTAGTCATTAAGTACTGTGTCAGGGATCATTCAGAATATCGAGGTGAGCGAAAAGTGGATCACTACGATCATCTATGACATATTTTACATTGTGATCCGAGAGTTTCAATTTCAAAAGAAAATCTGAATTAATCACAATATTGGTTATAAAATTGCACTGAGCGCGCACAGACTTGGAAAGAAGATTTTTAGGGTAGTTATTATTGTAGGTATCTAGAAGCCTTTCTTTGAGTTTAGGTACTCGATATTTCTTGTCATCATGTACAGTTGAGTTAATATTGTTCAAACAACGTATTTTTGATACTACAGTACGTAACAGCTACTACTTACTTAGGTACTATACATATGTACTTAATATACATAATATGTTTATTACATGTTTTGAAGTCCGTGTAGTAAAAATAAAATTAGAATGATACAAGGAGTCTTTTGAAATAATATGGTCGAATATCTTTAAAAGTACACCTGAACCGAGAAAATATTTATTCAAAAGTGGCAGGTTTGGTGGTGGACAAACAATGGTGGCATTATCACCAGTTTGAAGTGATATTAGGTGATTATCCATAAATATTCTAAAAAGGAACACAGTCGTAGTTTGACACATGTACTCAAAAGTTGGCTGTTTTCGATATATATTCTCCCGAAGAAAAAAAGTGTTTTGGATAAATACGTCCCTTGTTTTTATGGGATTTTTCCAAAACTACTTAAATAATGCCGCAAAATTAAGAAATTTCTAAAAAAAATTCAGACGAACGTATTTTAGCTTTAAACAAGCTATTGTCTACATATATTTTTAATATACAGAGTAATGGAAATTTGGAAACTTTTCCGTTTCTAAATAGAACGCACCACACATTTTTAAATTTTTTAATGTTTAGATTAATTGTAAGAGTTTTTTATGTATTATTTTTCCATGTATTTTTGACATTTTGCAATTCTAAGATTAATTCTAAGAATTTTATGTGGGAATTATTTTTTATAATATGCATTATTTTTGAGTTATAAGCAATTAATCAAAACTCATGAATTTTTACTTTAACCAACATTAAAATAAGTGTGTATGTATGTGACGCGGTTTTAAAAAAAGGACATTCCTTTTCGCAGTTGACCCCATAGGTTTTTCAAAATTATTTTTTTGCCAATGTAGACGTGTACGTTATTTGACTTAACTTGTTTCATTAGCCCGCGGATCCTTCACAGTTAGCAGTTACTTCAGCAACCATCATATTATGGCCACCAATAGGAAGTCTCATCTTAGCTTTATATGGGATGAACTTACATTAGAAATACAAACAGACAAAGGAAATTATTCGAAATTGGTCTCCGTTATAACGTGCACATCCGTATAGGCTTCTAGATAGCCGCAATAGTCGTGCATCTCAATGCCACGGTAATATTGTATCAGAGACTCGAACAAGGAAAAGAAAAACAACACAATTACCTACGTATATTGCGGATTGTACTGTGAGAATACCTATTCTAGGAAATGATGTCATAGGATGCGCCGAATCACAACGGTTACACGAAATTGTGCTCTTTTTTCCAGCGTTGTCATCATCATCATCATCGGTTGCTCGGGTATAACGGTATCGGAACGCGGTACTTTTCATTTCAGCGGGACGATCGCGGCATGGGATATGATGCTGCCTTTTTTCGTCTGGAGCCCGGTCCGTCCGGCCCGGCCGCCGCGCCGTTTACGACCGGCCCGCGGCCCGAACTGTTAGGTATATTGGATGGGTCGGGCGCATCGACTCCTCCAAGATTTATTGGCATTACTCCTATCTCATTACCATTTTCAATTTAGCGGAGTGTTTCCTCATAGTTTCCGATCATTCTGCAGTTATGAGAGGACGCCCCCGCACCGCACGGCGCCCCGCGCTCGTACCCGGAGCTTTCTGGCTTTCACGATCGATGCTGCCCGCTCTTCAACGTTTATTTTAAGCCCACGCCACACGTGGCCTAATCCGGCAAGTTGAAGTAAATTATAAAATATGCATTCACACTTAATTGAGTTAATAAAAGTTCCCATAGCATTTTTTTAATACAAAGCAGAGACTATGAACGACCAATGTCTCTGGACCATTTTTTAACATTTAACGTCTTTTTCTAACTGAGGACATTTCGTCACAAACAATTTCCTAAAAATATTGAAAGATGTATTTTTGGAGAATGTTAAAATTGATTTAAAAAAAATGCATTGCGTTAAACCCAGGGTTGTCAGTAATAAAGAAATCATACATCGGGACAGTCGGCATTTTGAGTAAAAAAGTCTTTCAGTCTGCCTTCTCTACCTCTTCTGTATTTTAATGTTTCTGCATCTGGAAATTTTAGTGTTCTCTTTTTCTTGGCGCAGCTTTTTATTCTGTTGCTTTGTCACTTTTTTTTTCTCTTGATAGATCTTCTTTTGTGCTTCCTTCTTATTATTAACAAATATTCTCTCTAAGCATCAGAGTGTTACTTAAGAACAGAAGAACAAGCGATGTAAAAAGAAAGATGTAAAAAATTTTTATCGGGTCAGCTTAAGATATCTTTTAATCTTGGTGTGTAGTGAATGCACCTTTTTGTTTTTGCTGCATTTTTTTTATTTATCGTTAAACTGCATTCTAGTGAAATAAACTAATAGCTTGTAAATTAACATGTTTTAGACTTTTTAGACTTTTGACATGCCGCCTGCTTACTTACATAAACGACACGAATGTATTTTTAAACGTTTTAAAAAATTTTAATTAGTTCACTAGAAAACACTTTCTCGATAAATTCAGCAAGTTGGTGTTATCCAAGGGTACAAAAAGTATTGGTGTAATTTGGACAATTTTAGAGATAAATCAATGAATGAAAAAACAAATGCCCGTAAAAGATGCGTCTTTCATACAGAGTGTAAGCTCTTTCTATAACATGCAGGGTGAGTCAACAATGAGGAAAGAACATGGTATCAGTTTTTTCCACTGCAATCCAGGATAAATCCACCGTTTTAATTTTTTTGAAAGACAATGGAATTGCCTTCCAACCAATAAAAGTAAAAGTCGGCCCGCTGATTTATAAAATATAAGACATTAAAGTTAACTCAAAAATCAAGTGCGTTATTTTTGTTTTGGAACCGAGTGTATTATATTTCATGACGTCATACTTTCATATCAAGTTATTATTTTCTTGTCGCAATCGAAACGTAGTAAGAAATCTTACTAGCCCGACAACAATTTCTTTCTTCAAGTAGAAAAAAGTATTTCTGCGAAGTATTGATGGCATAATATTTCCTCACATATTCTAACAAACTTCTGCGTAGAACTTCATTTACGGCCATAAAATAACAAGTTTTTGTCCAGCCCGTAGCCGAGTTCGAGAAATTGAAACGTGTTTGAAAATCCGCATGTCCGATGTGGTTTTTTGGTATTTTCGCCTCAACCGCTCTGCGCAAAAAGTTGTCCGTTTACTAATGCGTCTAGGAAAATACAACAATATGTAATGGATCAGGAATTTATTGCGCGATAATAAAATGTTATTTCATTTCCAGTTAAATAAATAAAAACGCGAACACGTCGTCGCATCAAAATACACAGTTCCATTTGAAATTTAATTTCCGATCTTCAATTGTTTTCGACTAATGAGGTTACCGCATTTTTTTAATAACATGCCCCTTTTTCCTTGTTGAACTACGGATGGTTTACATTTGATTAGCCAGTGAAATAAGGATATTACTTCGTTAAAATTTAAATCCAGGATTTTTGTTTATACCTTTGGTTGGGAATTTCAAATATCGTCTCTATGTATATCGCATCTTCGTCGCGAGTTTTGCACGGTAAAAATGACCTAATTGATCTATTTTAAACATTATCATGCTTTCTATTTATCGGACTACAATTAGTGCTATTAGGAATTTGGGAAGATCTTTCAATTCTCTAAAAAAGTTTGCGTTTGCGCTTTTAAGTTATACGTTTTAAAAAATGTCGTAAGCGCTCAAGAGCAACAACCTAATTATACTGGGTGACTCCTTCCCCGTCCCATGTATATGAGAACATGATTGAACATCATATTTTATAGTAAGAAAAGCAATGGCATACAGTTAAAGAAAAAATAAAAAATAACCATTTGCGAGATATGTAATTAAGTGTTAAGTAGATTAAGAAGTCTCATATGTATTACCAACCATGCTTTTTCCGGAGATGTTTATTTATTATTAAATGTAATACAGAACAAATAAAAAATATATAAATAATATATGAATTAAACATAGACAAAGATTAGTTTATTCTTTTATATAACCGTTGTGGTGCGCAAAGTGGTAGTTAAGATTTGTACATACAATGTTCCATAATTTTTCAATGTTTTGGCACCCAAAATTATAAAAACAAATACTGCTATTGTTTTTCTTGATATAAAATCTTGAAAAAACACCACTTAAAATGAGTTTTGAGTAAATAAGAAGACCCTTAATAAATCAATGAGATTTTTATTTTAGAGTTTATTTTTAATTGAGAAGAGAATATCTTATGAGAATGGGTCATTGTTGAAACAAGGGCATTACCTTATTTGTATCACACGTTTTTACTGTATAATGTTTTAAATGTCTTTTTAGCTTGGTCTGAAATAAATACTGAACATAAATTATTCGTCTTTTCTTCGTTCTAATTACTTAAAGTTTTATAGAGCATTTTATCGCTAATAACTTAGTATACTTTTTCTAACCAATTGTTCTTCTTGTCAGTTTCAAGCTCTGGATGCCAAAAATGCTGTTCGATGAAAGGTGTACGATTGCATGAATCTATCACCGCCAATAGTTCATTTATTATTGTCAATATCACCAAGGAGAAAAGTAACTTTGAAGTACATCGGAAAACGGCAATAAATGAAACCATTCTGAATGGCACCCGCCTAGCCCTCAGATATTACAGTAGATTTATTGGTGACCATATGAAGCACTACGTGCGAAAATTTCAATAGCGTGTTCTATTAATAATAGTACGGTGAAGTGAGGCAAAAAAATGGGCTTTTAAGGGAAGTAAATGCAATCAAATCCAATAAAATTGCCCTTTTGATATCCGAAGCGAAAAGTGTCGGGTTTCAATATACTATGGTGCCATATATTTTAGTAGAGCCGGCATGCCTGAAAGCCACCCCTAATGTGCACTTTCGCGTTTTTTTGCATTTTACCACAAAACGGTCATCATTCCGCAATTTTAGCTTCAGTGCAGAATTAATCCTTTTATAATTCTGCATATAAAGGTATGTTCCACTTTTTTGTTCTTAAACGACAAGCGTCCATTATAGGTAGGCTTACCAGACATCCCGGTTTGACCGGGATAGTCCCGGTTTGGGACATCGGTCCCGGCGTCCCAGCCCGTTTGGTATTATGTCCCGGCTAAAATTCTTTACTGGAATTTATAAAAGTAACAAATCACTGAGATAAATTGATTATTGTCAAATTAGTGAATCAGGTATTGTTTTTGATCGGTAGAACACATCTAGCTTTGAAAAGCAAATGGGAGAATTTTTGAAGTATCGACAGCCAAAGAAACACAAAGTTGATTGCTGAAAATTGTTTATAACGTTTTAAACATTACTGAACGACGATATTCCATACGTCAAAATGTAGACTATCTATCTCAATTAGTTAGTCACTATTTCCCGTTCTGTAGCAAACAACCTTTAAATCACAATAATTTGCATATATTTTCTATGCAATCTTTCAGATATACTACAAACATGCTACAGAAAAATGGTTGTAAATTTTACAAAAATTAAATGTATAGGAAATGGAAAAAAAAATCTTACATATGTTTGCTTCATATGACAAATGCGTAGGTAATTAATCGTTGTATTTACTGATTTACGCTGAGAAATTTTCTTTGTGGCATACAACCCCTAAATCACAGTAATTTTGTCTATTAGTTATTTTACAAAAACTGTTTAAATCCTTTTCTCTTAGGCCGAACTGTAGGTCGAACTGTGGGATTAAACTTTAAATGTATACATTAAAAGCTGAAAAGCCTCCACATTACGATATTATGTATGACACCAAGTGGAGGGAGTTGATATTTTTGTTGGCGGTGATAACAACATGTTTATAACTTTCTAAAAAATTATATAATTTTCCACCATATACTAAATTATAGGTAATTAGATCCGGTAGTTTCATTCATGAATCCAAAATGTTTTGCTCTGAGGTAAAGAACCCCTAAATAACGATATTGTACTTATGTTGTGTGGCTTCAACTGAACATTACTTTGTTCTGCTTTAGCAAAATGTTATAACTTTTCTAAATGTTGTTCTATAATTGTCGGTCATACATCAAATTGAAGATCAATGGGGGTTAAATCCGTTGGTTAAATTGGTAGTCGATTTCGGAACATTTTGTAAATACATGCTATGATTGTTACCATACACAATTTAATAATCTAACAAATATTTATAAAAAAAAACAAACGTCAATTTTGTAGGTGTAAAGGTTCCAGTGCTTTAAATTTGCACAGTTTTCAAAAAATAATTATTAAAATGTGAGTAAACGGCTTCCGAGATGACGCACTATTTCTGTCTTATTTAACACCAATACTAACAGCAATAAAATTTGTGGAATGCTTCATTTCTTTTTTTTTATTTGATTAAAGAAGTATTATAATATTAAATGTACATTCAGCAAAAAATGCGAGAGTTTCAATGAATAATTACACTTATTCCAGTTTTTCCTTTGTCACAAAATATTATATGGACATATCAAAGCACTTTTTGTTTTAGATGACGAACCGGGAACGTCTCCATCAAGTCTTTGATTTGCGTTACGCAGACTTCTTGGTTTGGAATCTATGAAATTATATTGAAACGATATCTCACATCTCTTGTGACTAAATCAGTGTCACCATCACGTTTTATGAGTAATTTTTGCTGTTTTGTGATGAAATATATGCATTACTTGGTATTCAAATTTACTTTTGTGGGAACGTCCCAATTGTTGATTATTTTGGCATATCTGATGTTCGTGTTATATAAAAGACGAGATACATAAGAAAATACTTGAGAAGCAGAACAAAAGGACAAAAATTAAAGAGTATAAAAAGCCACCACAGGGCGCGAACAGGGTATTGACTTATTATTTTCAAAAGTAGGTAATTCTTGTCCCGGTTTGAAATTTCCTAATTATGGTAGGTCTAATCATAGGCAAATATAATAATATATAATAACATTATATTAGGGATCTAATCATTCCGTATAACAAGAATATAGAACGTAAGTAAGCATAACTTCGTATATTAGAGCCCGGAAAGGTAAATCCGCGTACGTTCTGTATTTATGGCAAGAAGGCACGAACCATAACACTGCAGTACATCAAACTCCTTACACTGGATTAAGCCGAGGCGAGTTCCAGCGCACATCCATTTAGACAGCGAACCCTAGTTGCTTACGTCGGGATTTATCGTCGCTTGGACCAAATGAGCACTAATTGGTTCGAGCAGCCGATTTAAACGAATGCGAATAACTTAAACGGCCTTCAAATCGACGTTATTACTTTAGCGTGTGGCATAATTTCCAACGGTCTTGCCGACGTTAAGCTCAACTTTGCGCGGCGGTTCGCAATTTGTAGTCTTTTGTGTACGGAAGTCGCCGTCAATGTCGGGGAGTTTTCTGACATGGATGTATATGGCCGTCAATAGTTCAAAATTGTTCCTTCCGCCTTATTCGCAGACGGCGAACTTTTTCTGTGGGAGGCGCGCGCGCTCGCAGTTCCTCCATATTTGTCAGATAGACGTCGGACGGACCCTAGAAATAATCTTCTCATATGTACGGACCTTCTTTGTATTCGGACTGTCCTGTCCGAACTGGCAATCAATCAGGCCGGGATTGTTCGGCATTTCTGGGGGATTTGTCCGGCAACTTTCGAAAAATTTAACGCGACGTATTAAATAAGGTTGGGACAATCTGGGAAAACTCCAGGAATATTTTGACGTGGTACGTAAAAGTTATCCCATTTTCACTGAAAAATTAAATTTCTCCAGAAAATTAAATTTCTAAAAACTTATTTAATACATAACTACGTGGATACATAATTTAAGGAATGTTCAAGAAATATCACCTACCTAATTTAAGTTAAGGACGTTCTTAGGTTAATTCACTCGACAAATGAATTCTTTCTTCATAATAGCCAATATTGTATTGAAACTATAAAAGTAGCTGCAGAGATTAATTATGTCCCCTACAATTGAAGATACGAATTAATGTTATTGAACAATATTTGTAAGTTAAAGTTACAATGCTTAATACCACTAATTTTAGGCGTATTAAAATAAAAATCTAACATAAACAGTTAAGGCTTGTCATGAATAATTTAATAATCTAAAAAGAAAAATTAAAACCTTTTTATTTTGTTTTATTACAATAAATTTACATACCATTATATGTTGTTATATGCTACATAATATTATAATCAATTAACTTTTGAGTCTAGATATCAGAGCATTTAAATATATTTTCAAGTATCTAATCTGTTAAAACTAATCTATAATCTAAGCTATATGACTATCCTGGCCAACAAAGTACAAAATCCAACACCTGATAATCGTTTCATGAACGCCATTTTCCGTAGAAGGTGAGTCTGAAGGCAGACATTTCGATTTGAGTTAATTTTTTTTAGGAATGCTGTACTAAAAATCTACCTCAAAAATGCATTTTTTTCTTTCAAAAGCTATACCGTTTCAAGTTCAAATTGGCACTAATGAAACTCAAATTTTCACTAATCAATAGCAAAATGACAATTAACAAAATCAAAATGACAAATTAACAATAATTTTAAATTAGCGGTATCATACCATTAAATAGAACTAAGTAAATAATCTTAATCAATGACATGTTCGAGGTTATGGTGTAGATACGGGGGATATTTTTCGCCAAAAATTTTTGAAGGTGTGCCAACGAAGGTGTGCCAACTGGGCACACCTTGAGGAATTGACATACCGTGAGCATTGGCACACCTTGAGGAATTTTTGGCGAAAAATATCCCCCTTAAGTAAATAATGTTACATATTTATACTATATTTTAAAACAAAAACATGAACATATTAAATAAACATTAGCTAAATTAATTAGAAAATAATATTCTCCATATTTACTGCTGCTCGAATATATCTTTGAATATATAATGTTCTTAAATATTTTAACATTTTTGTTTTATATATGTATATATGTATGTCTATACTGTTGGCTGTTTCTGGCTCTCAACGTACTTATTTTACTGTATACATAAGATTGTCGAGGTGTTGACGAATACATTCTTTAGTGACATTAATTGCATATGTTTGTAAAATCTGTTCTTTTAATTCCTGGAGAGTTATATCTCGATATCCTTCAATTTCATTAAAAAAAAACGACTATGTTCGTCTATGATTTTAACTCTGCGTTTACCTCCATGCTGTTTCTCTGGAACGTCTTGATTTTTTACCCATCTATACGCCGTTCTTTTTGAAACTCCTAGATGAATTATAAACAGCGCAAATTTCTATTTTGAGTTTACGGCGGCAACTTTTTTTATATAAGGCATTATGAGAACGTGGAATGGTTCTTTTAAGATGTTAATTTGAGCTGACAATTAAATTATTTAATGTCAACTTGAAATTGTTATTTGTCGACTTGATTTTGATTAGTGCCAATTTGATTTTGATCAGTGCCAATTTGAACTTGAAAAGGTATAGATATAATTTAGATTGTGGTATAAATAAAAACCACCTCCGTAAATGTGTTGTTTTTTGTGCATCTAAATGTCAACGCCAATGTGCTTCAATATATTTAACAATTGAATTTAAAAATTTTATAATTGACAATTAAGGTTTTCGGTAACATTTTCGCTATTTATTACTACTCAAATAATTTTTTTTCGTACTAAATTATATAAAAGAAATTCAGTAATTTTTAAATAAAATCTAATCATTTCCTTAGCCGAAATATTTCTGGTTCAAATGACAACTGGTACCATTTTGTATAATATATTAAGCATTACAACATAGCATTCCACATAGCAGTACAACTATTGACTTTATAGACGAAAGCAATAATTATTACCTTCATCAATATTTTTGGCTGGGACGTACTGTAAATATACCTTTTGAAAAACTGAATTTGGACGCCATATTACGACTGTGGTGGACGAAGTGTAGGAAAATACACAGTGCCAAGAGAGATATTCAAAGACAATATACACATATTCAAAGATATTCACATCATCCCATAAACATGACGTAAGTATCCTTTGCTAATTGCTGCCATCGGGACTTGGAGGACAGTTGGAAACGTTCAAAGAAACCGTTTGTATTTCATTTGATCTAGAGCTGTTACAAACTAAATGCGTGGCTTTTCAGAAAGTGTACCATAGCTCCCAGTGGGTATTTTACCATAAGTAGACAGCAAATTGCAAGCACGCTCACCCATTATATAGGTACTGCTACCGTAATTCTCTCCCGTGTTTTTTGCCGAGAGACGTAACGAGAGGTCTAGGAATGTCCATCTGGTAATTGGTCGCTGTTAATTTAATTGTGCGACTATTTTAATTGGGTTCCGGGAACTGCGATTTTAAGACGATGTTTTTGGCATTGATTCCATATGGGATATGCCACGGCGATTCATTTGGTGAGCTCGCGAGAGCTCTTGTTATTACCGGCACCAGAGGAAATACTGCCGCCGTTCGAATTTATGGTGTTGGTATGGGCAAAGGAATCGGGAAGTGTAGTTACTTTAGTCTCCATTTTATGTGGCTGTCACTTTATACCATTGAATGCGAAGGATATATAAGTGTATACATTGTATAGCAGACCTACATGCTAGCCGAAGATTAAATTTATTATTAAAAGTTACTGAAATAAATATGTTACATCATACTGATATGCGACAACCGGTACCGAAGTAGAAATATAAGTTTGTTTAGGTGTATCAAAAAACCGACCTTCATACTGAGAATAGTGAAGTCTCATAAGCATCCAGAATAACTAAACAAGAACATACGTCGCACTGCCGGTGGTAGATATAAAAACGTAGGTAGTTTGTGGTTTCGGTTTTTGAAATATGCAGAAGATATTTATTATTACAGTTTGACCCACATTTTGCTGTTTATGCTGTACAAAATGTAGAAGGCTAACCTGGAAACTTACTCAAAGTTGCTCATTTAACTTGGTTGCTCTATAGCCCAAAATATTGGTCTGCAGTTGTCAAATTAAAAAATAGTCGATAACTTTATGAGTCTTTTACCAATGTCATTTTTTGCATTGTGTGATATTCTGTTTCAAAAATGTACAACATGAGGGAAAAACTGGGGGTGCCTGTATGCCTATTAAAATTATATCGTTCGATTTAAAATAACTTAAGCGTAATTTAGAAAAATTTTAAAATCTATTTTGCAGGTGTCTCCTTTCTCCTCCATTTCCTCCTTTTCAACGAAATAAGAATTGCCCTCTTGTCTTAACTTAAATTCCCATTATCTAAACTGCCCTGTATAGAGATTATCGATATATAAATGGCCCAATGGGTTTCCCAAATTTCTGCAAACTTAGGTACTGAGACACATTGTATAAGTAATACATAGAATTAATATTGAACGTTTAAATTGATAAAAATACAGACGAATGCATTTTTTCATTACACTCCTACTACATAGTTCAACACATAATATTAAGCAAAAGAAATAAGTAGTGAAACACAAACTGATTAAACAACAATCATATACGCTCCTTTATACTCTTATCTCTACGACTTCATGAAAAAGAAATCTGGAAATGCCTACGTGCTTTGGCAGAGGTGTGCAATATATTGGACGCCAAACGGTCTTAAAATTGACGTTATTACTTTAGCGTGAGGCATAACAAATACCAATAACAAATACTGCGCCACAAACTTAAAAGTACCCTCCTTTATATTCTTATCTCTATGGGCCGGTTAAAAACAGCTGGCAATGCAAGCGTGTTTGGACAGTGCTAAGCGGAATGCTATACGGCGGGCGTCGTTTGCAAAATGTCAATATTCGTTCGCGGATTCTACGCGAACTTCTGTCAATGCATCCGTCTGAGTGTGTTTGTGTTGTGACCAGAAGGGCCTACTACGATTCGGACGCCCTTTTGGGACCGGTGACTATGCGGTAAGTCAAGTAATCATGATTTTGTGTGTAATATTGTCTTTGTATGATTGGCGGTGATCGGTATTGCGGTTTATCTTTCGAGCCATGTGCCTGTAGAACGATGTTTGCTATATTCTCTAGTTATTAAGTGTTACGGTAATATAAAGCTCGCAAAAACCTAGTAAATTTTCTCGGAAGCAACAGGCAGAAACGTTGACAACATAAATCGAGCACCGGCGATGACGATAAGCTGGCAGCCCGCCGGAAACGCTCTTCCACTACGGGGTTTTATGGCCTATCGACGTTTTATAGATAAATCAATGTTAATGGCCCATTATAAATTCTAATCGCCCGCGATTTATACTAAAATAATTGAGCGGAGCCGCGTTCCAATTCGCTCTCGAGAAGCGCGGGAAGGTACAAAAGCGAACGCGACGGTACTGGGCATCGTCTCATGATAAATATTACAATTACATGAGCTCGTTACGTGTCTAATATGGGTATTGACCTCCCGCTGTGGCCCGCTCAAGAGCTGTTGGCGAACCGACTTTTCCGCCGGACATCTCAATATTTTACCTACCCATGTGTCCGGTCGGCATTACGGAGAATGCATAATGCACGAGTGAATTGCTGATTAAATATAACTGTGCGTTTATTTCCTTGGTCGGTTGGCTGCAGAACTGACTAATTGTTAAAAATGTCCAATTTCAAATCAAATCAAATCAAATCATTTATTGTGTGCTAAAAACATACATATATGCTTACACGAGTCAAAGAAAATACAGCGAACAATATTACAAAAAAAAGATGTATCTAAATATAGCGTTCGAAGTTACAACAAAAAAACTCTTCCAGAGTGAACGGTGCTTCTGCCACAAGCATGCTTTTAACGGCTAGTTTGAATTTCGAAAGGGGATAGTTCCTGATCGCGAGTGGTATATGATTGTAAAATTTAATTCCGTAGTAATTAACACTATTTCGGGTTCTTTTTAATCTACAAAAAGGTTGATAAATATTTGAATTTTGCCGTGTATCGTGAAGATGAATTGCGCTAACGTTTTCGTACTGTTCGATGTTAGTTTTAACGTAGATTAAAGTTTTGTAAATGTACAATCCGGAAAAGGTCAAAATGCGTAATGTTTTAAAGAGTGGTCTCGAGTCATGCCTGTAGGTTTTTCCGCAGAGCACCCTCACCATCCTACGCTGGATACGAAAAATTCTTTTTGACGAGGGTGCGTGACCCCAGATGAGAATGCCGTAAGCCAGAACCGACTCAAACAAGCCATAGTACGCCCCAAGTAAAACTTGTTGGGAGACGGTTTGTATTAAATTTCGAAATAGAAAGATTAACGAAGACAATTTATTTGCTGTTTCATCGCAATGATGCGCCCATGTCAAAGTCGGATCCAAAACAAGTCCCAACAATTTAACCTTATCGGCGTCTCCGCGTGGTACTGTTGTTCGTGTCGTAAATATCATTTGCTGAGTTTTTTCTTGGTTTAAGCTAAGCTTGTTTGCGCTAAACCATTTTTGTAAATCTTTTTTAATGACTATTGATTTGTCCAAAACTGTATCAAGAGTGTCTCCCGAATTTATTGCTGTGGTGTCGTCGGCAAAGAGTATTAATTCTCCGTCGGTGATGTGATTGCTGATATCGTTTATAAATATTAGGAAGAACAAAGGCCCCATTACCGATCCCTGGAAGACACCCGATTCAATCGGTAGCACACCGGACTTTTTCCTGTTTATTTCGACAATTTGACATCTCTGGCTAAGGTATGATTTAATAAAGAGTAAAGAGTTTTGAGTAAACTTGTATATCTTCAACTTATCAAGCAGTAAATCGTGCGGAACGCAATCGAATGCCTTTGTCAAATCGAACAGAACAGCGCTAGTGTAGAGGCTCTCGTCTATTGACTTATTTATATTCGATAAAAGTTTTATTAATGCGGAAGTTGTTGATTTGCCTGGCCGAAACCCAAATTGGCTTTCATAAAAAAGATTATTTTCCTCAAAATATTTTTGAATTTGTTGCTTCATGGCAATTTCAAGCACTTTCCCGAATATTGGTATTATTGAAATCGGGCGATAGTTTGACATGTTTTCCGTATCACCTTTTTTAAATATCGGTATTACTCGAGATATTTTAAAGGCCCTTGGGAAAATGGAATTCCGAAGAGCATGATTCAACAATTTTGTTAGCGGTATGATTATGATGTCCTTTGCGTACTTTATCATTGTGCTGGTCAACCCATAGTAATCAGACGTGGTGTTCGTTTTTAATTTATTTATAATGTTTCTCATTTCAATAAATGTTATCTCTTGAAAGGAGAAGCTTTTGGCGTCTATTGGCATCTCAGGCATAAAAGCAGTTGGGTTAAAAGTGTTATTTGCTGCATCCAAAGTGTGCATTATATTCACTGGTATCTGCGTAAAAAAATTGTTGAAATCATCCGGCATTAGACACTGCGAAAGGTTTTGTTGCTTTTTCCTCCCATTGTTTAAAATCTGCCACATGGCCTTACTCTCTCTTATTTGGTTTCCTCCTCCAAACCGTTATAATTATTGAAGAGGCTATAGAGCATATATTAATGTTTATAGATTTAAAATTGTATTGACCTCAACATTGAGTGTTATGATGATGGATTCACTACCTAATCAAAAGTTAACATGTGTTTTGTTATGAGACCTTCTTGAACTTTGTTTTTACGCAGTAGGTTCAACCTGCATAAATAAAAAAAAATGCTTACTTAAAAATATTTATGATAAATTTAAATAAAAAAAACAGATCTAACAACGCGTTATATTGGAAATTAAATCGAGTCGGATGAACAAATAAAATTTATATATTCACTTTTTGTGCTTTTTGAGTTAAGAATCCTAAATATGTTCATCGCAATTGCGTGGTGTTTATGATGCTTAATCATAATATTGCCAAACGACATTTTGACTTTGTTTTTATGCAAATTAATTGTTAATTCAGGAGATACACTGTGGTCACAGCAAAACGGTACACATTTTTTATTACTCGTATTTCCAATAATATTTAGCCAATTCAAATATTTCTTTGAATTTCAGAGTTTTCCTATACTGTGAAGATTGAAAACATACCATATTCGCAATAGCAAAACATTTCATTGCAAAGTTGTTACCTTTTGCTTGGCCGTGCTGTATTTCTGTTAATATCGCATCACTTTATTGTGAAATGAAAGGTGTATTAAATTCAGTAAATAATGACGATGGTTTGGTTTTGATCAAAAAGAATAGTGGAGATTTTAGAGCACCGTATACAGCTGATTTTTTCGTATAAGGGTGAAATTTTAAAACAGACGTTTGTAGCAAAGTTATCTTTAAAGATTGTGGAGAAACCACTGCCAAGTTTTGCTTTTTATGAGCGCCCTGTTTATTTTCAAATTTTAGACTCTTTTCTCCATTTTGGAATCAACTTTTCTTTAAGATCACTTTAAACCCAATTTTTTCATTTTTCATGCGCAACTTTAATATTTAAATCAAGAGCATTTCCAACGTTAAGCTGAACCATCTAAATACTCTGTGTTATTTTTAATAGCCAAGATTTGACCGTCTGACAAGTGAAAGTTAAGCTGTCATGAAAACTGTAAATTGTGGTTTAATACAAATAGATGTTGATTTTGTGGTTTATTATTAAGTGTTGTTTATTACGTGAGTCAGAAGCAAGAAAAACCATAAAACAGTCATAATCATCCACCATCTTAAAAGATGGTGGATGAACTCAAATACGTGTAATCAGATTTGTCGTGCTTGCAGGGTAAAATCCATTTTTTTATTGCGGAATTTCACCCTTTATACTAAAAAATTACCCTGTATATAAGTATGCTATTCTTTTGGATCAAAACAAGACAACTGTCATTTCCGTATGAATTAATTTGGTCGCCTTTCTGAAACTGTTCCTCTAAATAATTTTTCAAAGCTGTAGTTACAGGTTGGTTTAAAATGTTAGCTCCATTACCACACGAAACCAAGCATACCAATAATAAATGTAAATCTTTCTTGTTTCTTTTTAACTTTTCCACTGAAATAATATGTCTTGTTTAATTATTATCAAAACAAAAATTCACTTGCAGTTGCTTATTGACTTGACTATCGGAACTATCAAAATTTCATATCATCCACAGCATGAATGGTCTTGTCGCGAAAAATCAAATTGATCTTGGGCGCGGAACAAATCTAGTTCGCCAATTACTTCCTTATAGGACAAAGTAGAACCGTAGGCCAATCGATTTAATCATTTTATTAAACCAGCTTCGAGTGTAGCAATTGAAGAGGGCTTTTAGCGTTCCGCCGTTTTTCTATCAATTGGCGGGGAATTCTTGAAAGTGATAGTTCGCGTTCGAGTTATGAGTTTCATTTTCTGCAGAAATGTAAATCGGCGTCCGCTATGCCTACTGCGGTGCCTATAAATCCGGGCAAATTGTCCATGGGACAATCTGTCCTGTCCCGCGTACCAATAGAATGTCGCTAGCTTTTTTTCCGGCCGTCGTTACAATATCTCCTCCGAGGTTCTGCGAACCGCGCACGGTTAATAACACACGACGCTAATGCGCTGTTAACTGCGTTTTCTTTATGGCAAAACGTCGAGTAATTCACGTGCATTTGTAGCGCATACTGTTAGAACGCTATTAGAGCATTGTGGTCATTGCCATTATGCATTATGCGAGATCAGGCGAACGCTTATTGTTTCAAATGGCCATAAGCGTCCGCTGGTCGTGTACGAACGCTTAACATTTCAATGGTTGTAAACTTACACTCCTGGACCGGGGAACACAAAAAGGAAGGATGTATTTACTATTTAGTTCCCAGTTCCGTGAAAGCTCAAGTGTGTGACCTCCTCACAACAATGACCTGAACCATACGCACCTGCTCCACCAAGTTATTGATGTGATTATTGATGATTATGGATATGTTGGCGATTTCGTCACTGAGGAAGTTTGAACGCCATCTTAACACACGCTAAAATCTTTTCGTAACACTTGAGTGAGTCTGAATTACGCCTTGGTGGTTTCAATCATCGAGTACCGTAAAGCAAATCACCACTTTGTATGAAACTATTTACCAGACACTCCTTCAGACATGGACAGACGACTTCATCTCATGTTTGTACCTAAAGGCTAACTTTTTAATACTCCAGGCTGACGTTTGTGGAGGGGTACCTAAATAAATATTTTCAAGAAAGGGAACCAACTTCTTAACAGAAATAGGTAGTAATTTGAACTCCATTTTTATCGTCAACATTGCTAACTAAGTAAAGTCCTTTGGTTTAGGATGGGATGGAATAAGAACTATATAATTTCTTGATTTGTTTAAGGCTCCCGTCTCAATTCAATTAGCGAACAGTAGACAACTTCTCTTCCAAGGTTTACAATTAAAAAAATCACCAGATGTAGATGGTCGTCGCTATTGGAAATATCGTTGTAAACTTATTATAAATACGCACTATACTCCAGAGTGCAAGTCTAGAGAAGATCAGAAGTAAATAACTTGTGCTCTTATAGTTAAAATATAATAATAATATAATTCTGCATTGACTTAAACCTAAAACGCAAATATTAGAATGTAATTAATTGCTTGCATGTATAAAGTGTTCCCAAAACTTTAAAGAGTAAAGTACTTTTATTTTACTAAAAACTATTAAAAGTTAAGTACTTTTATTTTAAAAGTTATGCAAAACTGTTATTTGAAAAAAGGAATTAGAAATATTAGAGGTTATCATATACAAAATTATAATTACCTTTTTCATTGGATATACTGGGTGTTTTTATTAAAAATAAAAAAAATTATTAACAATTTCACAGAAATATTTACACTTTATATATTGTCTTAAACCTAACTTGTAAATATTAGAATGCAATTATTTGCTTGCGTATAGCGGGTGGTACCAAAAATATGAAAGCACGAGAGTAAAGTACCTTTCTGTTCTAAGCTATGCGACAACACGAGTAAATAAAGTATTTTTAAGTACTAAGCGATGCAAAAATGTTATTAGGAAAAAGTATTCGAAAATATTAAAGGTCTCTATATACGAAATTATAAATATCTTCTACGTTGCATACACCACGTGTTTAAAAAAAAAACGAAAGTGACATAAGACTAAAGTACCTTCACTTTCAAAGCTATGGCAAAATATTATTTGAAAAAGTATTTTAAAATATCACAAAGTATTAAATATGAAATTATCGTCACCTTCGACAGATTATAATTAGATTATAGTAGATTATGATTTCGTATTTCATACCTTCTAATATTTCTAAACCCTCTTTTAAATAACATTTTTGTATAGCTTTTAAAATAAAACTCTTAAAAGTGTTCCATAGTGTTGGTAACACCCTGCACATGCAAGCAGATAATTACTTTCTAAGATTTGTATTTTAGGTTTATGACAATCCAGAAGCTATTATGAAAAACAATATTTTCTGAAAAATAGATGATGAAATGTTTTCCCATTTGTGGCCAAATTAGTGCCGGACACGGTCTGTTTGTGCCAATTCTGACATCAGTTTCTCAAACTTACTCCGGACGAAGCTTATTGAGAATTGATAATTGACACGAATATAATGTCACATTTGGAGATAGCCCAAAGAAGTTATAATATTCTGTTTTTAAATGTGTGAATTTGGCTGAGCGTTTTTAAACATTTAAAACTGGTATTTCCCTACAAGTACCGACGTATCAATTGAAATTTAAAATCAATCACAATTTGCTTGACTTAAAAACGCAATCCATCCACATTTTTAGCAATGTTTCAAAATCGTTACTAATATGTTAATTATTATTTTATGATACTGCATTGCTATAACTAGGAAATCAATATATTCTACTATCTATTCATTTGACTAAATTTATACAGCATCCCTCCAGATAAAATTCTATTAATCGTTATATTTGTTTCAATTTATAATAAAAATGTAACAGTTGCATTTATAGCTATTTAATAGCTATGTAAACATAATTAGAAATGAATTACAAATATATCCATATCATTTTTGTAGATGCTGCTCATTTCCATGATACGGCGAAGAATGCAGTTATATGTAGTCTTAGAATGTCTGGACTTTACAGTGGAATTTTCAAAAAGAGGGACAAGATTCGGGACACTTTATGTGGTGGGAAAAATTGCCAAAATTCGTGTCTGTGCCGCGAAATTCGGGACGGTTGGTCTCTTTCATTATATCCTAATAGATCGATTATAATATCGACCTAGATTGTCCCAATGAAGTAGTGCCAATATGGAACACTGTAAAATAGGGAAACACTGATAGAAAAACAAATTCGAAACAGCAGGAAAATCATGCCATTACACCAATAACAGTCAATAAAAGCAATGTTCATCCCAAAATACCCCAGGTATTGACTTAATAGTATTTATGCTTTAGTGCTTCAATGAGCAACAGTTCGCCATTAGAGATACCAACCCTTGCCTTATCTAAAAATGTTGTTTAGCATTTCGACCATATTCAGAATTGTAATCATCCATATTCGTGGCAAATTCAATGGGAAACTATTAGCCTTTTGTTCGTTCAAATAGCAACTTCGATCGTCTGTTGCGACGACGTTTCGTGATCGAGCAGACCGGTCCATCAATACACGTCAGCGGGCCTGCTTTGCCGGACGCAAGGAGTAATTTGTCGCTGACAGTAGTAAATCCGCACAGGACCTAATGAATATTGCGGCGGCAGGACGAGGCGTCGGCCCCTTGCCCCTCTCGGCCGGTCGACATCGTAGCCTCAAACGTTGCCACTACATCTTTGAGCGCAACTGTTAGACCTAATCGACGGATTTACTACTAGGAGGTAAAAGGTAACCTCTTTGGTGGTAAGGACTTTGGTCGTCCACAGCACAACAATTGGAACGCATATTAGGAGTTTAAAAGTCAACATCGTCGTATTTGGTTTACATGTTCTCATTACGAGAAATTGAAAATTAAACAACAAATTTAAACAATTGAACAATTTTTGTGTCCTGTTTGATATGGCCGTAAATGTACTGGGGGGAAACATTTTATTGTGACTTTTAGAATACAGTGTTTTGAAATAAAAATAAGTTATGCAAAAAGCATGTATGCTGAATAATTAATGCTAAATCTAAACTTTCTTAAAGTAATTTTTATTTTATGGCATTGAAAAACAAGAAACCATTTAAAAACTAATAAATACTGTATCATATTCTAGTTAGTCATTTAAAAACATTTTTTCATAATTTAAACAACTTTGATTTCCATTTAAAATAAAAATATGTTGACTGCTGTCAAGAAATAAAAAATATTTTTGTTTCCAATGAGCTTCCATGGTATTTTTATGCTTTTTCATTCAATTTTCATTCAACGGGTTCAGATCTCTAATATTCTATAAATAATAAAAAATAAATTGCTTCCTGTTATGCCGTGCGTCAAAACTCGTAATTGCTGACGTTTCGTTGAGAAAAGCAGTACTAAAAAACTCCAAAAACCCAAAAATTAATTTTCTTTCTCAAAAATTGAAATTTGGGACAATTTTGGAATTTTTGCTTTCAGATTCAGATTCAGTACGGAAAAAAACATACCAGAAACAGTTCTCACTTGTACGATTTTAGTCATAGAAGAAAAAAACGAATAACTTTTGATTTTGAGTTTTGATATAAGAGCATTCCACAAATATTCAAGTACAGAAATTGTAAAATTGAAATTGTGTTTCTGGTATGCTTTTTTCCATAGAATCTGAACTTGAACCCAGAATCTTTGGCTAAAGCCTAGTTTTTGAGAAAAGCAGTGCCACTGAATGGATTTTTTATCAAAAACTAGACACAATGTCGAATATCTGTTTCAGATATAGATTGGACGAAAAATATCATACCAGAAACAGTTTTCACTTGTCCGATGTTGTTATTTGTTGGCCAGGATGGTCACTGAGCTTAAATTATTGTATTTTTTAACCAATTGCATACTTGGAAATCTGTGATGCTCTCTGATATGTAGACTCAAAAGTTAAGTGATTATTTTAGTTTCAACTGATAATTGTGGTATGAAGACTTATTGTGGTAAAACAAAATATTTTTACTTTATCACACGCAGTATGATAAAGTATTGTAATTGTGCTGAAAAAATGGGATTTTAGCGGAAATAGGTCTTTTTGGGTCCCCTGAACATTTATGACCCAGGTACAAAAAAATTTCTGTGTGTGTGTGTATGTGTGCATGTGTGTATGTATATGTGTACCCGATTTTTGTGACGATAATTCCGGAGAAACTACTAAAGGTATCGGGACGAAAGTCCATATTTAGAAGTTTCATGACCAAACTTAGAGATGAAAAGCTTTTGGTTCAAAAGGGTCCAAAGGAACTGGCTATTTACTCTTTTCAACGATTTTGCAAATGAGCCGTCATTTCTGTAATTTCGTCAAAATAGATAAATAATAAATTAAAGTAGAGTAAATTTTGTATAATTTATGTATATTTTTTGGTAAAATTAATAGTTTAGCTGCAGGAGCAAATTCTATTTGATCGAAATCGTGTCTGCATTAATAGTAGGTAGCCAGGATATTTTGAAACTTTTGACAGTATTCAGAACGTCAGCGGTTGCGAAACGTCAATTCAACACGCAAATGCATGGACAATGCGATGAGGAGGAGAAACACGCGCGCACGTACGCTATGTGAAACAATATTGAAACATCTTGGTGTTTTAAAGTCAATTAGTATTTTGAGTGCGGATAGCAATGTTGTTATGAATTTTTCAAGGATTTTGCAAAGGAGCCGCCATTTCTGTAATTTCGTCAAAATAGTTCAATTATAAATTAAAGTAGAGGAAATTTTGTATAACTTATGTCTATGACATTTTTGGTAAAATTAATAGTTTAGCTGTAGGAGCAAATTCTATTTGATCGAAATCGTGTCTGCATTAATAGTAGGTAGCCAGGATATTTTGAAACTTTTGAGAGTATTCAGAACGTCAGCGGTTGCGAAACGTCAATTCAACACGCAAATGCATGGAGAATGCGATGAGGCGGCGAAACACGCGCGCACGTACGCTATGTGAAACAATATTGAAACATCTTGATGTCATACACAAGTCAATGTGTATTTCGAGTGCGGATAGCAATGTTATTATGCATTTTTCAAGGAATGAGCCCCCATTTCTGTAGTTTCGTCAAAATAGGTAAATAATAAATTAGAGTAGAGGAAATTTTGTATAACTTATGTCTATGAAATTTTTTGGTAAAATTATAGTTTAGTGTAGGAGCAAATTCTATTTGATCGAGATCGTGTAAGCATTAATATAAAGTTCGCCAGGATTTTCCAGATATTTTGATTCTAATGACAATAGGTAGGCTGTCAAAGGCTGATTTTTTGACAATTTAATACAAAATTATATTTTTATTATTATGAATTATTACCAGGGACTTGGTACTAGGTTTCATAGTACTTAAAGAACACTGTAATGCCCGAACTCAAAATGAGAAAGAAAATAAATGTCCAAATTAATTGGTTAGTGCTTTATGTTGTTTCGAAATACATTTTGAAATGTATTAATTAATAAGTAAACGTATTATCAAGGTCACGGCACCGAGAAACAATTGCTGCATGGAAAATAAATTCATAATCGCGCATTAGTGGGCGTAGACACTTCTAGAAATATTTACTAAAAAATTACAATATCAAAAGTGTGCACCGAAATGATTGTAATTTGTAACGATTTTTGGTACAAAATGTGGGGACATTACGTATTGCCAAATTGGATATTATTATTCAATTCACTTTTTGCCTTAAAGTTAAATTTTTTTATTTGTTAAATTTAAAATACACAAGATTATGACAAAATAAATAAATCATATTAGAGCGCTTCAATCTGCGAAATAAAAGCCCACCACGTTCTAATTTTTTCCCTTTATCTTTATTTTTCAATTATTTGAACATTTTAACTATACATACATTAGCGTATTTGTTAAATCGTGTTTTCAAAGGTCTCGCTTTCTGTGTCGGGTTAGACTACAGGCTAGAAGTTGCGCTTATCGTACCGATTCATCTTAGTAATAAAACTCTGGGCAATCAGAAACGCGCGTGAGCACGTCACAATAAATACGCCAATTGTATGTGACAACGTCGATAAAGAAGACCACCATTTACGTTTAACTACCGTTGTTAAAAGCCGCGGACGCTGACACGGTTCCCTCATGGCGATCCACAACACAGTTGCCGTTCGGCCTCATTAAATTCATTCAAATCTATGGCTTGACCCCAACCTAATTGCATAATATTTAGTTTTATCTTGACCGATTCTTTTGATAGTCATTGGACTTATTTTGTTTATAGACTAGAATTGATAGGTAGAAGTTTATATAAGACGGAAGTTGCTGATAATACTTAAGAACTGAACTAATATGCCATATGACTCTGACTGTAAATCTACACGGTAATTTCTGTATTCATATCTCCAGATGGTTTCCTGGTATCTTTTCCCATATTTTAAACCTTGCGAACAATAGTACCATATCGAATGAATACGATTATACTCGGAACAAAATAATGCGATTCTCAACTATTTTCCGGGATTGTTAACACCATCGAGGCATAATTTTGCAGCATTGCCGAGATCACAACAGCGGAAGCGATGCAATCTCCTCCGGGGAACTCTTGATTATTGCTCGACACGCATTTTTTCCAGTCGGCTTCAGGCGAGTTTTCACTAATTCGTTTTGGATTTCGGCGAAAGAAAATAAAAACCGCCATTCTTACACAAGACAAGTCCTAAGCAGCGTTATACGACCACCTAAACCGTAATAATAAAGGACGAAAACGATTCTTCATGCTCGATTGAACCAGTTTTTTCTTGTAAAAATTCTTCGGCCACTTCGTATAACTCCGTTACCTTCAATTGATTTTTAAACATAACTCAATGATCCAATTACCTGATTTTTGTATTCTTGTAGTCTTCTTGTACACAGGGTGATCCACCACAGTCGCGGTCGTTGATATAGCATTTATCTTTAGAGAAGGAAAAAATACTTAATACAAAATTTGTTTGGTCTATCATTTTCTAACACATAAAATTATTTCCATTTATACTGGGTATTGAAAGAAATTTGATACGTTATACAGAGTGTTCCTAGCACGTAGTTCATTTTAATATATTTCCATTACACACCATTAAGTTGTCTTTAATTTATCTTAAGTATGACATTTTTACCAGTTTTCGTCATATTTTGAATTTACAGAAACTGTGTAATAACGTATATCTAAATCGTGCGTTAATATTGCATCCTGTACAATTTGATTCCTTTTTTCATGAATATTGTTATAAATGTTAGTAAGTTTTAAAATGCCAATTTTTTATGTAGTTATATTTAAATAGCACAGTTTGTTGCTGGGTTCCATAAATGTCAAAGGTACTCAAATGTTTTTAGCAACCATTTGCAAGAATATATTTAATTGATTTTCTGCTGAATACTCGCCGAAACTTAATTTGTCATAGACACCATAAGACGTTTAAAATTTAACAAAAGAATCATTTTTATTCCCAATGTTCTTTTTAGAACAAAATTTAGAACAAATATATCTCGAAAACGTCATTGTTTTGGAAAAAAGGCCTGCAATGGCAATTTTTTAAATAAAAAATTGAATATCGCACAAACTATTACCTTCACAATATCACCTGTTACAATTGGTAAGACAATTTTCTTCGCAATCATAAGCATATGGATCATAAGTTTTCTGTGTAGAAGATGATAGGTCAAACAACTTTTGTATTAAACATATTGTTCCTTCTTTAAAGTTAAACACTATATCAACCACCGCAACTCTGTTGACTCACCGTGTATGTCCGAAAGCACAAACCTTTGTAACCACAGGACTATAAATCCGAAACACATTACTTTATTAGGTGAGTACCTAGAACATACTTTGATTCACTAGATACCACTAATAGTGATAATATTAGAGCGTTGGAAGTAGGTATGTATTGGTGTTGCTGCATGTAGCGTTGAAGGTATTGGAACAATAATGCTTTAAAGGTGGTATGAGCTTGTCACTTTTACAGAGGATGATGTTTTGATTTATCCTGTTCAGGTTGTCGCGACATGGCTTCTTCATTAGTGTCATGGTAGGAGGAATGATTGAAAGTGAGACTTACTGCTTGCGCTCGATACACGTGTCAGGAGTAATTAGCGAACAGCGGTGACGGTGAACTGACGCACAAGGTGGCGCCACCTACGCGATTTATTCGCAATCTCACCACGCGGAGTTCCGTCACCATCATCGGCTTCTGCGACGAGATTAATTTTCACCCCTTACTTGTCAGTTTATTTGCATTATTAACTCGATTCTGGTTTTCAACGGATCGTAGGTGTACGTGCCCGGAAAGACGACGGAAATCTCCGTGTTATATTATTAAATTGGAATATGCTAAACATGGGCCAAATTAAGTTAATTGCGATCTAGAGTGATGAGTGACTCTGTGGTGGGTTTGGTAAAAGGAAACTGGCATTGAGACCTGGTTGACCTGTATTAAAATCAGATTAAGTACAAGATGAACGGTTAAATTTAATAATTGTCTTTTATACATCGTTTAATTGCTTCGAAAACATCCGACCGTTGCACCAGATGGCATTCGCAAGTGAATTACATCAACCTAAAATATGAGCGCTAACTGTAGTTTTTGGGCACCGTTCCTTTTTATGAGCAAAAGCTCATATTTTTTTATTTGATTTTTATACTCGATAAGTAATATTTTCGTCTGTACATGTAAAAACCGAATCTGGCTACCTGACTTATAGACATACAATTCCACTTACTTTTTTTACAAGATGTATACTTTGTCTAGTGCAGATGAATATCAGCTTGTCCGTCCCGCCAAGCTGCTCTCTCGAGTGACAATTAATATAATTTGAACAGGAAAGGCAACTATGTTTAACCAACAATGTATTAATTTGATATGGCGTAGGCATGGTATAATTACAACAGTAATTATTCAATTATCCAGTGCAGCGTTTATTATTACAAGAACTCACTAATTAGGGATGTCATATTGTGAAGGTAAGAATTTCTTGTAAAGAGTATACAGTATGATTAAATTTTACGTGTCCAAGCGAATATTTTTTTAGTACTGGGTACGCCACGCTAGAAACAAAGTACATTAGTGGCCGTAGGAAAACAAAATTCACTGCAAACTCATTGCAGTTATTTATTAAGCTTTTTATCCTTATTGTTTTGACATAAACTGGTTTTGACTAATATTAATTATTTCTGAGATATAGTGAAACTAATGTCAAAAACGTGTATTTTACAACAAATTATTCTCAGGTAACAAGGATAAAGAAAAAAATGAATTCATTTTTGATACTAACAGTATCGCACTTTACCACATTATTGACTTGCGCTTCTAATATAACACGAGATTTGATAAATGTAAAATTACTTGATGAATTCACAATGACGAAAAAACATTGTTTGTTTTAGTTCTTATGTACGTGCATTTTCTAGTCAATAATTCCTCCACATTATTTCCTTCAACAAACAACAATTAATTTACCTAATAGGTTATAATTCTTTCACTGAAGCCAATCATATCTTTATTTGAACTAAATAAATGTGGATCGTTATAATATACAAATTGTAAATGTTAACTAAAAACATAAGTTTATTGGCACAAATAATCGTCTTTCTACCAAACAAATACTTGCAGCAAATGCATTTTATCCACAAAAAAAATATTTCTTTGCCTCTATTGAAACACCAGATTTATTTGATTCAATCCATATTTATTTAAATTTAAAAAAAATGGAGTATTACTGGCACTGTGTTATGGTATACAGAAATGTTAGGATTTCTACAGGACATCACATTTTTTCCAAAGCACTTCTTGTTTTTGTTATCTGTAGTAATTGGAACATCCCCATGAACTTCTTTCTTAACATATCCCGAAATAAGTAATTGATTTAGCTGGCTAAGTTGTTAGTTCAACCACTACAAATAACCCAAGGACTCATGAACATTTTTCAAGTAATTTAAAACATTACATAAATAAACAATAAAAATTATAGGTAAATTGTTCGTTTGTGTGATTCATAGTAGCAGGTTGCAGTGACACAGAAAATCAAAAAAAAAGTTGCTGCATACACAGAAAATCCATTTGTACGATTGTTAAATTTACAACTTAACGTTTATACTTCATGGATAATAATTCATAAATCTATATAAAATATCACTGATCTTTCAATGTATTTCAAGATATACACTATGTTCCATTTAAAATTATACTTATTCCACATATATCAAACCTTCATTTGTTACGGATAAATCATCTATCACTAGAATCTCAAATCGTAAATTATTATGTTTAAATAAAATTGAATTAACTTGTCAAACGGTGTCTCAAAAATAATTATTCTTTTACTATTATTATCAACTTTCCATTAGATTAAACCGGTTTTTGTAAGCGTGGACATTACCCATAGAAAACAAAGGTAAACAATCCCCTAATATGTACCTAATAATGTCAAACTGAACGAGGAATAAACAATACCACAATGAAACAATGTTACAAGACTGGAGTATTGAGCTGATATTGAGCTATCCCGCGGTGTTGGCCTTTTTACAGTGAGTCGGTAAGTATATACCCCGATTCACCGTTAGGTTGGTATTAATGTGCGCGGAGGTTGTAAATAACGCACAAGATGTGCGCTCCGGCCCATTCTGTATACAGTTAAATTCCTGTGTCTCACTTGCCACCGGATCTTGTGTCCATATTGCGTTCGTAGACCCATGGCCACGTCCACACAACCACACTTATTATCCGCCAAGAAATAACACAGTTCATTGCTAATATTATCTAACAGATGCCGTGTTGTTATTTTATTTATAATTATACCACCGATTCTTCGTTTAATGCACGCGAATTTACGCCACATGTTCGCGGCAATTATTGCTGTTATGACGATCATTATATCACGATTGAATTAAAATTACTGTAAAATAGGGTGAAACTGTATACAAAATGGATATAGGAATCTAAAAAAAGTTAACGAAAGTGAAGGATAGCCAAACGATGCTAATCTAAACAATTTAGAAACAACAAGAGCTTACCCGTTTCTAGACGTTTAAAATGGCATAGCGTAATAAGTACCTGGAAATAAAAAGAAACACAATTAGGTACATTGGATTCAATACATTATTATACAAAACCTAAGCTTCCGGTCTATTTAAATGGAGCAAGAAAGAAGACACGTTTTAAGTCGAAGTATACTGGTACATTAAATGAAAAACTGGCTCTCTACCGAAGTTGATATACTTACCAGGTTAGTAGGCAAACAAGTAGCTGTTATACTTTTACAAAAAAAGGTTATGTTTTTAGACAGTCATAAATCATACCGTTGAGACGTGTTTGGCTTTTTGTTTTGTGCATTACTGTTGCTCCTATAATATCGTGATTAGCTGATCGAGTAATTCCATTGAAACTATTCGAATAATTGATAAACAGTTATTCCTGCATTGACGATCAATTCAGTCGAAAAATTTTAATTGTACGGCTTCGGAGAAATGCGCAATGAACGCGAGCCGAGACTTGTATCGGCAGACATTCGTATTTACATCGGTTAATCACGATTATAAAGTCACATCCGGAGATTGCTTGCGAAGTATAGAAAGAAACAACGAGGGTCGTTTAAAATCGCGCGTCTATCACGCGAGCCGCATTCACCGGCGCGATTCTGAAGGCATTTAATAATTCATTACGGTAACAGCACTGGTACTTTACCTGCAACTACAACAAAGAGTACCGTACGGATGCGCAGCCATACACGCGAGCCAGACAATTAATAATGTTTATGGGTTTATAAACTGAATATCGCAATGTGGTTCTGGCATACGGCAATTTTTCTTTATACGCTCTACCAACTTTCTCCATGCTATAAAAGTTACTGACAAACTTAACCAAATTTTATTCAGTTTGATAGAATTCTCTGAGAGACTCTTTTTGGTTTCAAACCAAATTTAGATGTTTCGTGTTTGTTTCGCTGTTTAGCAATTTCCATTTAGCGATTCCTAGTTACCAAACTTCCATCGAGCCCCAATAGGTGTCACGACGGGTTTGTTTAATTCGAAACGCGGATTGCAAGTCTTGAAGTGACAAGTATAGCCTATAAATGTCCACAGCCTCTGTAGCTCAACTGGGAGAGCTGTCAACCGGAAATTGGCAGGTTCCTGGTTCAAATCCAGGCGGAGGTGTTTTTTCCAAAACATTATCCTCACCTGGGTTAATTATCATTCGCTTCTTTAGTTGATTAGTACAAATATATAATATATTATGTCGGACTTTTTGTTAATTTACTGTACGGTACCTAGATTTCCAGAGTAATAAGCTGATTGATTACCTAGATGTACAGTATTGCCTACTGTGAGCCGCTATGATTAAAGTAGTAGTATAAGAAGGCAAGTCGTCATGACAAAATCATGACGACAAAACAAGATCAAGAAGAATTAAAGAAGGCTTCCCGTAGTAATGACATGCGGATCATATTGTGACATTAACAGAAGTGGTTAGCCCTTTGTGGGTAATCACATTAACGCCTTTGCATCTTCCTATAAGGCTGTAGCGACGATGGTAGCTTCCCCGAGGGGATAAATACGCTCACAACGGTTAAACAATCGAGTTATTTGTTGTACTTTACAATGGTATGGTGCTTAATAACTGACTCGATGATAAGTAACTAATGACTGGTGTAATACAGATTAGTACTAACACCGATCTAAGTCTGATTACAATACAAAATGTTTTAATCCTTTATAGTAGCTCTCCAAGGTATTGGGTTGTAGCCGACCTTCCTGGTGTCGACTTATGTTTGTTGCTTTATCGCTGCACATTCCTAGAACGAGGTTCCCAAAACACACACTAACCTCGCGACTGATTATGTTTTATCCTCTGAATGACCTTATGTGACAATATGCATGTATGTGTGTTCACTATTCCTTTAAGATTTGAACGAATTATCGCTTATAATTGCTGGGTTTGTCTTTAAAAGTACGTCTCGTTTTAATAAACACCAAAGACGATTACAAAGCATTTAAATCGATATCAGTCGAAATTAATGATCCATAACATCTAGATTGTCATCAATAACCAGCTCTAAAAAGGTTGTTTTAAATTTATAAACTCTTTAAATCAATTAAATTTAAAGATCATTCATTCCGTGCCCCTTTATTGAAGTTTGTATATCAGGCTCGCTCTATCATTGTTGCCATTAAAATAATAACGACGTGCAAGTTTACGTGCATATGTGTGAGTAAGCGTGGTCTCCGTTTCCTCAAGATCGTCTTGATTTATCGCTTATAATTGCCGGGTTCGATTTTAAAAGGAGTTCTTGTTTTAATAAACACCGAAGGACGATTACAAGGCATTAAAATCGAAATCGCCCGCCATTACTGGCTAATTGCTAATTATGAATTACGTTTTCTGGTGGTGCCCTATCATCTCCATCATCATCAATAACGAGCGCTAAAAATCGCCAGGATAAATTATGCGCGAGGATGATAGCTAAGGACGAACGAACTGGTCCTATATTAACTGCCTTCTTCCCCTGGTAATGAGATACCACGACATTTAATCAGTATACTCTACGTCTTTTAAATTACTATAGTTAACCACAGATGTCCTCCATCACACCTTTTTCTAACAGCTTACGGTTGAACTGGTGGCGGCGGTGGGATTTATCTACTAGTGGCAGCGGTGGGATTTACTTATATATTATGAAAACTATTTGTTTTGTATTTGCGTAGCTTGTAAGGCTAATTGTCTCTTCTGTGATTTAATATTTAACTGTTTAGACTAGAGGGACTACAATCTCCATTCCCACGAATAAACTTTTTACAATGTTATTATTAATTAGCTAGTGAGGTTGACCTACGCTGAACCCGGTCAGTTTAAAAACGTACAGAGTACAAGGAAAAGGACTTGCCTGCCGGTACATACGGAATGTTGCGTAATACTTGGATGCATGGCCACAGGTGAAGCCGTCACTGCGACTTCTTGACTTTTAAATCCAATAAATGTAATGTACACTTCTCGCGATTGAAACGTGTTTGTGTTGTTCGATTTTTGCGGCGACCTTCACCGTTCGGGCCCTAACGAGTATAGGATAGCCGATGAATATATGTAAACGAGGACCGGTATTACTGTTAGAAGTCCTCAGCTACAAGTGATTGAGATTACGTTCCACGGTTTGATTTCAGTGGTCAGTTACATTTCAATGAATAAATAATCTCAGGTGATTATTCATAGTGTTTATGTTTTCGAGTTCGATCGTTCAGGGATTAACGCACATAACCGGTACCATTCAATCGCAAACGCAACTGCCATTTTACCGCATTCGTTTGAAGACCACTCTGATTCCGGTCCAGAATGATAAATACAGGTCCGTTTATGATACTTGTACGTTCGATTTCAATGGCTCGCTAGATCGTTCGTAATCGCCATTAAAATTCAAGGTGAGTCTCTATTGAAGATCAATAACATTTTATATGATAAAATTGTGCTATTCTACTTGCACAAGTATGCAATTTTCTATACTTTAATAGTTTAAATTGTTGCCATCACTTCTAGGAAGTTTATATATTATTATATGGAAAATGATATTAGAGTTATTACTTAGAAATAGTAAGTAAGAAACTCGTAAAAATGGTGAGGATTTAAAATATTCCTGTCTATAGGGGTCATTGGAAATGCGTTCTTGTTCTTGATCGTTTCTTCAAATGTGTATAGAGTAGGCCATCACGATGAGTTGTCGGATCGAATGCATAACTGTTTTGAATTGCATTTCTTGGATAATTCCGCGCTTCGAGATGACGAGTCGATTTCCTCCGTACAATCGAGCATTCTGCGAACATAATCGCTGCCGAGTCTGTACGAAATGATATCATTATTAAGTCGATATGGGAATGTCTCGAATGTTTATGTCAGCGCCGATTATTTATGAACAGCAAGTGCAAAATAATTTGCATTCCAGTCGCATAATCGTAACCGATAATCCGATTAGAGTTGTTTGTTTGGAGTTATGAGCCGCCAGTGTCCCTTCGCGCGGTCTCGTTAGCTATACCGCAGCTTATTGCATAGTAATAAATTCGTAAAATTGGTTGTGTGGTCGTAAGTCGTAATATCGGGAAACATAGTTTGGGTGATTTGTATTCTAATCACAAATTTTACAAGCATTTTAGTACGGTTTTAGTGTGTCTTTTCCATTGCTTTGCTTCCAAAACCGGCGCATCTCTTTCCTTTCACATCTATCACAGTCATTCCTTTCCCTTCCCTTGTTTTAATCAGGAATCGTTATTAATTCGTGTTAATTGTGGCTTTTAAGAGGAATCACTAGACGTAGTAGCGTACTACAAAACAACCCTACATAAAAGCAAACATACTGGGCTTTATTCTGTGTTAATATTCACGTGTAATACATTAAATTATAGACATAGGTATAGTACAGATGCTACGAATGTCACTTTTTTCATTTTTGTTATAGTTTTTTTAAACCTTGGTAAAGAAGCCAATAATTGGTAATTTTTGTTACTTTTTATTCCAAATTAGAGCTAAACATCAAAAAAGCAATATTAAAACAGTTTCTATTGAACCTTCATGAACTTGTGTAAGAAAAATCACAACAAAATATGAATGTTGTAATGATTTAACCTTTGGTTTTTTGAACACGTGTATCAGACGGAAATAACATATTTTACCGTCGTACGTCACCTGCCACCTGTTGCACAAATACCACATCACTTGCGTCGACCAATCAAATTCAACTGGTACAGTCCCAAGCAACATTAATTGTTACGAGTGATAAAGCAGTGAAAATCACAAATATGCACAAAATTCCGGCCTAACAAAATACATTTCTACGGCTGCTTTTATGTGAGCTACTTCTCAAAATTTGATGCGGTCAGCGTCATAAATAAAACAATAAAAGAGGTATCTATGGAATGGGTCAACTGGTAAGAAGGAACGTTAGTTTTATTTTTATAGAAAAGATGGGAAAATTTCGAATTTTAAGAGAAAGATTTTGATTTTCTGAGGGCGTCACCTGCATGATCAATAGAGAGACATTAGTAGAAATTAAATATCCATATGTCAATTCATAATAGGCGCCGCTATACAACAGATAAATTATTACAATTTTTAGGAAATATTTTTCCTACAAATTGTAAGATTATTAAGCTTTATTCAGCTGTAAAGAAACGTGAAATAAATACGTACCACAGGTAAAATACGAAGACAATTACTAGAAAGGTCACCACAAAATGAAGTATGGTAGCTGTGTAGACGTCTCCCAATACAGAATTAAAAGTAGAACGAATAAAAGTTCAAAAGGACAACTTTTGGTTAGCAAATATGGAGACAAAACTAGATTTTTTTTGCGTGTGTTTTACCTGAAACTATCGTTCCCTGCTAAGTGTGAACGAGACATACGAGATTGTTGATGCACAAAGAAAACGTAAAATACAATTAAATATGTAACTGAGTAGAAATGTGTTCACGGCCAGAATCATTTAGAAGATAAATAGTTTCCGGGTTATAGCATGGGTCAAAAATAATAATTTCTACGTACTTACTTAATAATTTCTGAGTTCGCGAACCATGCTGTTCGCTTCTTCAGAGCTAACTGTATATTAGTAAACTAATTCTAATAATAAATGGTAAAAAGTAAAGTCTAATAGTAAATGTACAAAACAAAAAATGTTCAACCTTAGTTAGTAGTAAAATAGGAATGTTATAATAAAGCTGATTTTCGCCGCAACCCTTATTCAAAGAATGAAGCAGGCGTTCCCCTAATAAGTGTTTCCGTATTTTCTGCGGAGTGTACAATGGGCGCGGCTTGTTCGCTCCTCTCGCGCATCAGTTTCGTCAAACTTTCGAGGCGGGTGACTGACATTTACTCTTAATGACTGTAGAATAAATTCGTTAAAAAAATTCGTTTTTTTTATAACTTCTTACTTCTACATTTTGGGAAAATGGCAAACGGTTTCTGTTGGACGATAATGAATCAGTCGCGACAAACAGTTCTAAGGATATAGATTTTACCTCTTAGCATGTCCGAACGAAATGTTAGCGTTATATTTACGATCTAGTGTATGTACGAGCAGGGTGAAATTAATTCCTCTCATTAAAAATTGCGTTAAGTGCAAGTCATCGGCCTCAATTACGCAAACCGTGCGCTGACTGGGAGCGAAACAAACACGAGCAGTAACATGGAAAAGGTGGATCAGGCGCATGGTGGGCATGCTCATACTTGGCCGTGGTCAACTCTAAACAACCCCGGAGTCCGGATTTCTTGATTTATTTCTCGCGCGGAAAATGTTCAACGGCGTAGAAATAAAACACGCGTAATTATACCCGATCCTAACTACTTTTTTTCCACTGGTACCCGGTTGACAACGCGGAATTTATTCTTATTTATACATGGCGTCTCCAGAAAACACGCCGCCTTTTCAACCAGTTGTCTACGAATTTATTTATAGACCTGAGAGACGCTTCAAAACACGCACGTATGGTTGCAAACTCTAAATGCTATACGTTCGCTATTGCTAATTAACCATGCTGGTACAACTCCGAGGAGATGATGGTGAATTATCTAACAAGAAAGCTACATCCTCACAGACGTTACAGATAAATCTGATGCCTACAACTGTTATTTATACACAACAATATCAATATTATGAGACAATAGGTAGTCTGGAAGATGATAATTTTAGAGACACCCTGTATGATAAATCTGGTTTCTGCAAAGGTCACCGGTTCTGTATTTATAACCGCAGGCATTCAGATGCCGTAACAGCGATTTAAACTGTTTTCTGGAACACGACCACGATGACTTGGCGTAACTGGTTGACCTGATTGCGGCCGAGTAGGACCATCCGTAAGATCGCAGTTAACAAAAATCGATGAAACCGAAGAGGAGTTGTTCCCAATCTCGGATCAAGCCGACCACAAAGTCCTGGTTAGCTGTATTATGGTAATAGTTGGTTATTATGGCGAGCCGTTAGACATACATGGTCATTATTGTCTCCAGTAGCGATTGTTCGCCGTATGGAAGACATGTATTCTGGGTCAGTCACTTTTCCGGCAGGTCGCCCACGACCTTGGCTCGAGAGCTCTATTTTTGGCAAATCATTCTGCGATTATGCCTGGCTATTGTCTGGTGCCATCGCGTTTTATGGCCGTTTCCTCGCTGGAGTCTGATGTCCGCCCGGTAAACACGAGATTAGCATTATCGTATTACCATATTATTACTGTGAGGCGCTGCCTTCGGACATTGTAATGCCAACTAAGGAGATTTATATTTGTCGTGTTGGATATATAATATAAGAAGATAAATCTGCTGTGTGAATATTTGATGACACTTCAACATCACTCATCTACATGGAGAAACTACCTTTTATTTTTGTTTCTTCAGAAGGGGTAAATAATTATCCTCATGCTGAAGGATGTGATCAATAGATTTTGTGGCGACTGATGATGCTTTATCTTCAAAGAAGAGGTCGTTTGTAGTGATGATGACTGATGAACTGGCTACCATGATGTCCCGGTCTGAAACTTACTGATACTTTTTTGTTTTGACCATACTATATACTTGGGATGATGTAGTCCAGCGTTTTTGAACCTTTTTAGGCTTGCGGAACCCTTGAAATTGGGTGGCGACCCGGCGGAACCACAACAAAAGAAATATTAGACATTCCGAGGAAAAAATACACAGAGAAGAATGTGCACGGCAATTCTGCTGTATCAAATAAGCAGCAACATTGTGTGTAATGAAATACTCTTCCATGATTGAAAATTAGTTCTACGGTGTAATTGTAGCACTTTTCCAGTGAAATTCCATAAATATTCTGTAAAATTACGGTGACAATGCTGTCTTTTCACAGGAATATGTATGTCGAATATGTGACATCTACAAAAAATACCTTCTTTTACGGCATTTTTTGTTGTAGTGCATTACCTTCATTTTTGATAACTTTGCAGTTGTCCCTGTGTATCAACTTATTCGTTGCCCTTTCAAGTATTGCTTAAGGCTGGAATATAATAACGGATAATTCAAATAAAAAATATGAAAATATGAAAATGAAGAAATTACACAGTAATTTTTAGAATTTTATATAAATTCATTATTAATTCAATAAAATATCACAAGTAAATTTAAAAAATGAATACAAAAATTAAGAAACATTTATTCTGAGTAAGAAATTTCATATGAACTTATTGATAAGAAGATAATATTAGAAACTTCTAAACGGCTTTTAAGGAACTTTTGAGATTGACATTTACGTTCTGAAAATAAAGTTTGTGACTTAACACCCAAGATTTATATAGAATAGTATATTATAGAATAGTAGATCTCTCAGAACTTGTCTGGCAATAGATTAGTAATCTTATCTGGAATGAAGTAATAAGTCCTAAAGTCCATTTAATGCAACAGCAAATTCAAATTCTTGGTTCATTTTGTTAGGGGTCATTTTGGATAGGCGAAATTATTGATAACAAATATTGTTATACATTTTGACCAATAGTGCTGCCAGGAGCTGTTTGCTAGGGATTATTTTGTTTTTATGTAACAGATAATCTAGTCACGTAAAACTAGTAAATATTGTGCCCATGAACAAACCTCCGCCACGCTATTTTACCGCGGAAACCCTGACAGAACCCCGGTGAAAAACGCTGGTCTGGTCATATTGTGAGTAAACCTATCTCCGTCTGGTGCCTTCTGATAAGGTCACGGTAGATGACGGTGATAGTGTAGGTAGTTTAATAATTGCTACTTAAAATAAACGGATCGTAATCTAGAAGGATTATGATTGATTTCAGTGAAGCAGTAAAAAGAAGATTTTACGTCATTACCACGCCATTACGATGCGATAATGCAGTCGAAATTGGTCCTCGAAGGACGGATATAAAATATAATTACATAATGAAAGCTTTTTGCTCCAGTTGTTGCCATTAATGGGATATTATGTGGCCGGGTCCTTTCTCTGGCTCGGTGAAGCTCGCCTCTCCATTTCTAAGCAAATATTTGCACTAGCCGGACGGCACACACATACACACACACACCTTTCACTTTTATTTACGCTCCTCAGCGTGCCATTCATGCGTGGAGTAACCTCTTGGCCGCGAACACACCCAAAGTGACTTATGCTCGCCGCGCTCCAGCCTGCCTTTATCAGAATACATAAAAGGGAGGACCAAGCCTTGTCGGCAGATACAGCCAGATGTTTGATTAACACGGGAAAAAGGGCAGACTTTACATAACTAATTCAACGCCTCCCATCTCGGCGGAAGACACCGGCTTTAATTTCGTGAAGGCGTAACTTTAAACATCAATATTTGAGGGAATTTCTAACCTACCCTTGAGGCTAACTAGAATATTTTATTATTTAACGTGGTGTGCTTGAATATGTTAGTGAAGGGGTAACGACCGACATCTTAAATACGTAATCTAAAAATAAAATTTATTTATCTAATGAATTCCCATGTGAGAAATGTTGGTTTACTATGAGCATATTTTTATCAGAGGTTCAAAAAACAATGTCTTGTTTTACAATCACCCTGTATGTTAAATCAATTTGAACTCACTTAAATGTGAACATCGTACACTAAAAGTTAGCACTCGAATTAGTAACATTAACAAAATCCTAGTAGGTAATAATTTACATTCACACATTACAAAATTTCGATAAATATTAGTGCTCTAACGGTACTCCAAATCTATATTAGCCAAGCGAATGCGCAGAATCGATAGTTTAAGAAGTCAATTAGAATATTTATCGCTGCCTGAAGAATAGATGTCGACGACCTGATAATTCTCGCTATCATCGCGAGTTCTCCGTAGTAAACTTCCAAACCTCGCCCGTTAAACTTTATACATCCAATTCGAGGCATTCCGCGACATAATATAGTAAGTAAACGTTTGCTCATCGCAAATGCGAGGTGAACCACCTAATATTATTTTGATTATGTAAATTAAGCGGCGGGTCCCGTTAAGTGCCGCATTCGTACAGACTGAGACGCTGACTGTGCTCTTTACGCTACGAAAAAAATGGGCTATAAATAATTAAACAGTGAATCACAATGTTTACCAGCCTAAAGCGATCCGTAACAAAAAGTAAATCGTTCATCGATGATTGAACACCTTTTGCGCGTTTTTTATTTGACTACCGACATCCAATTAATGTACAACCTGCTATTGAGATCGTATTTTAGATAGTGTTTACAAATGAGACACTTATGCTCATTTTCGGCGCTGTTAACCACTCGGACATACCTACTGGCAATGCTAGTTACCTACTCGACACCTTTATTAGTCTGGTGGTAAAAAAAGCTTGCTTGTTCTCGTATATTATCGTATGAAACGAAGCGAAAATAAACGTAATATGCCATGCGAAAATAACGAAACGATGAACGAATGGTGAAACTCAAGCATGAAAAAGACATAACATTCAAATATGCGGTATGACTGTACCATATGGTTTGCGGGAAAATCGAAGAAGATATAGCTTGTTGCGAAAATTATAAAACCACTAAACATTAAATTTATGAGTTCAATTTGTTTCACAATTCGCTAGAAAAGCGAAACTCTAAATGTTATTTTAAATTACAATCGAGGAGAGAAACTGTTTACACTCTCAAGAATAAAAGCTACTAATAAAATCATTAACAAAAAGAACTCTTATCTACCTAAACCTTCATACAGCCTAAGTAACAGTAGCCACCGACGATTTATTTGATAGTTTTCGTCTATATAACCAACTACATAAATACAAAAAAATTTATAGCCAAAAATTTGGGATGAACTTTAAAATTTGTTCGAAAAAACAAACAAAAAACACCGGAAATACAAATCCCAAGATTACATCTCGTCTGTCTTTTTTGGTTCTTTCATATTGTTAAACCTTAAAGTGTATAGAATAAGCCTCTGTTTTACGAGCATACACCTCGTCGAAATTTTCTACATTAACGTGGCTCAAATACTTGGATTTTTACAACTGATATTTTTCGGCAATGCTTTAATGTTGGAATGTGATGGATACAGTGTACAAAACGATCAGATCTAGATGATAATTTTGTCAAAAATTAATACGTTTAATGAATTCAAATAACTTTTAAATTGTTCAAGGAATCGAGTATTTTTTCTTAAAAGAAAATACGTTTTATTGGAAGTTGAACCGCTAAGTAAAACTTTTAAATAATTACTTTTTATAACAGCTCATAAACAAAAAAGTTTGAAACATCGACGTGACAATGCAGACAGTAGCCATTTTGTCAATTTTTAATGTTTTTAACCAAAAGTTGGTACAACGTCCAACAAATTTCATCTAGTTTAAAATAATCAAAAACTAAAAATAAAATACGTCTTGATTTATGGACTCAAAGAAGTAAAATTGTGAGTGGAAAAAGTATGTAAGATAATTCTATGTGATATTTTATACACACATAGATGAAGGTGTAACTTTTATGCCAGATTCAGTAATAGATTTTTGAAAATGGCAAAAATATCAAAAATCTAACACTAGACGGCAAATTATATAGCTTTTATATTTACGTTGGTGTATTGCTTGTAGTATTATGTGAACTAGTAGCTAAGAAAACTCCTCAGAACTTTTGCTTGTTTTTCGTGTAGAACGTAGGACAACCGATTCCCCTTTAGTCTATCACGTCGGACTTTTGTTTGCTTTTTTTCAACGCCTGTGCACTAAGAACCTTTCAGTCGTTCTGGTAAAAGCAAAGGCCTATTTTTAGACCTTTTTGAAGTTTCTGGGGCTCTGGTTCAGCTGTGATAGATTTGCGAGAACTGCGAAAAATCATGATCAACTTTCTTGACTGGTCTATATCGGGTATTCATTGAACTTGTCCAGACGTGAGCCCTACACAGAAAAAGCTTCTTCTATTTCTGCAAGTTGTTGGCATTTGTGCGTGAAAAACACTAATTAACACCACATAAATTTTACGAAACCTGTGACCAGACCATACCAGACCATACTGTAATAGTCCTAGTTTCCAAACATGACCACTTCTTTTCATTTCTATCAGAATCTTCAATTCATTACGCCGCGTAATCGTCATCATGGCGAATAGTTGGCGTGCCCACGTTACAGTATATATAGGAGTGAGCTTTACGGCAGGAATTTCATCCTTGTTGATCTTTGGCTGTCATGGCCGGTAGAAGTGCGGTTTTGCGAACACGCAATGCCCTAGTCGTGTCTCGTGCAATTACACTAACGCAACGACCAATAATTAACCGCAGGCAATGTCGTTGACAATCGTGAACGGGCAGACTAGTTGCAACATTCTTCCATTACCTCGAGCACCGGGCATATCAGGTCAGCCAGGGGTACAAGGTCAGGCCGACAAAGCTTTGGAGGTTACTTGGTCACGTCCCCCACTCGACTGCTAAATGTCTCATCCTGTGTTTACCGTAATAATACAATGGATGCAAGTGGGTGCTAATTTATTTGTATGCTGGTCGTGTCGGAGTCCACCCACGTCTTCTGGTACCCACCTGGTTGGGTATATTGGTCAGGACTGCTATGGAAAGAAGAACAGTTAGCGCGCGCGCGCGCTAGGCGCGATGAGGACATCGTTCTTGTTGTTGTGAAGAAAACGTCAACGAACTCGCCGCGAACAATTTGGACGTCCGTAAATCACGAGCTTCCCCGTTTTTGAGTCACCCGAAGCACGATCGCTGAATATCAATTCAATGGGATCCAAGCCGATTTCAATATCGGCCCAGTTCTCTGAGTCACGTATCTGTCCTTGATCTCAGCATGCTTGCCATTATTACCGCATGAATGTATAAGACGAATTCATTAAAATATCGTCGATCATTTCTGGCAGGACGATTGTGGGAGCGTCTTTAAAGGTCTACTGACTTAAGTTCTTTGTCAAAACAAAATGATCATCGGGAACTATTGTTAACTATTAAAATAAAAACGACAAACTTGAAGCAGATTTATTGAAAATCTTCCATAAATGGATGGTATTATGTCTCATCATCTGACACCATTTCTGGGTTCAACAGGTTTCATTATTAACAACAACAAAACAATCATAACAATTGATAATATTCAGCCATTTAGCCAAAGTAAAATACTGGAGTTATAATGATATAACCGATATATGTAAATGAGCTTATTTTTCAAAGACTGCTTTTTTGTAAGTGCAAGACCAGTTTTTAGTGGTGAATTCTAAGAAAGAAAAGTAACTAATTCATCTTAATTAAGGAATGGCAAGGTTTTAACAGGTTTAACAGGTACACTGTGCAACAAATTTCAACTTTTTGTTGTTTCCCTTACTTTTAATGGTATATTTCTATTGGTCTGTGGCCACTGCTAACCCCAAATCAACACGTTTCTTTCTGTCACCTCTGGTTTAGAATATATAAAATGCATGCTTTTTACTAATAAACGCATCAAAATCGAAACCGTTTTGTGTATAAGAAAACAATGTTTCAACAGCACCTCTCACTGCTGTTGAAACATTATTTTGAGGTGCTCACGAATTGGAGCTCAGAAGCTGTCCATCAAGGGTTTCGAAAGAGTTGAAAGTCGATATAAAAAAAAACCTTCTGATAACCACATCACCAACAATTCTGTTTCTATATGATGTGTAGCGTTTCTGAATGAACTGGCAAAAATCCCTCTTCAGAGTTCTGTTGAATGGTTTGTTTGTTGTTACCACATCATTGCAATTACATACTTCTCTTCTTTGTGTTAAAAATAAACCCTCAATGTGACTGCACAAACCGCGTAACATTCAAGCTGTTACAATTTTTCGCGCGTTTTTTATTTTCGTAAAACAGATGGCAATCATTACCAAAAAGACACAGATAAACTTTATTTTTCATATTTCTTAAAAAGTTACAGCTGTACCAAAATGGTATCAAAGCGCATTTTGAACGGCTCTATTATCTTAAGGAATTGAAAAAGCAATGAGATCACATGAAGCTTCCTACTTAATAATTCAATAACAAAATATTAAAAGATTTATGTGGATTTATTAGCTTCTTCATCATTTATTAAATTTATTCAGATCTTTGACTCTATAAATTTTTAATAATGTGTAAAGCAAATCATTCTAAACGAAACGTTTTACTCAGAATCACATTTACTTCCTAAAAAATGCCTGTACATGCCAGGCATACGCCTTGTACAAGGTATTCAATTTCAAAAAACAAAATTTCATAGTTTAAAGTCAAAAAATTCGTTCGTTTGTAGAAGCATTTTCAGGATATCAGATAAATATAAATTTTAAAGGTTACTTTGAGGCTATCTTGAGGACCTTTGGTTCAGCCGTTATAACAAAATCGCGTTTTTACATAATGTTTTATACCCATAAACCTTGTAAAAAGTTATGAGCTCTGATGCATACTCAAAACATAGTCTATCGACAATGCGTATTTTCCTTCTATTTACAAAATCCATACTCCATAAAGTGATCAATATTTCCCTTTTTTTCTAAAATTTTCTTATGTGAGGAAACGAAATGTATGTTAACATTTAGTCAATTAAAGAATCTATTAAAAGCAACAGGAAAAATATGGGAATGCTATTTAAAACAAATGTCGATGATGTCATAAGTCAAAACAGTTGATGGTCGGAAATTGAATTTAATACAAAAATGCATATTTGAAAATAATAAACAGCTCTAATTTTAATGCAATTATTTCATATTTTGTCATTGTAGCTGATAATAAAGAATGTCAAAAATTTCTCCAAACTGTGACGTGGATGAACAACTTCTAATAGCGTTTTTACAACTACGATGAACACAAAAATAAACCACACCCATCAGCATGCAAGAAAAGTTTTTGCTGTAGCACAGTTGTATCTATACACAAACAAAAATTGCCATAACAATAAAAAAAGCGTACAAAAGTAACAACAGTTTTGCAAACTAAAACCGTTGGTATAGTGTAATTTTTTATTAGAGTTTTTTTCATTGCTTGACATGTTTGTATCAGTATAATAATTTAGTTATCTTCAATATTTTTGTGGAAAAATGGAGTTGCATATGGTACGCACTGAATTTAATGGTTATTGCTATGGAAATAAATACTGAATTTAATGTATAATAATCGACGTGTTTTAATACACAATGAATGAAAAACAATGCTTTTACAAACTCCTATTCATGTCCCGATTCAAGAGAAATTATTACCAAAGCATTAACACCAAACATTATTCATAATTCCTACTTTATGTTACTTCCACGACGTGCATTTTTTTCTTGACGCGTCTAACAGAACATAAGACCGACCTAAATGTATTGTTTTTATTAATTTCCCATTAGTTTACTTCCGAGTAAAACAATCGTATGGTGTATAAATAATATTTATTCAAGACCAAATAGGAATTGATGCTATAGCAACACGTCCACTCAATGAAAAGGCGTTTTAACACAACATAATGACTTGCAATATCGCCCGGCTATTCTGCGGAGGAATTTAAAGACAAAACACCATTGAAGAAATGGTGACGCGAAAGCATAGAATGCAGAACGGTTACGCCGATTTGGGTTTTGTTTGATAGGTAAATGCGACGCGTCGGTCGATCTGATTCCGATTAAAATATTCAAATGGCGTTTTGATCGCGAAACGCATTTGCAATATTTTATCGAGAGCCGTTCGTCCCGTTATTGCATTTGAATTCTGAATCGCGCCGCGCGGCATATGTTGTAGAGTATTTACGAAATCTATAGCAAATTAATTTCTGAACGGCATGCCGCATTCCTATGATAATTCTATCAATTACACGCTTTGTAACATTAATTTCGGATCGGGCATATGTTCGCATAATCCGAACGTTTTGCCGCATTCGTTGAGTTTCTGCGATCGACGATTTCATGAATCATCAACAAATAAGTGCTGGTAATTTTGTTTACAGTTATCTCTTCGAAATATTATCACACACTTTTTTATATTAGGCTCTAAGGGCAAGTCTTAGTCGGCATGAACTCCATACTAATTATTAGTACTATGGCAACACAAATAGCTTAAGGGAAAATATACATGTGCCCTATTTGCGTTTTGTGGGGCTGAAATTAACAAACAAAAATATATGAAAAATATACTGCTAAGAGCCCTTCTACCGAAATTGATGTTATTATTTTCATGTCATGGATTTATGGCTGCATTTATCATTATTTAGTCTCGTAAAATTTGTCAAGTATATCTAAGCTATTTTATTTACAAATAGATTTAAGCTGTTTGTTTGGTTTTGGTTTTGACAATATAAACGTAAAACTTTTAGTTTTTTTTTTCGTGAAACCGTTTTATTTGACATTTCGCATCGTGAGTGCAAAACGATACTTTTGCACTCACGATGCGAAATGTCATACGCAAATAATGTAAATTAAATCGGCTTCACGAAAAAAAAAATCTAAAAGTTTTGCAAATTTTTGCATAAAGTTACTAGAAAAGAATTTACTAGTGTTTTTACTAGAACTAAATACACATTACCATACTTACGTTTTATTTTAGTTGACGAAAGCACAGTAAAATATTCAAATATTACAACAAAAACTTTTAAATTTAACATGGTTTGTTTTGTGGGTTTAGTATTTTTTTAGTAGTAGTTTTTTTTTAGTTCAATGATATTTAAATTGTGAATTTATAGCGGCTGAACACAGTGGCCTAAATATCGCCGAAAGCATATTTTTTGACATTTTAACCTCAACTTATTGAGAACTTTCGATACCCAAAACCCGTATTTCCAAGAGTTATATTTTTTGATTTTCAATTGCCTCAATTTTAATATTATTGGGTCAAGAAAAAGTCCTGTAGGTTATTTTGGATAAAATAATAAATACCATGTTCGGCATTACATTAGAAGAAAGGCTTATTTGCTCAACAATCTTTGTTGATGTGACACAAGCTAAGGTTTGGCACGAAGGATTTCAACACAAACTAAAGAGAATGCTACCTTTACAATACGTCGAGCTGCTAACATCCTATGTATCTGATAGACTATTCAGAATAAAACAGATCGATGAATACTCGGAACTAAAAGAAGTAAAAGCTGGTATACCCCAGGGTAGTATAATTGGTCCAATTCTCTACCTACTATATACAAATGACCTACCACAGCTGGGAAATGTAACAGTCGCCACATTCGCAGATGTCACGGCTCTAATGGCAGTGGGATCAACTATTGGAGAATTTACAAGGAATCTCTTTCAACAAGCGAGTAATAAAGCATATAAATGGATCTAAAAATGGAAGACCAAGCTCAACGAACTGAAATCTGTCTACATAAACTTTACAAACAAAAGAGTCGAGGACATACTCATGTCGAGATTAACGACGCCATAGTTCCATATGCGAACACTGCAAAGTATTTGGGTATGACTCTGGATACAAAACTAAGGTGGAAAGAACATGTTAAGAAGAAGAGAGTAGAGCTTGGCCTCAAATACAGAGAACTGAACTGGTTTCTGGGAAAAAACTCTCAGTTGTCAGTACAGAACAAACTACAAGTTTACATCCAGTTGGGGTTGCGCGAAAAACTCCAATATAGAAGGAATCCTGACTTTCCAAAATAAAGTACTAAGGAATATGGTTAACGCTCCTTGGTACATACGGAATAGTGACCTGCATCGTGATCTTGGTATCCCACAAGTCGTCCAAGAGATAAAAAGATCCACTAAGCATGAATCTCGTCTAAGCCATCACGTCACCGTAGAGGCTAAGCAGCTACTGGACAACCAGAATCTAGTGAGAAGACTAAAAAGAACTAAACCTTTCGAACTAGTGAACCAGTGAAATGTGTAAAAAGCAGAGCACAGTGAGTGAAGTGTTAGTGCTTTTTGTGAGGACATAGAAAATATAGGTCATCAGTGGATAGCCTATTAGAGACAAGTACCTAGTTTTAAGAATTCAGATTAAAATTGATGGTTAATCTTTTAGTTTCAATATGATAAGCACGTTATAAAATAACTTGCAAATATATAAAGCGTTATAGGTGAGACGTATAGATGCGCCATATAATTATGTCCCAACAAAGTATTTTCTAGCACATTTTTTAACGTATGTAACCGATTTTCTAAACAATTTAAATAATAGAAAGAAAGTGAATTTGTGTTTGTTACAACTGAAATAATTCGTATGAAAAAGCATATTCCAATTCTCAGTCGTAGATCATATGGTACAAATTGAATCTGGTATGTCTCCTGACTTTAATTTTCAAATGTTTCCGCCTCATTCACTGATATTTTTGATCCCTACAAGTGGTGTGGATTTGGATGATCGTGCTCAAACTGGTGGGAAATAAAATATCTAGACTACACCTCCATAGGTAGTGGATAGTTCCTGGTTAATTAGACTCGTGGTATCGATCTTGGACGTCAAAGTAGTGACCGCTTTGACGTATGCTGAGGACCCATAAATCATCTTTTCGCCGTTAGTTCTATGGCTAATAGACTCAAGCGGGTAATTGCCACAAGGAAGTGTCAGAGTATCACACATGGTGCTGGGATAGAAGAAGACCCCGGCTGCGCTCATATGACCCGGTTGGTACCTTCTTCTTCTTCTTCTGTTGCTGCTTCTTCTTCTTCTCCTCGTTCGTTCGTGCGACCTGGTGCACTCCCACACCGTAAATTTAGCATCGTAACGGGGCGCGTGGTTTCATTACAGGCAGCTATGCAAGCAGTGAGAATCGCATTCTCAGATGCGTATCGTCGCGCCTCTGCCTATTGTTAACCGACAGATTAATGCGCTCACCTTGTACCGCTGATCAAAACCACCTGCGACTGCAACAAACTCGACCTAATTCACTTAAGCCACCGCAGGAACTTCCATTGTTGCTACGGTGGTCGTATCTGATTTATTTTTTTGCAGCAGATGCAAATATAAGGTCCTGACGAATAATTTGTTAAGAAATGTTTATCTATTTGCATAATATCTAATGTGATATCTAATTTGCAATATTTATAGATTAAAATACCTGTGCATTTATATTTATTGTTCTCTCTAACTTTTTTCAAGAAAGTTTTATTGACTTGTTTATTCTGAATATCGTAATATGTGGTATTAGCCCGCAACTATGGTGTACCGATATTAACAGCTCGTAAAAGAAGTAAAATGTTAGCGCATGAATTTTATAATAAATGTTATCGTAACTTTGTGATATTTTGTTGGTTCTTGAAAAAATAATGAAATACCTACTTTGAAAAGAGAATTTGCTCTCATTCTTCTTTTACTGAAAAAACTGGTTGTTATTATTATTGTGACTCAGTAAACACTACCAATAGTACATTACAAAATGCAGTTCATCATATTTTGTATATTTGTATATTTTGTTGTACTTACTTTTTTCTACTACTTATTTAGTAACTTTTTTCATACTACAAATACTTTCAAATACATTAATAAATTGACAGCTTATTTTGATTATAATTTCTGAAGCCTATGTTCAGATCTCTGATCGTACAAAAACTCAAACTTATTTATTATTTTCCAATGTATTTACCAAATGAAATCACTGTCACCTTAAAAAATATCTAAAAAACTAGAAACATACTGAATGAGTGGAACTTCAGTGTGATTTCACTCTAAATTTACCTCATATTCTTCATCTATTGTCAAAGAGTTTATTTGTTAGTAGTCATACTTGATATCAATCAAATAAATTCATCATTTTATGGCATAAATAGTAAATATGGCATAAATAGTTACTAACAAATGTTATGGGGATTCAAATATCATCTATAGACATCAAGTTTTATCAAATATTTGATTGTCTATACAAACCATACATTTTAAAATTTTTTAAAAAGTTTTGCGAAAATGTGCTTTGACTGCTTAAAGAGATAGTTGGAGATTCTCTTTTCGATAATTTCTTTAAAACTAATTAATTTACCACATTTTGGTCTGGACAATCACAACTGATATCACAGATTCCTTATTCCATTTTCTCTATATACAAAAACAGTATCATTTTTGTTAAACCATAACCCATAAGCAGTGTTCTTTGAACAGAGATGATAATCCGTAACGTATCTGGTCCATACTAGCAACCTGTCGCCACTTTGGTCACACACAAATCGCATTACAAAAGAACAAAGGTGAAGTATTTAGTTGCGCCCCCTATGCGAGCAATGGCGCAGCTACCGTCTGCGTCCAGTCCATCCACCTCTGGACCCACGACCACTATTCTAATGATTCGATTTTTTCCGGTGCTGTACCGGATCACCATTGTCTCTCCGAGCACGATTTCAAATGCTATTACACAATTTCGTCTTGTTCTTTCCTTGCAACAATAGCGCTTGTTACGTACCATAATAACTAACAATTCTTATCCCTAAGTTATGATTACCCTCTACGTAATGCTAAGGATGAAAAAAAAAGTTTTTATGATTTGTTTTTTTTTTTTGTTTCAGGTAAGTCGTGATGGCAACTGTCTGAATTATTGGTAAGCTGAAAATTGTTTTGCATACTCGCGTTTATGATATTAGTAAAGTCTAAACTATGAGAGTCTAAACCTCTTCAGAATTGAATAAAATTATATTGAATTCATTTGAAACCGGCTTTAGGACGCAAAAACTTGTAAATATTACGTTTTCATAAAATACATTTTACCATTTTATATGAGTTGTTACACTTTTTTGTTATTTATCTCCCGTTTATTCGTTGTCTATGAATTTATCTAATATATTATTATTCTAAATTAAATTAAAATCAAATAATTGAGTGTTAACAAATTGCACAAAAAATGCATAAAAAAGGTTAATTTGCCATGTTTACTCCAACTAAGCAACTACAAATGTTCTGATATTGGGACAAATAAAAAAATTATATGGACTCAAAGTTAAACCACCAGAACATCATCTTCGTTATCTCTGCATTTATCAAATTTTCAGGAACAGGTACTCTTGATAGATTTGTTTATGTACTGAAAAAATAATCTAAATCTCAAGTTTACTAAATTTATAAAACATAAACTTGCTTTAGTTTTACTGCTATTTCTTTTGAGAATATGAATTAATTTGCTTACAATATGTTGAAAAGATCATCTAAATCTATTATTAATAACAAAAGTTATAAAAGCTTTTGCATGTTGCTTTTATAGCATATTTGAATACTTAAATAAATACAGGTGCATTTCTGTTTAATATAATATAATATCGTCAATGTAAATACAAAATTTCATTAATTTGGATCACGCAGTTTCAGAGATTGTATCATGTAATATTATGCACCCAGTCTATAATATTATTCATCTAAAGTAAATATTGCAATTCGCTATGGTTCAATACAAATAAACATTGTTCATTTAACTAATTTAATGCTGAATATTTATTATAAAATTTATTTCATTTTAATATCTCAAATACCACACATTATATAATACAAGAAAAACAAATATCACGGACAATTCATACTATTTCAATTATTTTTTTGCAGATTTGCAGAATATGATTCTAAATGTTCCTTTTGGACGACCTAAGTATTGTCTGAAAAAGGCCAACAATAAACATGCTAGAGTGCCGAGATGCAAGATGCGCCTACATATGAGTGCATTTAAAATTATAATGGCATACGGTAATTTGTTCTAAACGCTTATACATGAATAATAATCAGGTCCGCGCATAATGACGGTCAGTTAATAGATAATCGTGGGAAGCTGAAATTAATCACATTTCTAATATTATAAATAACTACGTATTAGCATAAAGCTGATGCGGTTCAACTTTTTTACCTAAACATAATCGTTACTCATTCATGGTGATGCCTGAAACTATAACGATTGTAACCGGATAACACCGTTTTCTACATACGAGTGTTTCTATTCTAGCAAAATTAGATTCTCGTTCTGACTATGTGTGTGTAGCATAATAATTTATGTTAAATGTTAGCCCCTGTGGAGATAGTATTACTTTATTCAACGGTATCTATGTTTGCAAAGTATTAATAAACTCTCAACTAGCACGGTGCATAAATGTAAAGAGAAGTGTGACAATAAAGATAAGGCCGTTGATAATATTTAAGTGTGCAGGTATTACGCTGTCATTTAAACTACTTAACAGATAATTTAACTTTTTTTTCGTCGTGAACCAATGACTTAAACGTAACTAAATGAATATATAAATAGTTCGTACTGTATTGCAGTACGAAGCTTATTTTTTCTCCTAAACTTGTATCGAACAAGTATTTAAAACATGTAATGTTTGATAAATAATTTTAATAATATAATTCTAATACTGACTAAATATATTATACTGCCTGAAAACGGAAATGCTAACTGTAAGAGCAACGTAACTTAATATCTAGCATTTTCCATCTGGCCATCATCAAGATTTTATAGATATGTTAATAAAGCAATTAAAATAAACACTTATGCTAATTTTGGTAAAAAAACAAACAAACAAGTGTTCAGTTTCTGGTTAAAACTAAAGTCGGGCATGCGAGCGAATTTTATGGTGGAAAATGGAGTCTCTGAAAGCAACTCTTCATTTTTATGCTAGACTTAATGGCTCGTGGATAATAAATTCAATTAATCTGTCTTGAATTTACATAATCTTGAGCAAAATTTTATAATTTATATAAATTAGTATTCGAATTTTTAGTATTCGAAATAAGTATTCGGCTTTAATCATTTTGCAGTGTAATATATGAAAATTGTGGAAGCTTTTAACAAGTTTGGTATAATTTCGTGAGAATTTTTTTTTATATTTTTATGTGGATTTAGCACTTTTGTGTGTAGGTGTTGTTCCTATTAATATTTTGTGTTGGAAATTAAAAAATAAATTGTATGTGTAATGATATAATTAAAATACGCTGTTCATATCCAACCTGGCAGAATATAGAAGAAAATAAAGTAATAATTATAGAGGCTAATGATTTTAGGAAGCAGCAATTATCGAGCTCTCGCTTCTTTAATTAAGTCACCCTGAGGAAGTGACAAAGTACGAAATAAAATGAGTCTAGATATAAAATTGGATAAATCTCATTTGCTACTCATAAAACCACCGTCGATTTCAATGTTTTTTAAATTAACTCCGCGCATTAATTCTTATTACTCTTGCAGGATTGCTTCTCGGCACGCAACCTCGTGTTTTATAATTAATACTTATATTATTGCTATAACATTACAGTAAAATAATTTTAATTGGCACGCTTGCGATTTTATTTTCGTATGTTATAATTAAATTTTATTATTCTCGTTATGAACGTACCTTGAGATCGCGAAAGCGTGTGTCGCCGTGTTGTCGTCTTAGTAGCCAACGAGGAAGACGTCGATGGTAGAACTGAAGACCGCGAACCGAACTAGCGAAGAGGTGGATAGACACTGACACTGGTGCAATCTGTCCTTGGCCTTGTCTCTTTTGCGTTGTTTTCACGGTCACAACCACAACAGAAATGCTTTGCCGAGCGACGAACTGCTTCTTTTCCTGCAACAAGTCTGCAGAAGTACCTTGTGGAGGGGTTTACCACTACTCGCTGATGGCAGGTGGAACATCAAATATTTATAACTTGCGGAGTCTATCATTGGTGGATTGGTGTATGGCGGGAAGCAGCGGTAGCTTCTCCTCTTCGGTTTGGACCTTTTTTCGGCGGTCCACTCTTACGCAACTCATTTCCGCGTTACGAGTCGGATTCCATTCAATGTCGTCCAGTGCCTCCTCGCTGCCGCTGCGCTCGATAGAACGCGTGAAATCGCCATTTAGCAACTCCTTAAACATTTTTCAATCGCTTCTCATTTTTGTCTGTACACCTCGTCCTTTCAGTTTTCGAATTCTATTTGTGTTTATGCTGACTGTTGTGAACTAGTGTCATTAACCTGGACCACCGACTTAGCTCACCATTTTATTAATATACACTCTTTTACCACTATTAAATAGATGTTAAATTACTCGCTTAATATTCGACGTCGATTCTATAAATAATATTGTGGCGTTAATAGTTTGCTAATGATACAAGGCAAGAAAACCTTATGATAGTTTGACTGAAAGGAATATTTAATTTTCCGCTTCTTCGGTTCTTTTGGTGACGTGAATAAAGTGTGTATTTGTTAAGAATAAACATTTGGCCGAAGAATAGTTCTCAGGATTTCGTCGCCTAGGTTCTGGTTATTGTACTTAAAATTCAGTATTATTCTGCATTTTTAATAAAATACTCAATGTGTCTCGGGTGGTAGAATAAGGTGCTACATCTTCTCAGGTCTGCCCGCATTCCAATTATACAAATAAGTGTATTAATTAACACACCGGTGACGAGTTTATGCAACATATGGTGCCGAGACCGCTATAATCTTATCTTTTGGAGAAGCGAGTCTTTGGCTACTGACCAAGTAACTGTCCGTTCTGGGTTTCCAGATTAAGGTAATGAGTTTAACTCAATCGCTATGCTAAAACATGTTTTTTCTGTGGTAAAGTCCGGAGATTTCAACGGGCGTCTAAGCTACGAACCTGGATATGTAAGACAATTTAAACCAAAAGGTGTGTTTTCTTTTGTTTTGATGAAGAATATTGAGGTCTTTTTTTCTTTTATCTCTCCAAAGGTTTAATTTGTCTACTATTCTTGTTTTTCTTGGATATTTGCAGAGATATCAATTAGTGCGTAGACAAGAAACCTGAAACTTTAATAGGGTTTGGTGTTGTGAATATCTTTCTAATTCAAGATCACGAAAAAAAGCAGTTTGTACAATTAAAAACTTCGAAAATATCGCTTTTTCCGGAAAAACCGGAAGTGGAAGCAATCTCGAACATATCCCAAAAATTGGCATTTTTCGTTTATTAAGTCTCCTGAAAGTTTCATTTGTCCAGCATAAGGAGAACCAGTCTTTTTCCTTCGATATTTCTGGAGATATCGATGAGCGCATAGGCGACAAACGTAAATCACTGACAGGAGTATTTGCGAACTAAACAAAAAGGTGATGATCTGATAAGACTTTCCGCAAAAAAGGGACGTGATAGTAACCTCAAACTTGTCAACAAGAACAAACAAAAAAACTGATTTTATCCACATAGTTTTTTTTATCATCAGGAAAACCTGTCTATTTCCCTGAATTTGTAGAGATACCAATGGCTGCTTAGGCGAGAAACCCGAATAGAAAAATGTGGCGTGCAGTGGTTTTTTTTACTTAAATAATTTACTCGATCTTGTATTATTTGTTTAAGCACAAATACATATAGATACCTACAAATGCGTAAGTTTTTCACTTTTGTGGAAAACTTAATAACTACCTAACATCAGGAAAATACGTACTTATATTAGTTTGGATTTTTGTTGAGACTGCAATGGGTGCATAGACAAGAAACCTTATTATTATACTACTAAAAAGTTACCTTCTGATATCGTAACTTTTATTGCTGACTAAAATTATGTCTAATAGGTACTAACATCTGGATAGAAGAATTTCGTAAATAGGCTTGGCATTGCTTGTCCTATTATGCCTAACAGAGCTATTTTTGTTATTATTTAACATCAAAACTATAAGATTACAACAACGCGCAGCATGTAATTTAGTTGAGAAATCAACCATTCCGGGCATAAAATCACTAAATAACAGGTGTATACGGAACATAATTTTGATACTGTACTCGACCACCGCCCACTGCAAAGCTATTGCACCCACGGCGAGCTTGTAATGCACGGCAATCTAGATCTTCAGCCGATTACTTGACGTCATTATTCAAGAAATTTTATACCGGTCGAGAGATATGCCATACCATAATTAATAAAAAAGGCCTACTTAAGAGTAAACAATGCCGTTTTCTTCTCAAGAAGGCTACACTTGATAATAACGTGCCAATTAAAAGTTTTGCCGGGCCCACTTTTTGGTTAACAAAAGAGAAAAAACGATCGAAGGTATTGTTTAACGTCCGCCGGAGAAATGTTGTAAATAATCAACCGATATAATTAAGGGTTTTTTATGTACCGTTTTGTGAATGCGATTTAATTGCTCCGATGGAATTCGTACTTAATAAGGTGCAGCATAAGGTCGGCTGCGTACTTGGGCGATGGCTGGACCGACCCCTGGCGCCCTGCTTTGGAGTCGAGCCAGCGCATCATCGTTATGCAACAGAAATTGGTATTAATTTAGCTAGAATCGAAATTAATTGCTCTTCGGGTATCTCGCTTAATTGGTTTCATTTACTGACTGTAATAAATATCGCCTGTATGTTAAATCTTCTTCTTAGATTGCCAACCGCCTGATGTAAAGATCGTTTTATTATTTTTTTTTGTTTTCTTATATGGAAATATAGCGATTCCTTGCACTTAATTTTGGCCAGCTTTTATGAAAAGAGAAATTATTTGTCTAATATAGTTATGGTCTTTTTTCTGAGTTGAAATAACTTTGGATTTAAACACTTCAAAAGAGTACCTACGATATGTAACAAAAAACACATTTCAAATGACAGATGTAACAGTAACTGTTATTTCTCAGTAACTTTGCAAGAGGAGTATCTACAAATATGTCCATCTCATTAAATATTAAAATAGTTACACGATAGTTAATTTATTATACCTGGAAAAATACCTGCGTATAATTTTATTAGGTTCTTAATCAATAAATATGTATACGGAACGTCAATTATAATTCATTTTCAACTTTTGTTTCTAATTATAATAGAAAAATCGTTTTTGTGAAATTAACTTATAAATTTCATGTTAATATATCTGGCCTATAGTATCTGATAAATCCACATCGGTTTAAATTTTTTTTTTGCAATTGGCATAAAATTATTTATTTAGATCGGCCACCAACTGTTAGTCTCAAGTGACATCATTTATATTTTGGGATGATTACCTACCATTGTTTGAATAATAAAATAATATGACTTTTCAATATTTCGTCAAAATAGAGTACAGGGAAGAGATTCCAGACAGCAACAAATCAAAATTATCCTGAACACATAGTGGTACGAAATCAGAATAATAAATGGAGAAAGAAATGTGAATAATAAAATTTTATGACTTTAGGAAATTTAATATTTTAAAAAGAAATGTAACTCCCGAATTTCCTGAAAAAAAGGATTACAAATCATTTAAATTTTTACGAATATATGATATTGAAAATAATATAATAATAATAATATTTGTATTATTTAAACAATGGAAATCATCCCAAAGTATAAATGATGTCACTTGAGAATAACAGTTGGCAAGACCGACTTATAAAGATAATTTTAGGTGAATTACTAACAACAATTGTTTAAACAAATGGATTTTTTAAACAAATGTGGGTTTATTAGATTTCTCGAACATGAAATTTATAAGTTAATTTCTCGAAAAAGGTAACTTTTCTACCAATGTTAGAAAAAAGTTGATGATGAGTAATTATTAATTGTTTAAACAATAGGAAGTAATTTTTTATGAATAATGTTACTGTAAGATAATAATTTGCCATTTCAAACTCAGGAAACAGAATTCATATAATTGTCGAGAAAAACGAATTATTTAAACAAATAGAATATCTTTAAACAAACGTGAATTAACTGACAGGTGTTTATAAACATTCCACTAGACTGAAATGATTAGAAGGATAAATTATCTGAAGAATGGACATATTTTCATTTAATGGTAGTTTAAGGGTAAAATGAGAGTGGGTTGGGGGGCGTCAAATCCATATTAAGTAATCTTACGTTTGCCCAAATTCCGAACAATTACTTAAAAAATACCAAAAAAACGTAAAAAGTATAAAGTTTAGTGTAGGTAATGTTATGTTTCATTGGCGTAAAATTTAAGGAGGAATTCAAAATTGTGATGAAATATAGATTGTTCCATTTAAAAAACATATGTTTGGGTTGGTACTACCTTATGGAACAGCCTGTATTCACGCTAATAATTTTAAAATGTGCACCTCGGCGTTCTGTATATATGAGTGAAATCAGTTTTAAAATATCTTCATTAACAGAGGTGCCATCTTCCGAGATCGCACTATTGAGAAATTATTTAAAAATTTATTGTAGCTCTGTCCGTTAATGTTTTGTGCTATGATTTATTGCTTTTCTTGAATTTATCTTTTTATCTAGAATTTGTTTTCTTTTGTTTTAAGTTACATTAAAATTTTTCTAAAAATTAAAGTATTCGAGGAAAGTTAAATTAAATATAGTTTTTAGCATCGATACCTGATACCGTTAATTACGTTTTTCTTATAATCAATGACTTTGATCGACATAAAATAAGTGTACCAGGTTTCAATTTGATCGGTTTCTGAAATATAGCCAGTACATAATACATATTTTTTATCTTTAGTTCAATCGATCCCAGTCAAAATTTGGAATATCCGTTTAAACTGGGTCCCATTACTCTCCGGACAGCGTGTATGCACGCTTAAATTTGACGATGACCATCACTGCACGTAACGAACCCCATGCATATAGCCAGAAGGCGCGGACAGTTCTCTGATTCCCACTGCAATCGGACCGTATGTACTCTAATTTCTCCGAATTGTCCATTAACGCCGCCGGTATGTGTTGGCTCGTTACCCGTTAAAGTGCTGGTGGTTGTCTACGGTCTCCGCGTATCCGATGCAAATTCCAGCGAGCCCTCGAGCGAACGGCGGCAGCAGCGCCAGCGAGCGCGCACCGCACTTGCAAGCGGCGCTCGCTCGAGTGGTAGCCGGGATCTCCTCGTCTTCGCGCGTCCATCGGTTCGATAATCTCTGCCGCGTCCCGCCCCGCCGGACGACGGTAACGCGCGTATTGCGATGGACCGTCCGCGTCCGCACCGTTGGGTTCATTACAAGGCCGTACGGAGACCGTGAGTAATTACAGTCGTTCACCGACCCAGTACAAGAGCGAGCGCCGCGAACGACGGCGAGCGGCGAGCGGCGTCGTCCGTTTGGCAGCTTACCGAATAACTGTCACCCAATTTGGTCAGGTGACGGCCTCTGGGATCAGTTGCAGCAGATGGTGAGAGAAAGTCCGAAAATGAGAGATGTCGTTTTGCGTTATTATTTTGGCTAATTCGTTGCGAGATGGCGAGCATCTTTTTGTGTTTTCGATAAAGCTCGGGCACGGAGGCGGCTATCAAATGGAACCGTTTGTTCCACCGACAGTATTCGACGTTTTTCTGTTTACACTTGTATCCACTAAATACTTGATTTTGCTTTGACGTTCCTAAAAATAATTGAGATGATATCTTTTCTCGATGTATATTGCGATAGATAGGAGAAATATACTATTGGAAATACTATAATGGCGTCTGCTACCACTGCCATTATCACTTTATGAAAACGCACTTAAAAAGGTAATTCAAATTCTGACAGATTTATATTTGTTCATGACACATCCCTACCAACATACTAAAATAAAACTACACTCATCGCTATACGTTATTTATAATTTTCTCAATTTATCGTTTTTAGAATTAGATATAAAGACGGGTTGATATTTCTTATCAACAAACAATCAAATTGGTGATCTTATGTTTATTTGAATTTTGTATTTTATAATTTGCCACACTAGAGCGGCAACGTTCCATAGTGGTTCTCCAACCTCTGATGAGATCAGCTGTTTTCGAATGTGACAACCCAAAAAAATATTTGTCAAAATCCTGGCTACTATGTAGTTTTCATATTAATGCAGATGCGACCGATCTCGATCAAATAGAGTTTGCTCTTTCTTGCAGCTAAACTATGAATTTTACCAAAAAATGTCATAAACATAAATTATTCAAAATTTCCTCTACTTTAATTTATTATTTAACTATTTTGACGAAATTACAGAAATGGCGGCTCATTTGCAAAATCCTTGAAAAAGGCTTAGAATAAACTACCAGTTCCTTTGGACCCCTGTGAACCAAAAGCTTTTCAGCTCTAAGTTAGGTCATGCAACTTCTAAATATGAATTTTCGTTCCTTTCGTTCCGGTACCATCAGTAGTTTCTCCGGAATCGTCTCCACAAAAATCGTTTACACACGCACACACACACACACACACAGACACACACACAGAAAATAAAAATTATTGGAAAAGTTCCCAAAACTTGTGCAAAATTGTATTAAAACTTGTCAGGCCGAGTTTATATGCAAACATTTTGAAATTGTTTTATATTTTTACGAGTTTCTTAGTTCTGTGATCAGTAGAAAATAAAACCTCTTTTCCTTTGTAGCCCAAATCTACAAATGGAATAAATTAGATCGCACTTGGTTAATATTTACGTGGTATCTTAGGCAGGCCGCAAAATGAGACGCAGGTCCGTGAGGTGACGCAGGGAGACTCACGCCGATTTCTTCACGGCAGAGTGTGTCACGGCGACTACCATCGCAAGTTGGATCGCAGTTCCACTACGCTGTTGCTTTAGGTCTGGCAAAGATGGAAAATATTTCTGCTAAGTTAATAGATTTGAGTTCAGAATCGGACTCAGAAAGCGAGTTTGTGTTCCAAACGGCAAGTTACATCGCGCTAATGAAACAAAAAACAAAAATAAGTGCATACTTGAAAAAAAGACTAAGTCATGGAGAATTCAGTTTAACTAAGGAATTAGATGATGAAAAATTCATGAACTATTTTAGATTAAACCGTGATCAGTTCAAAGAAGTGCATGATCTCATCAAGAATGACATTGACAAAGTGGGATGCAACGCTACAAGACCCATTGGAACCGAGGAAAAACTAGCTGTGTTTTTAAGGTAAGCCATTATGTGTAACCTATATTACCTATATTATAATTTTTGTGTAACCTTATTATGCTCTAGGGAGGTATATAATAATGATGTTATTGGTGGACAGTAAAAAAGTAGCTGTTACAGAAAAATATATTTATTAATAGCATAAAATATTAATATGTATTTTATAGTATTTAATATTTAATAATATTTAGGTAGAGATATATTCATCTAGGTTTGGGAATGGACTGTCGGAATGGGAAGAGCGGGCTATACTTCATAGAGTGGTGTAGGATTCACTGGCTGGACTATACGGCGACCACTCGTCATATGAAGGCCGCTGAACTGAGTTACTCTGTGTGCTTCCCGGGGGAATGCTCAGCAACCTGGCCTCCATATCAGTAACTACGCGAAAAATATCGTTTCTGATAGAAAATTGAGAAGATAATGGCATGTTTTTTGTTGCCTTGTACATCGACATGAAGAAAAGGTACAGAGGGTCGCCTTGAGCACTCGTTTGTTCCAACAAACTATTTCTTTCTTCCAATCTCAATTTTCTTCGTTCTTCGTGTTGCTCCATGCTACCAGTAAGCCAGCAATAGTGTCTTTCTTCTTCTTTTTACCAGAAGTCGAAGGTGTCGACGGTAAATTTTCAAGATGCCCCTGTGATTCAGCATCATCCTGGACACTATTGTTGCTTTCATCCTGATTATTTTCTTTATCTCTGACGAAATCATCGATATCAACGTTTTGAGATTCAGGTTGACTATCGTCAATGTTTTTTAGGTTCCCTTCTCGACTGTTATGTGCCATATATGGCTGTAAAAATCCCATCTGTTTTTGGTATTTCCATTGTTTAATGGTATCAGCCGCTGCGCCGCTTTTCATACATTTTTGCTGTCTTCTTAATGCATCTCTCAGCGAATGTCTTAGTCTCTCCCAGATCGCTTTCGCTTCAGCACCTGCAACAATGTTGACAAGAAAGCATTTAGATTTGGTAATTCTTCGTTAATACAAATACAGCTACAAAACAATCATTCCCTGCTATGTTATTACATTTTTTCCGATATGCTTTCCTAATATTAATAACGTGTCATTTTTTTGTTTTTATTTTTTAATTATTTTTTTTTATTTTAGGTATTTGGCAACCGGAAACTCATACAGAAGTATTGCATACAGCTACAGGATGGGGGAACGAACTGTCTCTAACATCGTGCTGGAAATATCTCAAGCTGTATGGAAAGTAATGCAACCATTGGTTTTGCCGGAACCCACAAAAGAACAGTGGGAATCCATCGCAGTTGGTTTCGAACAAAAGTGGCAATTTCCGCACTGCATTGGCGCCATTGATGGAAAACATGATAAGAAAACCTGCAAAAACTGGATCCTCTTTTTTTAACTATAAGCACACTTTCTCCGTCGTGCTAATGGCTATCGTCGACTCAAACTATAAATTCATTACTATTGATGTGGGGTCACAAGGGAGGTTCAGTGATGGAAACATTTTCAACACGAGCGTTGTGGCGAACAAAATGTTGAAAGGCACTCTACAGCTTCCATCACCTGCAGTATTACCTCCTATACAAGATCCGATGCCTTTCGTATTTGTAGGAGATGAGGCGTTCCCTTTATCTGAGAATTTGATGCGACCTTATCCGAAACGAAGCGTTACTGATAATTACGAAAACAAAGTGTTCAACTATAGACTTTCAAGAGCACGTCAAACGGTAGAATGCAGTTTTGGTATACTGGCTTCGCGTTGTCGAGTTTTTCGAACACCATTTGAAATTAAAGTGGATAGTGTTATCAGTGTTGTGAAGGCAGCTTGTGTGTTGCACAACTATTTAAGGAATTCTACAGCTCAAATAAGTGAAGACGACACTACAGAGGATATGCCAATGGATCAAATGCGACCATTATTACAATCATCCCGATGTTCGCAGAAAGCTTTTGCAATTCGACAGAACTTTACTACGTACTTCAACACGACAGGAATGGTTCCTTGGCAGAGGGAAAGTGTTTCAAGAGGAAAGTACTGAAAACCTAAGAATTAGCGTAGTTACATTGTCACTCATAATGTTTCTCATGTATTCATGCATTTGTTCCCGAAATCAATAAAATATAGTGTATTACAAAGCAACTTACCATTTTGAATGTCCGTTTCCTTTGCCACCTCCTCCCAATTCTCTGCTTTCAGCTTCGTTTTCAAGTAATCTTCGTGGCTTGTATCGTAGAGAATTTTACGAGCACACACGGCTTCAATTAGTTTTTCTTCCATTTCGGACGTAGGAACACATGAAATAATCAAAATCACGTTAGAACCGGCGCAGGAAACTGCGATCAAGAGACTGCGGTGCGCAGTGACACTACGAGCAGAACCTGCGTCACGTGACCCTGCGCTCTAACTTGCGCGGGACCGTTCAGTTTTATAATACGCAAAAAGTCACCGTGAATCACCCTGCGCCACCTCACGGACCTGCGTCTCATTTTGCGGCCTGCCTTACAGTCATGTTATAAGACTCGCAGGTAAAACAAACGAACATGTGTTCAATGCCAACAAACCGAGACGAAAGACAGTGGACACCAGGGTTAGCAAATTTAGGGAAATAAAGTATAGATTAACAGAGGTCTGTTATTGAAAATTAATTGATCACTTAGTAAAGTGACATTTCTATTTCTTTTATTTCAGTCTATCTCTACTTGTTCTAAAAGATTCACTTCCTTTCGGTTTGACCGATTTAAAGTGCATCGGAATCTGAACAGTTGACAGAGTAAACACCTGATTCTTCCGTGATAGGTTTGGGGGTTTTAAAATTTGAAAGAAATTATATATGCTATTGTTACTTTTAATGGCAGGACATAATTTATTTTGGTTAAACTGGAAAATTATGTTGGTTAAACCGGAAGGAAGTTGGCAAAACTAGTAGCGGAACATAAAAACAGATCTTCGTCAAATTTATATCAACATAGACTAAATACAGGGAAAAATGAATCCACAAATGTAAAAAATGTTATAAAATGAACATTTTAGAACAACTGGATATATAACAAAACAAATAGAAATGAAAATTAATTGAACGATCAATTAATTTTCAATAACAGACCTCTATTCATGTACACTTTTTTCCCTAAATTTGCTAAGCCTGGTGCCCCATAGTCCAACGTGTGTCCCACAGTTTTATGAAAATTTCATGAATTAAATTCTATTATATCAATGATTGAAATTGAAAATTTTTAAAGGTGTAGAAAAATTCTAAATGGGGAGATGTAGAAAATTCAATATTTTTAAAATTTTTATGACTTTTTATTTAAGGTTGTTGTCAATTAATCGTTCAAAAATTTCCAAGAAATATATCGTAATTATGATTTTATAATATAATACCACAATAGCTTTGGTAACAAGTATACTAGGGACTGTATTTCTTTAACCAACTTAAAAAATAAATAAATTGAATATTAACAAAAAAGATGTGGAAATAAAAATACTACTATTATTAAGAGGCAAAATAATTTCTGATTTGTTGCCAGCTATGGTTTAGCATTATGATATGGTAAAAGTGGTTCCAGCAGTCATTTATTCAAAATACTGAAAAATTGTCCTAAGCACCAAACGCGACTTCGGGACTGGAATAGAGCGCTGGTTCATAAATAACTCAAGTTCAACTTTTTAAAATATATTTGATACAACTAATAGATAATAAAGATCATTTGTAGAATATATGTTAAAGCAATCAAATCGCTAAGTTTTAAATTTTAGTCTAGGATTACCGAAGCAATCTTATGGTAGTGAATATTATACCATACATTCATATTGCATATAAGCCCATATACATTTATCAAAATAATTAATATTACTAACAATTCCTTCAATTTTAAAGAGCAATAATAATTTGATAGTATGTGCTAGTAAAGGTGTATCAAAAGGCATAATAATTTCTAACCTACGCAAAGCTTAAGCTCAAGTAAACACCATATTAAACCACTTTAAAAACTATTGATTGAACTTTTAACAAATCTTATTTTTTTTGTTCAAGGTATTTGTTTGCCTTGTTTCCAACTAATATTTTACCTGTACAATCGGTAAGAAAATAATTAGGATCATGACCAGTGGGGGATTTTACAAACTTTAATATTTTACGCATACTTGCGAAATACCTTTCCTTTCCTATATCGTCCCGACTGTGTATCCTTTCGGTCAATCGTGGGCATCCAGATTGCAAATGAAATCATCGGTAGCATATGCTAACCGAGAGTCACGTCATCATCACAAGCCGACCATGTGGCTTTTATTTGTTTTCGATTGGACGGTGTGAATTTGCAATAATTACTTGCTCATTAAGATTGTGTGCGAATCTTGTTCTCATCTAGGTGCGAACCACGGCCCGTAATCATTGTATCACCTCATTGTAATTTGAGAACTCCGGTGAGAAATAAAAATGAAAGGCACCGCAACTGTTTCCTTTATTTCGAACAAAATTTGAATGCCCTTAATCTAGAAGAAACCACCATCCTTTTACGGTTAATGACTATTTTCTACTTTACAGTGTTGCAAACGATGGGATTCTGAGGCATCTAAATTCTAAATTAATAATAATATTCTAAATTCTAATTTTAGATCTAAAAAGGCAGTTTGTGGTTATGTGTGTTTACGTTTGACATAAAGCATTTGATATCATAATGTAAAAACAGTGTTAGAATGTGTGCATTGTGAATATGTGCATTGCAAAGTAGAAATACAGTTTTAACTGACTAATAATTTGAGTTTTCTACTCTTGTCACACGTCTAAAAGCGTGAAAGTAATCGGAGACCTTTTTTCGCCGAATATTGCGGCCGCTAAAATTATGATCTGCCTTTTGGTTTATAATACCCAAGCGGCTACCGTCGATTCCTTTTCGCTCTTTTAACTGTTAAAGAAATGATAATGCAAAAATGTGCTTTGATAGGCGAGAAATTCTTTCCCTTTCCGATTTTGGGTAAAATCGGTTGAAATTTTGGGTGTACCTCGAGATACGTCAGAAAATTTGTCAAATTGCTCGGTTGCTAAGCGACTGTTGTTGACAGTGGCGACATGACAGAGCGAGAAGAAAGCAAACATACACACATATGTATGTAAATGTACAACCCGTTCATTTGACGTGCATTGGAGTAATAAATATACCTAAGGCAAGTGATATTTATAGAGTTAAAATAGGACTGAAAACGCAGATGAACAATAAAGCGGGCCCGAAAAGTGTATTTTGCTTAGTGATCGAACGCCCAATAAACCAACAATGTAAACGACGACTCTCCAAATAGAAGGTTAGTTTGTCGCAATAATCATCGGAAAATTAGCGCAAAAGTAACTTTGGCTGTTTACGTAGGTTTTAGTCCATTTTTGACACAAATTGAACATTAGGCTCGGTGGCTTATATATTGTTATTGAAAGCACATTTTCTAAAAGGAATTTTTAATTTTGTTGACAATTTTGTCACAATATACAGGATGTTTTCTTAACCGCAAACACGAATTAGCATGTTGATCCTATTTGTTATATTAATGTTGATCAACTTATTATATTATTAGGAGCTAAGTGTTATTATTATTTTTCATTTTTAGTTACATAACATACAGGGTGTTGCAAAAACATGTAAATCTGCGGTAACTTAGTCGCACTTATTTCTGATATTTTATTGCGAGTCTTATGCTAGATAAAAAATTGAATAGGCGCGTAATTATTCCACCTGCTCTTTTTCGATAATTTTGCGCAATGTACAGGGTGTTGCAATTTGTAACTTTTCATTAGCAACTTTCGTTTTTTTATGGGCTATCTCAAGATGATGTTTACAAGAAGATAATAATATACCGAATACAATTGTTAAAATAGAAACAAAAACAATTATTTGACAACAGCGTTTATTTAACTATAAAATAACATTTGCTTACAAAACTGGGTTTAAATTTTTCCATTTTCAGGTTTTCTGTAACGGACGTTTTGGCTGACAGGACGACCTACCTTTTATAAATTTTAAATGGCGGACGACCCACTTTTTTCTGTAGTTTACTCCTTTAAAAGTTTAGAAAAGTAATAATTCAATATAATAATAAAATTATGAATAATAACGTTTTCACGATAATAATAATCATATTCGCTATTGCCCAACAGCGCACCAGATTAAGGACAACAATATAAGCAGATATGGCAGTGAGTTATATCCATTATGTGTGAGTTAAAATTGTATTCATTAATTTACGTGCATGACCGGACCAGTGTGATAGACCAATTAATGTGTGTTTAATTAAAAACATCATTTATATTATGGTGATTTTTTGGAAAATCAAAATTACGAATTGATAGAAATTGCTCCTATAGACCACAAAAAAATGCAATAAGCATAAATTTCATAATTAGGTAAATAATAATATAAAAAAATCCTTTTTTTCTTTTTTTTCGTTCTGATCATATTAAAGATCATATTAAAGGGACCTTTGCATCGCTAGCACAATGCTTTAACCAACTCTAACCAATGGACCAACGGAGCTGAGCAGTTTTAATTATGACACTGAAAAGAGAATTACAATAAGTTCATTACGGAACCAAAGTAAAAAGTGACAGATCATACAAATAAGTTTTTAAGACGTAAATTGGGGCAGGAGTAGGTTTGGGTACGATGGGCGCAGTGAGAAGTGTCCATATGGACCAATGCGTCCTCCGTAAGACAAAATTAGTCATTTATGATATGAATATTCATTATGATGCAATAAGTCGTCCATCATGGAACCAAAGTGGAAAGTACTACATTATTATATCAATTTTGTAAGGATTTAATTGACGCACGACGAGCGTAGTAAGGAGTGCCCAAACGCAAATCCGTCGGCAAATTTATAAATTGTGTTTAGAGCATGTAGCCGCGACTATGTTTACCTACAATTTTCATTATGAAATTGAAAAAAGAATTGTCACTGTAAGTCTATTATGAAACCGAACTAGATAGTAATACATTATTTTATGCGTTGTATAAAAGTTATTATAGCATTCTACCTACTTTGGCGATCAACCTATCTATTTCGGCGGTCTACACATCCCAGCGGTCTACACGCCCCAGCGATCTACACGTCCAAGCGAACTATTATGGTCACTAGTTCTTATGACTAAATGCAGGAATATTTATCCATCGACTCTTGGTGATAAATGTATATTGATGAGTAATTATAGGTCCTTTTATGTCAGATGCGTGTTCATTGTGGGTTAGTCGTCCTTGGATGTATAAATAGAGGTCCTTATTCGCTTGGTGCCCCTCCCAGTCGTACGCTCGGGAGGTACGCGCGCGTGGATCTAATGGTATTTCATTGTAAGGCGAAATGAAAGTTTATTTTGAAGATGTTTATTTTAATTTTCCAATAACGGTTCCGACGGCGCGGAGCGTACGCCGTCTCCCCGCCGCTTTATTTCCTTATTTCCTTTCTTTGTTTGCACACCAATTCGCACCTCGGATGCCTACGGCGCGCCGATATTGCTCTTTATTGAACCGAGATTGGCCACAATACAAAAATTAATAATCCACACTCTATTATTGCTACTGTATTGTGCGCAAAGCCATAATATATTTCCATCTTGATACTTTACCGCAGTAGAAGAATTTTATATTGATAACAAGGAAAAATGGTTACGTCAATATATTTAATATTGGTTGCGTAGTTGCATGTTTAGTATATTAAGTTTTTTTAGTTGATAATACTAAAGTGACAATATGACAATTTACCGGTGTTATATCGTGTTTGGTAAAGTAATATTAGTACTGTGGAAGAGTCATCAACTGTCTTCCCCATGCACCTGATGATCAGCTGCAAGTGGATGCTATTTACACATTTGATCAAGGTATTTGATAACACAGTCAATAATGACGTTGGAAAAAAGATGGGTTTTGATTTTTCCAACAATTTCTTTGACGATTATTTCTTGAATATAGTAACATTAAGAGTGTTGCATGCTATACAGAGCTTGGTCCACTACCGTATTTTGTATTATACTTGGATATTTCTGTTGGTTAATTAAAATAATTTGTTTTAAATTAGGTATTTAGTTTTTAAACCACCACATGGCGTGGGTCCACACATTGGCCTAACTCAGCACTTAGCTAATTTCCAACAATAGTCAATATAATAACCGAAATGTTTGGTGCGAAAAGTGGATACGTCAAGTTTTTGTCAATATACATTTATATTAAGTATTTCCAAAATGACGTCGTCTGCAAATGAAAACATATTTTTTATTATTAATTTATAATTAAGAGCATTAATTAATAGCTTAGTTAAAGAGTACTTATAAAATCAATTTTCAATTTTTAATAAAATAAATAATAAAATCAATTAATAAAATCAATTTTTGGGGCACTGCAACTTTGAATTTCTTATGTTACCTGCTAAACTAGGTGTGAGTAGTAATTATAGTTTGACAGATACAATATATTGTTATTACTGTTCCATTTTGTTTTTTGGTCCATTTTTGAACGATTTTTGGTAAAATTTTACACTTTCACATATTTTTTCTAGCAACAAACAAATGAAAAACTAAAATATTGATAACTCTGGTTTCTGCTGATTTCAGAACATTTTCTTCCATAGTTTCAGTTATTAGTTAACGCCCAAACGCCAGTAAACTTTATTTTCTCTTAAATTGTTTCCAAGTTTATGGCGATTGAACCCAATAACTTAAGAACGTCAAGATTTGCTCTTGAAACCTTGAAAACTTGAAACTTTTGCAGAACATTTTTCACCAAGGTAAAAAAATGTCTCTGTGTATGTGTGTATGTGTGTGTGTAAACGATTTTGTGGCGACGATTCCGGAGAAACTATTAAACGTATCGGGACGAATTTAGAAGTTTATGACCAAACTTAGAGCTGAAAAGCTTTCGGTTCAAAAGCGTCCTAAGGAACTGGTAGTTTATTCTAGCCGTTTTCAAGGATTCTGCAAATGAGCCGCCATTTCTGTAATTTTGACAAAAAGGGTAAATAATAAATTAAAGTAGAGGAAATTTTGAATAATTTATGCCTATGATATTTTTTGGTAAAATTAATAGTTTAGCTGCAAGAGCAAATTCTATTCGATCGAGATCGGTCGCATCTGTACTGATATGAAAATACATAGAAGCCAGAATTTTGACAAATATTTTTTGTGTTGTCACATTCGAAAACAGCTGATTTCATCAGAAGTTGGAGAACCGCTATGGAACGTTGCCGCTCTAGTGCGGCAAAGTACAAATTAAAAATTTCAAATAAAATAAGATCGCCAATTTGATTGTTTGTTGATAAGAAATATCAACCCGTTGTTATATCTAATTCTAAAAACGATAAATTGAGAAAAATGGAAATAAAGTATAGCGATGAGTGTAGTTTTATTTTAGTATGTTGGTACGGATGTGACATCTACAGTGTCATGAACAAATATAAATCTGTCAGAATTTAAATTAGCTTTTTAAACTTGACGTTTCGTAGAAGTGGTATCAACCTAACATTTCCTATACAGAAATATAACGATTTTTTTATTTTTTTAATACATATTTCTCAAAAAGCAGCACAAAAAACGTTGATGTCACTCCTGCCGAAAACTAGAATGCGCGACGGCGACGCTCCGCCTTCGGTGACGCGCCGCATCACCGCTCGTCGCGCTATTCCGTACTTTCGTTTTATAAATAGCTATTATTCTAATGCCAGTAGGTAGTGTCAAATGTTGATGCTTTGACAATACCTACTGTCAATAGTATCAAAATATCTGTCACACCCTAGCTAACTAGTTTAATTTTAATGCAGACACGATTTATCTCAGTCAAATAGATTCTGATGCAGCTAAACTATTAATATTCTATATTGTATGATAAAGTCATGTGCCTGGCCACATCAGATTTTTTCAATGGCGTTTTTAAAGCTTTGACAACGTCTCAGTAAGTGCAAACCGGAGCCCAAACATAATTAGTCCAGAAAATTGAAATAGGAGTAACAAATGCTTATCGGACAAACTTTGTGCTCAAAATGACGTTTCCTACCGGTGGTTGTCATTTGGATTATGATTGCTATAGTATAACGGTACGTGACAGTTTAATTCGCTTACAAGCTCAGGGAAAAGCACAGAGAGCCCAATGTGACCTAGGCGCAGCGGAAAGTGTTTGTGGGGCTTTAAACTACTAGTAGGCAAGTAGTCACAATGACTATAAGTTAAATCATCCGAAAATGTTAATTATTCTCTGCGCTTACAATCAAATAAAAAAGATACCGTCATCAATCACACTTTTGTAGCCAATCATGTCTCGACTGTCAGTCATCTGACGACTCTCATTTTCTGACTTCAAGTGAGATGTCATAACACGCTGGTTTAAATAATCACGTTAGGTGATATCGCAGAAGTGCTAACTGCTGAAACAATGAGTATTGATATATGAAATGTAACGAAATAATTACATACCGTTTTCACCGGGTAATTTCGTTGTCAAGGCATATCAAACCTTGAAAATTGCTGTTGACTCGCACCTATATTTCAGCCTCACGACCGAAATAAAGCCATGCACGCTAGGTGTGAACCTGTCTCGAACAAGTTTATTTTAGTTTCATAATTGCTGTGAAAATTTCTCATCAGATATACGTGTAAGGAAAAATCTATATCTAGACACTTGCAATTAAACTTAATTCATCACGTTCCAGCAATAACAATAACAAACTGATTGAATTTTACAGTTACTCGATACATTCGCCACACTTGTGTGTGGTTAACATCTGTATTTGTATTGATGAAGTAGACTGATCTGTTGCGGATAAATGGATTAAATGCCTCGCATAGTGATCCACCCACTCTTCATAACACTATAACTGTTACCAGATTACAAGTGTAAACTCGCTGATTGCGCCGTAACGACTGTATAAAAGTAGCTAATTAAAAATTAAGGCGATGATTCCGCTCAATTAGCCTCATTCGGTAGAAATCGGCGCGTTAAATTCCGGGAATTAACCGCACGATTCTACACGGAAAATGGGCGTTTTAATTGCGAGCGAAAGAGCAAAGCTTATTATGAAGACGAGCCGATACTGACTGAGTCCAGTCCACTTTTTACGTACAGTTATGAAATTATCTGCATTGTTTGAGCGTTGCGCTAAATTACATGGCTTTAACGTAACTTCGGTATAGTTCTACGGTTTGTCAGTGACGTTTCTATTAACAGTGTACCAGTTTTGATTTAACCATTATTTCCTGTCCGCTGGGAATCAGTAACTGCGGTTAGTCGTGGTTCGAAATGTGACGTTGGAAATCGGGTTTACAGTTTCACAAAAAGTAATAGTAATTGTGGTGTTTATGGAGTTTGATTTTAATTTGTTATAATGTTGAAATGTAACCAAAGTACCTATAATGTAAACGTTTAGATTAATTCACAGTTAGTGTAGGAAACTGAACATGCGATGAACATGCGATCCGACACAGAAAATTTGAGCAATATTTACAGTTTTTTATTAAATTTAGGTTATGGTAACTCAACTGACGCAAATAGTACCATAGTAATAGTACCAAATAGTACCACCATAGGGGTAGCTGACATTAGCAAATTGATTTTTTAATTTTTTAACAGGATTGAAGATTTTCATTTTCGAGTCAACTGATTTTGTTTTGCTTTGTCGTGTATATAATGGTGGTATACTGTAGTAGCTTGAAAGTTTGTCAGTTGTTAGGTTGTTAATTTTACTTTTTAGATTATTTGCGACAATTCGAATGTTACCGGTTGTGGTGCAGTTTGAAATGTATAAGAAAGTAAAAAACACCTTGTCGAGGTCTTCAGTCTTGGTTGAACGTTTGCACTGGTACAATCGATCCTGTATTTGTCTGTGAAATTCCGTTATCGTTCATTATTGTGACTTTCTGTTGAGACTGTTATTCGCTATATTTCATCCGTTTTAGTCATGTTCAAGTATTGTGTAATTTTCTTTTTAGTTCCCTGAAGAAGCCAGAATTTACTGGCCAAATATTGTAATAAATGAATAAATGAAATATTGGAATAAATGAAAAGATCTAGCTAATTGGCACTTTTATTTGAAGCTCTAAAACCCAATAAAACACGGTTTTCCGTTTAGGTTAACTTTTGTAACGTTGGTACCACAAACATACATTTGAAGCAAATCGCACTATCTACGGTATGGTATGGTATGGTAGAGTTGGGTAGTTTGGCATCTGTGCCTTTCGAAATACTTTGACCTAGAAGATCTTTTGTATTTCCCTCATACATTATAGTCCTTCGATATTGAGCATTTTCACGAAGTCCGTTATTGTTCGAGGAGTGAGTTGTGCCAGCTCTGCTGGTTCAATGATGGCGGCTCCCAGGTGGTTGTGTCTTGTGCGCATTAGAGCGTCACATTCGCACAATAGGTGCACCGCTGTTTCGGGGGATCCCCCGCAGAATCTACAGTCTGCGTTGTTTCTCCGTCCAATCTTTGTGAGATGATATCTCAGTGGACAGTGTCCTGTAAGGAGACCTGTAATCAGGCGAAGATCTGTTTTTTGTAACTGGAGATACTGTCTGGCCTTGGAGGTGGAGAAGGTTATGGTAGCCTTGGCTTGCCTCATGCCAGGTGATGTTTCCCAGTAAGCTCGTTTAGCTTTATCTTCCCAGTTTTGCACCATCTTCCTCATGTGGCTCTTTGTAATACCGCAAGAGGGTTCAGGTCCATAAAAGGGAGTCTTAGAGCCTTCTCTGGCTAGGATATCAGCTTGTTCATTGCCTTCGAATGCCCTGAATGTCCTGTTTCCTGGAACCCACGTGAGTGAAACCTTGTTCTCTTTTGCTAGTTTTTCCAGGGAAATTTTGCAGTCCCAGACAGTTTTGGATTTGTGGCTTTTGATCACTATCTACGGTAAATCGGCACCTGTTCTAATTTGGCAACAAAACTAAAATATTATATTATTATAGTGTCTTATTTGTTGCTTCTGCCGCTTGGGATGATGTCAGAACTGCTATCGAGCATGACCTAAAGATAATCAAGCTCTGGTGTGATTCAAATATGTTGTGTATTAATTTTAATAAATCTAATTTCATCACTTTTACGTGTACCATATCTTCGCAACCAGATTTTGATGCTATTGTTCTTCACAAGGAATTGTGTAAGGATGATTATCGTTGCTCAGCTTACATCTCCCGAGTTTCACATACAAATATCTTGGCGTACTATTTGATAGTTTTCTTCGCTGTGATTATCATATAGAATCCCTCTGTGGCAGATTGAGAAAGACATGCTACCTATTAAGAAAACTTGGCGAGTTTACCCCTGGAATTCCTGTTAGAACAGTCTATTTTGCCTTGGCTCAATCAATTCTCAGCTATGGTATAACGGCTTGGGGAGGTAGCGCTGACTCCTACTTTGATAGAGTGTCACTACTCACGAAACCTTGGATATACTCTACTGCGTTGCTTTTCCGAGAAAGGTTTTTTTACCCTTAAAGCACATCTATCATTTGTCCGTCCTTAAACTTGCTTACAAAAATCCGGATCTAATTGTCATTGCATCTCACGACCATTACACTAGCCATGGTAACACGTGCATTATCTATAGATCAACAAAAGCGATCACTAAGAGATGTTTTTTTGATATTGCACCTAAGATCACCAACAAGTTTGTCGAATATTTGTCTGACTTGGGTGTTTGTGAGGTGGATATGCATATTCACGGTCTGAATGGTGCTTTATTTAGGTTGCACATCCGAAACTTTGCTCACTCCCTTGGTGTGACTGAATTCGCGTAGCAATCAATTAATTTTAAATAATTTTGAATTTTTCTTTTGGTGATCTATTTTGATTTAAACTTAGCTATGCGGTTTTTTGACTTCATTTTAAACTTTTTTGCTTCCTTTTTGCCTGCGTGGGTGTAACTCACAATATTAATTTAATTTTAATTTTCCGGCTGCTTTCAGCGAGATCTTTGTTGTTTGTTTTTTTTTTTTTTCATATTCTGATTATTCTGTTTGACTATGTATTTTTGCACTCGATTCATTTAGCTTGTTTTTCTGTTGCCACACACAATTGGTTTTTCAATTTTGGCTCTTAACTCATTTTTATTTTGTATATTTTAGTATCCTACTTTAGTTGGTAATATGTTCATCGATTGCGTATTATTTAATTGATTTGTAATTACTTTTCTTTCCTTAAATAAAGATTATTAGTAAAGTTTTATAAGACGTCAATGAGTTGTTTGGTACACGAGGAGCTCCAGAGACGAGTGCCCTAAATGAACAAATATTTAGAATCTAGGGTATTTTCCGGGTACCGGCTGTAGTACTGTTGGTGCTGGCTGTAGTAAACTGTCAACTTCGTAAAGTTGGGATAAAATCATGACAAAATCTTATTGTGGATAACTTTACTCCACTTTAGCCTCCAAGTTTGAATAAATAATTAATGGGGTGCAACTATGATCATAATAGAGCTTGGAGCAACACTATCCACCCGTAACGGCTACTGTGATAGAAACTTATATGACAACCAGGGGATATAGTTAAGGTAATAAAGGATATAGTTATAGAAACATAACCTAAAAAGTTAACTTAAAAATAGTGTCTAATAATTATAATAGAATAGAAGTGTTTGGCGGTTAAATTACCAGCGATGGAGGTAACATAAATAGTTGCACACAACTAGAACTAGATGTACTATTACTTGCTAGGTGCATGCTGACATCCAATAACCTATTTATTGCGCATATACATTCCCGCAGCAGTATTTGAACCCGATCTAATGTTACATGTTACTGATTTATTACTTGCCTCGACATTTCTTTCAGTCTAGTTATTATCAAAACCGACATTTGTTGGTAGCGCTAACCTGCAACTTGATCAGTTCTTGCTTTACTTGTATAGTGAATCCGATATACCACCGTATATATTCAATTGATTTGCGAATGTATTCGCCTGCAAGTCATTTGAGTTGCATATGGATTTAAATAACTTCGCATAATATCACTATAAATTGTACCGACACAAGGGGAATCTGTAGCAAAAAGGTGGCAGAGCGCAGCGGGGACCTAACCTTGCAGTGTAGCGTGAGGTGTCCTTGAACCCGCTCAATCCCACCTGCCACTACAAATGAATGGGCGCACATATGTTTCGCAACTCCATTCCGATTTACCACTTTCATTAAAATAATCGCCTCGCCACAATTGAACGGAAATAATATGATTGCTCGACTATAACTGCTGCGCGAGACTTCTCGTGCAGTCTAAGTTATATTTTTCATCGTATAATCCTATTAAGGACCACTCGATGTTCGCCCGCAACTATGTTTTTATTGCACAAAATCACTGGTCGATACTTTTTCTAGTTTATTTTCGGTGCTGCGATGATGGGCAATAATTTCTAATGCGGTCCTGTGGATTCTCGATCTACAGATTATATGTTCCATTCCATCTTAAGTTAGCATTAATCGTACTTAAGTATAACTAACATATTTGTAGTTAATAACACGCAAAGTGCCAAAAATTAAAAATATATAGTAAAGTGATCTATACACTTTAATATAAATTAGTGGTTAAGCGATATGAAGGTGAGAATTGCCTAAAACATCGACCGTTTACACGCTGGGTATAAAGTGAGGGCCATCATCCCTTAATCTGACAAAACAGGATTTTGGTAGAGTAGAAGGTGGGGAAAACAATGTTATCTGACTGTATTACACTGCATTTTTATGCAGGTTTTATACAAACAATATAATATACCGTATCACCAAAAATTTTATAATTTTAGTTCGATGCTAAATTGAACGCACGCCAAGTGCGACGTACTCCCATCAAGAATGCTGCCCCTTGCAATAACCCCCGGATGAGACGTGAAGATATAATTTTGTTGTGTATAAAGTGAACTTATGAGTAAAGCAAACTATTCCAAATGACTTATTATATGAAATTCCATAGTCTATTAACAGAACTATCATCTTTAGACTGATAAGGTGAACGTCCCAAATTCCGACATATTTCTGTTTAGTTGGATAAAATAAGAAATCTGCAACATTGTACTTTATTTTAGGTTATCCAGTTTGTTGATTTGACATAACACTTATCAACCCACAATCGTTTCCTATTGTACCAATGGTCTTACGGTCAGAATATAACCTAAAAGTTAGACTGATCTTTATAATTGAGTGTTATGCTATAAGTTTATTTTTTCCTTATAAGGTAACTGCAATTCTTTTTACATCGCTACAGGATAATAGTAATTAAGAAATTTCTAAAAATATCTATTTAGGCTGACTAAAAGTGCACTATATTTTCATAATAATATGGTATACTACTCTTTTAACCACTATCATTTACAAATTTAATGTGTGTCGGAATTCTGTACATAGTTAGAAGTAATACATATAGCTCTATTGCTGTCTATACACAAGAAAATAACCTATTTTACATCGTACGCATTTTGTTCAAATTCCGACACGAATAAAGTAAAAAGAAATATTTGTTGATAAAAAAACACAAACGAAAGTCATTCTAGAGAAATAAGAAAGGAAGTGAAAAATGAACAGAATAAAAATCTACGCAAAGAAACGCTAAAAATTCCAGATGCAAGAAACATTAAAAACATATGAGGGAGAGAGGGCAGACTGAAGAAGACTAAGGACTTATTACTTATTACACTTATTACTGTGTTTCGTTAAAATGGTAAAACATAAATGTTTAACATGTCTTAATAATTAATCTTATTTAACAATATTTAAAACTGTTAAACTTAAACAATCGTCAACTGTATGAGGAATAAAATTTCCCGAGAAATTGTTAATAAAAATGTTTCCCCCCGGACTGCTTGAAGGTATTGTTGCCTTTAAGCAGGACGGTATATAGACATACATATATATCTATATAGATTTATGAAAGATAAATATCCTTAATAAAATAAAGTCGAGATTACCGTGTTATTGTCTTTGTCAATAGTTCGTCTCTCAAATAAGGTACTCGAGATTCGGTTTAGCTGCAGACTTGAAAGATAATATAGTCTAGTTGTTTGCTAAGCATTTTCGCGTAATTGTGTTGATTGTGGGCCATTGCGATGTTATAAAAGGTTGCAGCGTCCGTTGGACCAATGCAGTTCGATTTCTGAACACAGACGGTTAGAATCGCAGCTCACTGAACATCAGCAAACATGGTAGGACGAACAACGATATTATTCGTGTTACTTATGGTAACATTGAGCATTGACCAGTTCAACTATTCCCCAAATTGCGGTAAGAGGACTTTTGTGGCTGCAGTGCCACCCAAACAGGATAAACATTGTAGAGTATGCGTTGAGTGTATCTTGGTGATATGCAGAATAGTCCCGGTAAGATCAGCAACTTCATAATGTTACCATTTTGTTTAATTGCTTTTTTTTGCAGAAGGAATTGGAAAAATCGGCCACGTGTCAAAAATTACTATAACTCAATAAAATGCTGACATTATATACATATGTAGTAGTTGAGTATGTTAGCACAGAAAAATGAATAAAATGTTTTGAAATTGTATATTATCTATAGTATTATCGCGAATCTTATAAGGTAAGGTGGCCAGAAAGCTGTATTCATATTTTGAAAATGATTGCATAGTGGTGCCATTCGTTTTTAATAATTTGACTTATGTTAAACAAGTTGCCGCTACTGGGGTTTTCAGAGGGAAATGTGGATTTTTAGGTGATCATACTCTTCTTTCCATAAAATGTTGACAATTCGTCCTGAAACTCAGTAGGTATATATTTTGATGGATACTTTATATTTATTTTAGGTGTGAGTGAGTTATAATAACAGCAAAGATTTATATTTAAAAAAATATTTTTTTACATAAATCATAAGGAAAGGATTCAAATAGGGACTCCTCGGCGGCCAGCGAACTACTTTGAAAGCAAGATAAAGAGAACGTGTTTTACACAATCTCTTCAGCTGATTATAAATCACCCTGTATATTTATTATTTAGTAATTTTTGTTTGGCCCGTTTGTGTTCATACATGAATAATAAATAGAATAAATCGAATCGTGCATAGTATGTTCTTTATACAGGATCATTGTAAATGATTGTAGTGGAAATTGGTCATTCCCATGTTAATAAATGTTGCCGCTTTACACAAACAACTGTCAAACTTGAAATAGACTATGCAACTAATTTAATGTGTAGAACAATTTTATTTTATTTTACTTATTTATTTTATTGTGTTTTTGTTATGGTACGTCGCATCTTATAAAATTATTGAATTTGTTTTTAGATTTCTTGTTCATTAGAAGCACTAAATAAACAATAACACCTGAATATTATGTAATGTTAGTTTAAGTGTATTAAAAATCATAGTGAATTTCTAAATACATATCTCGGAACAACGGTTTTTCCACTTACATCGTTATTTACTTCAACAATCAACATCCACAAATACCAAAATGATTATCTCATAATATTTGTATTGAGTTTCTAACGAATTCTGCCCATTCGTCATCATCTATGTTGCCCGGAGGGACTTTGACGTGATATATATTTAATTTAATAAAATGTGGCCGAAGGGCGTAGGAGGGAAATGGGAAATGGATTTACAGTAATTGATGTTACCGTAAATCACAAGATTGATGTATTATATTTTCATCTCGCCGAATCTGGGCCATCGCACGTTTGGAAGCCGAAGCAGTGCTTGTGCAATCGCCGGAAAAAATCGACTTCTTCCTTATTACTTTTCTCGAGATGTGAGACTATTTCGGCCTAATAGGTTTTCTGTGAGCGTCAAAACAAATTATTTTTAATGCTTAATGACCGCTGATTGTGTACTGCCTATTCCGATATTTGAAATTTGGAAATAGATTCGTTCAAAGTAAATATTATCTCGCGGCTTTAATAAAAGAGGAGAGCGATTTTTTTGCAACTGGTATTCTAAATTGATGTCTCGTTAGGCTTAGATCATGGTGGTTAAAGTCGGACCACTATATTGGATTAGGTTCGCTTTGAAAATTGCTTTGAAAATTATAGTAAATAGGCCAGTTTGGATGGTTTCTCTAATTTAAGACGTCATAATAATAACCAGTAAAATTTCAAATAATATCCTTTCAACTTGCTGTTTTAAACCTGTTTAAAACAAAATATTTGTTTTAAAGTTATAAAACATGTATTAAATAATGTTTTGAAACAATGTGTTTTATACAATTTTATCCTACACGATGCGAAAATATTGTTTTCGCGTCTCTATGGAGACACGAAAGATGCTATTTGCCAGTCAGCCCCAGCCCGGCACTTTTCGGGGCTAGCCCGAAAAATGCGATATCTCTGTCCAATCAAAACACAGTTTCGATTCGGTTTGACGTTTGTGATTAAAACGTCAACGGATTTTATTTGTCAAAAGCCAATATGTCAGAGATTAGTCTTTAGAAACGGGTGATTTTATTACGTTATTGTTGTGTAGGATACAAAATTATGGTTTTCAGGCCTCAAGAACTCTTCTTTCGCCCGGAAAAGAACCACTTTCTCGACTTGGTACAGAATATACTATTAAAGAAAATGTTTTAAACATGTTTCAAACAAAATGATTTTAAATAAAGTGTTTGTTTTAAAACATGTTTAAAACTATGTTTTAAAACAAATTTTTTAAAACATATCAACCCTTATTATAAGCAGCAGATTTAAATTATAGGATCATTTTTATGTTCTAAAGATTAATTTTTAAATAATTCACGGAACACAAAAAAACATGCCTCAATTTTTGTCCCATCAATATTATATTTATATCATATATTATATATACATATATATCATATCATTATATCAAGTCTATTTATTCATTACATTTCTATTACTTATGATTTAAATTTCTATTACCACTGATTTATTTAGTTGGACAGACTGCAGTTTTTTAGCTTAATGTTTAACAGTCTCCGTTTTTTAGTGAGAATCCTCATCAGTTCGTTTATCTGAAGCTATCTTAAAAAGGCTATCGTTTTCGATTTTAATTCTTAAGTCAAAACACAATGCAATTGACATATAAACCGTGGTTTATAAAAAAAAAACCAAGGAATATGAATCAATCAATAATTCGATTATACAATTTGATCAATATACCTATCGACGTAAAATTCAAAATTTTAGTTTTTGCCGATATGTTCAAATCTAAAGAACAACTAAGATAAAAAACGGACACTTCTTATAGCTGACATTTGTCTGTTTAGTATGAAATTTTATAGTTATGTGTTCACAAATTAATACTAACACAATTTTTGCTCAACAACTCCAAAATATGTCGATTAAAAGTAAATGAAGGAATAGGGTATTCCGGTCATGTCAAAATTTAAGCAGATATTCAGTTTAACCTATTGTACAATTTATGAGGATTCATAAAGTTAAGCTATGAGCTTTTTGATTTAGGTTTTCTGTGAGATAATTGCAATTAAAAGTGCATTTCGTTTGAATTCACCGACCACCCTCGGAAACACACGATGATTACCGATCCCTATTAGCGCTGGCAACAGCGGACAGCTCTCGAACAGCTGATCGCCCAAGTTGACGGTTGGCTACCCTGTTGTTTGAGAACGAAGTCGAACTACATTTCCAATTCGACACAGAACTATGTCGGCGTTGGCGTTTATACATTTTGAAGTCAAGTATTTGATATAAGCTCAATAACCAAAGCAGGTGTCAACAAACGAGCGATTCTAAACGTTGACACAACACGACAACAAATTACGTGCACCCTAGATATAGCAACGTTGTCAAGTCGCTCACTTTGAGCGGTCTTTGTGACGTCACAAAGACCAATCCTAATTCAAAATTCAAACAACGATTTCTCTTAATTTAAAACGATGTTTGATATCTTACTAGTGAAGTAGCAAATAGTAACACCCATAGTTTATAAAAAATTACAATTTAAAAAACACCGGAATACCCTATTACAGTGTATAACTTCCAAGTATAATGAACCTTAATACACCCAATTTTTGAATTTCCTTCTCCTCTGTTGCTTGTTTGGACGACATTCGTTAAACCTATTCCATTTTTTGTTTCTGTGCCAACCCAGAGGAAGGTGGTAATCGACGCAAATCGTAGTTCATGTAAAAAAGAGAACAAAAAGTGGTTAAACGACGAGCCGATCAAATGGTTGTCGGTAATCGATTACGTCAGTTAAATGAGCGGTAGTGTTATAGTTTCGTATCCGATTAATTAGTATATCGGAAGAGATAGGAGGCGAACCCCTGCGCGGTTTGCAGTTCTTCTTCCCACGAGATTGCACCTGTTCGTAACGATAACGAAGAACGGGTTCGATTTTTCGCCGCGTATATCTCCGCAGCGCGCGGCACGGCGCAGGAAAAACTGCCAGAGAGAGAGTCCGGGAAACAAAAATACATACCGGCTCTATGCAAAGCGCACTGCGAGATATCGGTACGAGGGCCTGCGAGAGCGGTTCAACTTTTGCAGTGAATACTTTATGTTCACGGCCGGCCGAGATATTGCATCATCACGATGGAGGATCGGTACCGCATGTAGAACGTAAACTCACTTGAAGTATGTGTAATGTGTTTACACTGCACTATATACGCTTCCAGGAACATCTCGGCGAATATTTAGATTTCCACTATGCCGTGAACGGTGACGAGAAGAACACGGTTGCCGTATAAATACAAGTACTCCTATAAATTGCCGATGCTCAGACGATACTCCGCATGATACCCATTGTACACGGCCCCCTTGACAATCTTCACCTCAATTTTATCGCATTTCCGACGCTAAAAGTATTTCGTCGTCGTGCCCTATTACAGAAAACTTCCCACAAGTGCACTGAATGCTGGATGCTTGACGTTTAGAATACAATAAGGACGAATACTACTAGCAGCCACAATCCTTTACAAGATTAAGCTCTGGGAAAACGTCATATCATATATCGGAAAATTATTCGCTAGAGTAAGACAAGTATTATCGATTTTGAGATTATTTTCACAATATGTGTCTATAAGCCTTTGGCCACGTTTTAAGCTATATAAGGGCACTGTAGCTTTTCGTCTTAATAGTGTATGGATACGTTTAAAAACATTTGATGCTCTCGGTCTTTTTCGCATTTTATCGCAAATGGGTCACGAGTTGGCAAATTTAACTTCTGTACAGACCTAATCATTATGCAATTCTGCACAGCAAAAGTATATTCTACGTTTTTCTAACATACGTACCCCTGTATCTAAAAACAAAGCAACATTTCCTTTTTGTGACTTCTATGTATATTTACATAAAATTCCGTAAATAACATTAGTTTTGCATTAAATATTCAATCTTTCGAACTTTTTTCCACGGCAGTGGGCTAAAAGTAACAAACAAAATCTAGCCCAATATTGAAGCGCTCGTAGGTTGAGAACCGCTGCAGACAAGAATCACTGTAAAACTCAATATCACTGTAAAAACAATATTTTCGTATGGTAGCTAAAAATTAAAAAAAAATCATGACCGTTTTGCATTTAATAATTATTTCGAATATTGAAACCCAATAGTTTCCACGGCTGATTCCAAAAGTATTGGATTTTTTCCTTCCTATTGCTAATTTCACTGTCGTAGTTGGGCATCTAGGTTGTTTGAAAATTTGTGATTTTTAATTCTCTTTTGTTTATTATTGTAGCTTTTTTTTTAATTGCAATGTTGTTAATAATACTCCGGGGTATCTATGATCCAGGAGATGCTGCTTCTAATTTATAAAGCGTTGCGAATGAAATTTGATGATTGTTATTTTCACAAAACATTAATATAGAGGTTGCTGATTTTTTTATGTGATGTTATAAGAAATTTTAAATTCTACCTTTCACATTATTTTCATCCATATGTCTACGATACTTTTCTGAACACAAAAACCCTATAAATTTTGATTCCAAAAAAGACAACAAAAATAATTGTAATTAATTCATTAATTTACTTGGCGTTTCTCAGACAACTGGTTTTTCCTGATTCAATTATGAAGAAATCAATGAAAAACTGACATTTTTCATTTTCATTCCTAATTCTTAACTAATTATTTCATGGAATTAGACATTTGTAAACCAAACATTCTCAAGACATATTTCAAACCACAAATTTTTTGAATAATTCGTTTTCAAGTACTGGTGTTTTTAATCATCGTCAAAAAGGATGTATATAAACTGACTCTATCAATTGATATAGTTGTCCCTCATACCTCAGTTTTTATGAAATCGAGTTTTCTTTTTTACTGCTACAATCAGCTAGACTCAACAGAAAATTTAGGCATAAAATTAAAAAAAAAAAACATGAACTGTGATGTAGCTCGATTTGACAGATCCAGACTCCCTTTTGTTGGATTATCAAATGGAAAGGTTTGTGCCAATAATCTCCAGACTGTGAAGGAAAGGAAGGTCTTAGAATTGCCAAATAAATATGCCATCATAACGTTCGATACTTTATGCATGTTTAAGTTTCAGAATTTTTCTAGACCATGTTTATTCCATTGCTCTCCGCATTGTTCTGCGCTTATTGTAATCTTTTGGGGTTTTGCAAGCGTGTTACAGCTTCCATTCTACATTTGTCGAATGGAAGCTTGAGGCTTTACTCAAGAATTGAAGCAGCTTAAGTCAAGAGGACCTTTTTGTTAGAGTATTTTATCAATAAGGAATATTCTGACAAGATGTCACCGTCCATTTCGAATAATGGCGTCTGCGTTACGATGAGCGTTTCCCGCAAAAACTTTTTAATAAAAAGCTCTCCGGCTTTTCGTAACTTTCCCACTAAAAACAACAGTATAAAGCGGGACGTCCGCAACAAATGGAATGAAGACATGTGATCCGGAGTAGCGTCGTCCTGGGCGCCGTAAAAAGTGGGCAGCCGTGGGGAGCGAGCAGACCAACAGTTGGCGCGATATGGATAAAGGATTTCGTATCGGGACACTTGAGCGGTCCGCGCGCGTCGTTTTTGCCCCGCCGCGGTCAATTTAAACTGTTACGTGAGCAGCACACATGTCGTGGTGTGTTAATCTTGCCGGCTAAAAACTGGACGGCGCGATTTAAGGCATTACCTCGCCGCCGGCTACAAGGATACGTCAAGGATTTATCACACGGCCTCCGCTCGCCAGGGCCATAAATTCATTATCGCGAAATTTACGGTTGGAAAATGCGAACGAACGGCTCCTGCACCGACGTCGTATGTGGACCTCGCGTAAAGAAATTCACCAACTTTTCTTTGCCGTGTAAGTGTGAAATATGAGTTTTTCTTGCAACGGAGTGCATTTCGCTGTTATTGCGAAACGGGCACAGTCCGAGTTATCGCTATTAAAACGATAAATAATACCAAACGAACAAAGCTCGTTGGAACCATCGTCACATCAAAAGATTATGTCCAATCCATATAAGGTTGTCAGATTTTACTTATCAAAATATATGAGATCATGAAGACATATGGATGTAGAGATATATGAGATACTGACAATCTTTAAAATGATTTTATAATTGGTAAGGGCTTGTATTTATGTATTTTTTCAGAAATAATTATTAACTAATACTCGATTAAGAACTGTTACTGGCTTATTGATTTCTCTGTTTATTTCTTAAAATGTAAAACCATAGTAATAAATTTTGGAGTTAACAATTGCCACTAAAATGTTGACCAGCGTCGGTCTAATACGCACACAATGATTAACGTATTAACGTAATAATGCAGTATTAATATGATATACACATTGGGATAAATTGCCTAAAAAAATCGGTAGGTATTTTGTACATTTAATTACATAATATTATTGAAAATAATGACTTTTTTTTAAAATAAATAATCAGTTGTATTACGCCCTCTGTTAATCTCAGAAAATTTGAATGTGAACATTTTGTAAATAAGTCAAATACAGGGTGTTTACAGTCTTGTGCTTTTATTTTCAAGGGGTGATTAAACATCTTAAAATAATTTCATTAACATAAAAATGTCATAACAAAAGTTGCACGATGAGAGAGATGTTGCTGCTAATATTGTTTTTGTTTTTATTGATAAGTAGTGATTAAGCATGTTAAACGGAACATATTTTTATCCATGAATGACCATAATTTACTAGCTCTTGGTCTTGCCGTCGAATTGTCGCCGCAGCTGCCTCACCGCGGTTACAAAGATCATCTAGAGCAGTTGTTTCGCTCGTGTATACCATGGTCTTCACAACGCCCCATAAATATAAATCCAAGGGATTAAGGTCGGGTGACCGAGGAGGCCATGGAACAGCTCCACCTCGACCAATCCACTTATTTTCAAACACATTATCTAAATGTTAGCGAACTAAACCATTAAAGCGGCAGTGCGCCATCTTGGACTTTTTGTAGGTGGTAAGAATACAATTGATCCCCGCGCAGTGTTTGCCAGACAATTCGATTTGAGACATCTACTTGGCGAGATATTTATCGAATCTTCTTCAACAAGATTTAAGATTTGTTCTTCGGAATCCAAATTTCGAAGGACCATTTTTTACTTTCCTTATTAGAATTTATTTGGGAGAATTTATGTCAAACCAACCGAGCAGTAACAACTGATGAAACAGCTTGACAGATGGGAAAAATTAGTCAGCCTACTTAATAAGAAATTCAATAATGAATTTTAATCGTTTGAATTTAGGTTTACTTTGTACAAGTGGTTGATCAATCGTTTTAGCTTTAATAACTTTTTTTCAAAGTGTTTAATCCCCCGTAAAAAATAAAACAAAAAAATAATAGTTATAACTCTCTTATTATGCAACTTTTCTTAAGACATTTTTACATTAATGGCTTTCTTTTAGGATGTTTTATCACCCCTTGAAAATAAAATCACCAAGCCCGTAAACACACTGTATAGTTAAAAATACGTAAACTAACGTTTTATGTCGATTCGAGACATCGCAGATGTGGATTTCCAAACACGTTTTAAGGTCTCAAACACCGCACCTTGCTGGACAAAAAATGTGCTATTGTATTACCGTCAAATAACTTCTACGCCGAATTTGGTAAAATATTTGATGAAATATATTAATGTCGTTAGGATCCTCCGCAGTAAAGTATTATTTCTACTTGCATGAAATTGTTTTCGGGCTAGTTCAAGATTTCGTAAAACTTTTCAGTATTAATGAAGAAAGAATAATTTACAGTTAAACAATGGGAACCCATTAAATTGAAATATGTAAATAGGAACACCCCTCTAGATTTTTACTAGAAATCTCAGTATTTATAGGTTATGCTGAATAGATGCACCATTTGAATTTGCAGCGTAGTCTTACAGGTTATTATAATTATTCATCCTATAAAGTTCACAATTTTATTGCGTTTCGTGCTGAAAATAGGTTCATAAATTGCTTCAACCGGAATAAATACACACGCTGCATAATCTGAAAAGTTTTTCGATTTGAGGTATACTAATTACGTTGTGTAATTCTACTATGTATTTATAGTGAGGAAAACTCGATACCTTTTCACGCATTTCTAATATATACTGCATTAATGCATGTAAATTAGTTGCATCTTCACACAGGAAATCATAATGTTAACTGGGATAGGCGTGTTAAGAAGCCGCGAATGTTATTACCGTGCACTTGAAAAAAGAGCAAGCAGGTTTATATTTTAAACCCATCTTTACTTGTTGCAAAATCTACAGCTTTCTGTTGTCTTCGATTTACGTCCTACTAGTGTGTCCTTTGGACAGAAGATTCTCTTAACCCGCGACTTTTTCGCATACTTTCAAATGTCGAATTTTTGTCATAGATATAGATTTTTATTTTTCATATTTTTAAAACACTATTTTGGGGATGCTACCAGCTGTCAAAGTTAAGAAAAATGTGGTAACATGAATACGCAATAACAAATTATATCAACTTATTAAAAAAATGCCAAAGGTGCCATGAAAACTACGCTAAAATGAAAAAAAATACATTCTTCAGAAAATTTATCGTTCCAATCATTTCATTCTCTTTTTTCTCATAGAAATAATTCTTATAAATCTAGTGGAATGGTTATAAATATTAGTCAGCAAATTACCATTTCTTTAAACAAATTCTATTTGTTTAGATTGTTCGTTTTTCTCAAAAACCTTAGAGTGACATTATTTATTAAAAAATTTCTTTCTATTGTTTAAACAATAAATTATTATTCATTTTTTTTCCAATTATGATAGAAAAGTCAGCTTTTTTGTGAAATTAACTTATAAATTTCATGTTCGAGATACCTTGCCTATATTATCTAATAACCCCACATTTGCTTAAACAAATGCCATTTGTTTAAACATTTTTTTGCAATTCGCCTAAATTTATTTTATTTGTTGTGAAAACCAACGGTTATTCTCAAGTGAGATCATTTATATTTGGGATGGTTTTCAATATTTCATCAAATTAGAGTGCAGAGAACAGTTTCCAATTTCCAATTTCCCCAAAAGGAGGATTTTAATCAACCAATTTTTTTTCGAATAAGTTGTTGAAATCATAATATTTTATTATTTAAGCAATGAAAGTAATCCCAAAATATAAATGATTTATATCACTTGGGATATCTCGAACATAAAATTTATAAGTTCTTTTAACAAAAATTTTGATTTTTCAATCAGATATCGAAAAAATTGAAAATGAATAATAAACCATTGCTTAAATAATAGGAGGATTTTTTTAAATGAATTATGTCACTCTAAGATAAACTGCCATTTCGAACACAGAAAACAGAATTCAGACGGACTTTCGAGAAAAACGAATTATTTAAACAAATAAAATTTGGTTAATCAAATGGAAATTAACTGACAAATGTTTATAAACATCCCACTAAACTTATAATAATGATTTCTATGAGAAAAGCAGAGAATGAAATAATTAGAAGGGGCAATTATCTGAACAATCTACATTTTTTCATTTAAGGGTAGTTTTCAGGGCACTGTGGGGGTGGGTTGGGGACATCAAATCCATATGTATTATAGGTCAAATTCTTCCCTGGAAAGTCCTCTACAAGTGCTATAACTTTGGTCTTAAGTTTTCCCAAACCCCGAAAAATACCAAAAAATATCTTTATCCTATTCATTTTCAGTTGTTAGCCATCAACTAAAAAGACAACAAGTAACTACTGATTCTAGTGTGATTTTTGTGTTCCGGTGGTATAAAGAAAAGAATGTTTACAGGGTAACCCCTGTATATAAGTGCCTGCATTTTAAGGGTACACAGACGGCTCATGGTAACCCCACTTTTGATCAACATCCTGTGTTACAATTATTTCAGGTCTAAGCAAATCCTTACAGAATTGCTAACTAAATTATTTGTTCATATTCGCCAAATGCGTAAATCTGCCTTAATATTTTGATATTGAGTACAATGGATGAGCGGTACTGTACATTACTATAGATAGATTGTCGGATTTGTTATGACTTGCGAACCGGAGGACGAGTGAAAGCATACAAAAGCTCTCTTCTGTGTCGATGAAACTGACAGTACATCTCGTTGTACAGTTACGCCGTTTATAGCGTCATTAGTATGTAACTATCCTGAATGACTTCGACGTCTATTAGACAGTTAATTCGCCAGTTTACCATATTGGGTAGCCGGTAATCACCATAAAAATCCATTTCACTAATTCCCAACTTTTACTATTCGCTGGCATTCACAGTGTCAGCTATTCATCAACTTGTTGCCGCGAATGGCATGAAATAAAGCTAAACGTAAATACCGAACCGTACCGTTAGAGTCTCCGATTGATCGTGGGACTGCATCGGTGGCCATAATTCGCTTTATATATAGGAGTGTAATGATCTTTTTTGCGAACCGTTTTAGCGATTTTTCGCGTGCCTAGTCATCATCATTTAACAATGTCCCGGGACGATTCAATAAACTACTTCCTGGTGTCAATCGACACATCAAACCTTAGCCAATTAACGTGTGGAAATCAATGGCTATAACAATTACCTAAAGGGGTACTTTTCTGTCGCCAAACAAGAACTCTTCCTATAACACACGTGTTTAGTATGGACGCATTTTATTGGCTCTAAATCATCTACCTGCTAGAGTTATTTCTAAAACATTACGTGAGTTAATTGTGAGTGAGCGATGCCAATTAAATTTCGCTTGTGGGTATATTCTAACAAATGTCGTTAAAGGCAACGTGTGGCGCAAATATTACATATCGTTATATACTAACAGACCAATATAAATTCAATAAACTTCTAGGGGTAAATATTTACGAGTTTCCTAACATAAAAGATGTTAACATCAATTGATTCGAAAAGTTATCTCGACTAGGCCTGAGGCCAAATTTTGATTAGAAACTTTTCTTATTTGACGTCACCGATGCTATGACATTTAAATGACTTTAGATGCTGTCGTGTGAAGTGTCATTGGCTAGCTCTTAGCAATACCAAATAAGCCTTGTCAGAAACAAAAGTTTGAAATTTAGAATTAAAATATGTTCTGTAAGATGTAAGCCATACAGGAACACACTGATTCATTTGCAACTTTTAACTGGACAAAATATTTTTTTTTTATTTAGATGAACTTGAACGCTTAATGTTCGTTTAATAATTTGTATTCATCTAAATGTGATTGTATTGTACCCACAAAGACATATAAATAGCAGATAAAATTTTATGTATTAATAGGGTAGTGTTTAAGGGGAGTTGAAAAATAAAGTATAATTAAAAAATTCTGAAACTTTGCAAATGTGTTAATATTACACCTGGGAAGTCATTAAAAATATTCTTTAAATCATTTGATAATCGGGTTGCTTTGGAGGGGGTTGAAAAATAAAGTATGTTTCTTAGATATTGCGGTAGATCAGGGATACTGTAGTAAAGAAGGTCGTAACTTAGTATCATAATGACCGTTTTATATACAATATATAATGTGACACAGTTATTCTTGTTATTATTTTTCTATATCAACTATCAACATGTATTTTATATATAGATAACTAGATATTAATACCGAGCATTATGATTATGAAAAATTCTGAAACTTTTTTATTATAATACTATATTATTTCAGATAACATACTAAAAATGAAATTAAAAATCAATTAGCAGTTTGTTGTTTTTTGTTGTTGTAAATCTGATAATATTATACCTATCTGCAATCACAAGAAAAATGTTATTGTAAATTAATTAGCAACAACAAATCGCCTAGAACAAGGTAGCTGGACATAGTGCGCTTTGATTATAGTAAATATTTACTCAATAATAACAAAAGCAACAAAATATCTTTGACATTAAATATAAAGGTAAAAAGCTTGAGGAATATACATAATTTAGAACCAATTTCAAATAAAACATTATTTTCGAAAAGAAAACTTATTAGTTTTAGTTTTATTCGATGCAGGCCGGGCAAATCTGGAGGAAACACAAGAAATTTTTGTCGCAATTCTTAAAAAAACTCCAATTTTGAAATCGAGAAGATATGTCCTGAAAAAAAATCAAAGTAGCAAAAGTGAGTCAAAATGTGGTATTCTAATTTATAACCCCTCCATGTGGAATGTTTTTACACTTATTACCTAAAATAGTCACTTCTGGGGGGTTTGTTTATAACATGTGACCATTAATTATTAGATTCTTAGAAATGAGTTTTGTCCACCTAGTTTATTCTAGGCGATTCACTGTGGGGCAGTTGCATTAAAAAGAAAAGAAAGCCATGTTTGCTATTAGTATGGGATCATCCGTTAAAAATGTACTGATGACGTCACAAGTAAAAAAATAAAGGTCGAATTTATAGTTATTATAAATTATTTTATCATTCGAAATATACGTGCTAGACGAGGATTTAAAAAAAATAAAAATCCGTTTCAGGGATTTTATCATGTTTTCACACTTTACGCGCTCACATAGATAAACACAAATAATAAATAAAATAAAAAACTGAAGCTATATGGGTAGGTACATATGAAATGGGTACTACAAACGCATGCCTCAAGTTGAACTATTTTTTAACAGTTGACTGGATGATTCACAAATGTGCACAACAAGCAAACAAAAAAAAACCTCCAAAATAAATATTCCATATTTCAATAAAACCGACTTTCACGCGTATTGGTAGTAAATACGAATGATTTTATCTAGTATTTGCATCCGGATTACTGAATATGTTGTGTTAAATTTGATATTATTTCGTTATAACAAACGGTTTATTTACAGACCAAAGCTGTTGATTTTTTCAATTGTGTTTTCACTGAAAATTCGACGTGTTTGCTTTTGCGGGTACCTGCGCGACGCGCGGTTTTATTTCAGCCGGGGGCCGAGCTTCGAGCGAATGCAAATAATTTATCAGAACTCCACGGTCTGGTCGCATAAGGCGAAATTACACGGAAGAACGAGCCGATGGTTCGTTCTCCATTATCTGGATTTATATTAGTTGAGTACAACATATAATGGTGATATAATTTTATTTATGAATACCGCTCGCGATAGCAGTCTCTGCCCATAACGACCTTCTTATATTATTCGAACAAAGGGCCCGGTTATTATTAGGCTAAAGTGGAGTATCTGATCTGGCCTGCCAATTAGTCTAATTTATATTATATACCGGCCAATTATCTATGCTGCCGTACCGTGCATATACACTGGCCGGTTGCGCTTCCAAATAATTTATTCCGCAAACTAGAAAGGCAAACTTAAGACCAGCATAGCCACTGCGTCCCTATCTAATGTCTCGGCGAGCATAGAACTGCCATGAGCGTTCTTAATTCGTTATTGAGACAGGACCATGCGTTATTAACGGTATTTACTGCAATACTGTCGCCTAATGTCAAGTTTGCCTACTGGTTCGTTGCTCATTCACCGCACATTCCGAATACTGAAGCATGACCGGTGATAAGTGGCATATGCATGAAATTGGATTGACAGTTACCAGCCACAATAACATGTTTCAAGAATGAGCTCTTTCATTCGTTAAAAGCGGTCAATTCCACTTTTTATGGTTTGATTTTTAACCGAATTGTGCAGTTCGATAAAAATTGATATTTTGTTAACTATTACTGATAGTTTTGGTATTATAACCTGCGGAAGAAGTTTAAATAAAAGCTGCATTCCAGAATCCTGAAACTGTGGTTCCCCCATCACTGTTTCCCCCCCCCACACGCTTTTTACATTTTTACTTAAATTTGTTGGAAAACATCAAAAATTCTTGTGGTTCTATTAAAATATTGCTAAGAAATATCGATCATAAGTTCTAAAATGCATGTAACAACTATGTAGGTGGGTGTATAGTAAGCTTTACTACCGGGTGTTTGGCACTTTAAACAGACAAAGCTATTGGTGGTATTTTTCTTCAAAGCTTTGACATTTGAGCTTCAAGATTTTATTTCCCGTTTAGCGTATTCTATTAGGCCGCGTTATTTGTTTAGACTTTAGATTATCAAAAAGGGCATTAGCAGAAAAGGAAAAACGATGTCGTTGAGTTCTATAATTTCTCACCATTTTGTGGAATTCTAACACGCTTGTGATGGAAGTCTGAGTTTCTTTTGTTAGTTTATTTGTTTTGATTTGATTTATCTTTGCAATCTTAGGTTAGATGTGGTTTTTGTTTTGGATTTTGGTCATCCACTGCGCCTACCTACTAATTTTTATGTTAAATTAAGAAAGATATTCTGACTAAGAATTGAAAATGTCCCTAACGACAAAACCGGTCGTAATGAAGTTGAAATCCATTATGCAAATTTTCAAATAAATGTTGAAAATGAAAACCTCTTGGATTTTGCATATGTTTATTAATTTACTTGGTACTAGTTTCGGATGTCTAGATCCATCATCTGCCGATCAAATCCAGCGTAATGAACACACAATTAGAACAATATCAAACATCAAAAATAAAACAGTACTCACAGTCAAAAATTCAGTTAATTACGTCCACGTTCAAACATTCTTACACGAGGTAAGCAAAAAATGGTTGGCGTCTGGAGAGTAGCAGGGAGTGTTGGCACATTACAGGAGAAACAGAACAAGTGGGTGAAAAATGGGGTTATTTACATATATGATTTTTGGGGGTATTAAAATTTTTAATGCTGCAGCTGTAATGCTGTTTATATTGGTCAAACTGACCGTAAACTGTCTAAGATAATCGCCGAACATAAAAATAAAACTAATTCCAACGTTTTTCAACATAGAATTGAAACTGGCCATGTTAGTGGTGGGCGATGTTTATCGATGTTTTAGAAACATCGATGTTATGGTTCGATGGTCGATGTTTTTGCCATCGATGTTTTTCTTTTTAAACATCGATGCTGACATCGATGTTTTGCAAACATCGTGCAGCAACAACAGGATATTTGAGATATAGGATCCGGGCGTTTAGGTCGCGCCAACATGAGTTGCTGCTGTTTGTGTTTACTTAAGACTAGTGATTTCTTTTTACTTTCCTCTGCAAAATTAATAATAAATTAGTTGTGCCAGGGATACAGTTGTGTAAGGGTGAAAATTTAGGTACTACTGAAAAATTCAGTGTTACGTAAATACTAAGCACGTTGATTTACCCTTTATGTAAGTAAAAAAAGAACAAAACACTAAATGTAATCATTTTATAGAGATTAGTTTGTATGATACCGCTTTAAAGTTTGAATACATTTTATGTTGAATAATATATAATATATATATATATAATAATATATATAATATATAATATATAATATATAATATATAATATATAATATATAATATATAATATATAATATATAATATATAATATATAATATATAATATATAATATATAATATATAATATATAATATATAATATATAATATATAATATATAATATATAATATATAATATATAATATATAATATATAATATATAATATATAATATATAATATATAATATATAATATATAATATATAATATATAATATATAATATATAATATATAATATATAATATATAATATATAATATATAATATATAATATATAATATATAATATATAATATATAATATATAATATATAATATATAATATATAATATATAATATATAATATATAATATATAATATATAATATATAATATATAATATATAATATATAATATATAATATATAATATATAATATATAATATATAATATATAATATATAATATATAATATATAATATATAATATATAATATATAATATATAATATATAATATATAATATATAATATATAATATATAATATATAATATATAATATATAATATATAATATATAATATATAATATATAATATATAATATATATAATATATAATATATATAATATATAATATATATAATAATATATAATAATATATAATATAATATGGAAAGTATGAAAAAAAAAGAAATCTAGGCGTGTTTTAGTTTAATTCTAGTCCTTCTCACTTTGTGTTTACAATTGGAAAATAAAACAAAGCTAAATTAAAATAAGCTGAACAAGCAGAAGTTATTATGATGTATGATTATAGAAAATTATAGGCAAAAACGCTGTTCGCTGAAAACATCGATGTTTTCAAACATCGATGTTTTATAGCCGATGTTTTTATACCATCGATAGTTGGTATCGATGGTAACATCGATGGTCAACATCGATATTTTGCATCGATGTCCCATCACTAGGCCATGTCATTGATTTTAAAAACACAAAACTTATTCATATTGTCAATACGGCCTCAAATTGGATTTTCTTGAATTGCTTGAAATAGAAAAAGCAAAATCGCATCTGGCATTAATTTGATTAATGATCAGATCAACTCCTTTACAAAACCTTTGTTTACATGTACGCTATTTAATTCCCCTTTTTGCAATTTTTATCTTGTTGTCTGGGCCACTCACCCTTATTTTTTGTTTTATATGTTTTATATAATTTATTGTATTATATAATTTTTTGATGTTTCAATATGTTTCCGCCATATCATTTAGAATTTACTTGCCATGGTATTGCAGCTTGGATGGACGCAACTATTTATTTGTTTTTAGCACTAAAAAATCTTTCTATGGTAGTTCTATGATATTTGCAGTATTTTCACAAGAGAACAACATAAGCAATAAATATTTTATTTCAATATATTTGTTTGAAAAATATTTAATTGTTAATTTAACATCGTATTTAACAGTGAATACTAGACAATTGAAATTTTGATAATGATGAAGGTACAAGTATTGAGGAATATATTTTCCCAACTGATACTTTTATTGAAATAATGTAGAATCCAAAATGAAAAATAATGAATCCTAAATAAAAAACAAGTAAATAAAAACATAAATTTTTGATTCAAATAATAATTTAATAATTCGAATTCTTTGTTGATTGACATCTTAATTCTAAAGAGAAAACTACATTAATTTTGAATCGCAATTTAACAGTTTATTATCGCATTTTGAAAAGTGCACTGCATATAAAAGTAACTCCTATGGGACCAATGTTATAATATAATTTGTGGGTTGCTTAAAACCGTTAACATTTTTAAAACTAGTTTTAAAAAATACTACTCCCTTTGATATAAATGCAAATAGTAATACGTTTACTGAAACGACAGCTGGAACTTTGAACTCACATACTTGCACAATACGGTAATTCTTCAGTGGGCCCTTATCACAATAAATGGGTCAGATTATTATATTAATGTGTTGCGTACAGTTAGTTGGTTCTTTTGTATGGGAATTTATCGAAGATAGCTACTAATGCTTCACTTCCGATGGGTAATGAGGCACCCACCAACTAAGCAGATATGGACAGGCAGCGCGATGAGCCATGACACTCTAACTGTAGATAATGGTGCTAATAACGCCAATTTACGTATTCACGCACACACACACATAAAGGCCGACGTCGACCGTCGTCGGCGAGAGGCGAAAATGCAGCGCGAAAATTAAACTTGTTACGGGCCACGCTGCAGCTCGCTCAAAAAGTCACTACACTTATGTCCCGGGATGGAAGTGATCTCTCATTAAACAAGTATTTCTGTGGATTAATCAAGTCAGTATAACTGTACACCCGTTTTTGACATAACACGACGTGTAACTGTTGCTTTGTCGGTTCATTGGTGACACAAACCAATATAGCTCTCTGCGATTACAGTTTTTGTGCAAATTCTACATCGCCTCAATTAAGGGAATTCCAGAACATGACTCGTGAAACGATTAATTAATAATTTAGATCGCTTTTTGTGATTTTATTTATATGTTACTGCAAGTAACAAGTAAGGTTTTGGCGACACCAACCAATACAGCTCTCTGCGATTACTGTTGTGAAAATTTTACAACGCTATCATTAAGGACTCTAGAGCATGCTACGTAAAACGAATCATTAATAATTTATCTAGATCACGTTCAAGTATATGTAAATGTTGCTGCAATTAAGCGATGGAACTGAGCGACTATATGATAACTATCACCTGGGCTTATGGTCCATATGCAAAATGTGCAAAAAGTATCAACTCGTTACTCAGTATTCGCTACATTTATATAGTTTTAGTAGCTGATTACAATAAAATCCATGCGTTACAAAGTATCAGTCTATTTACTGATATCCTATATTTACATTGTCCTAAACAAGAAGCACTAACACTTCACTCACTGTGCTCTGCTTTTTACACATTTCACTAAGTCACTAGTTCGAAGGGTTTAGTTCCTTTTAGTTTTCTCACTAGATTCTGGTTGTCATGTAGCTGCAGGGCCTCTACGTTGACATGATGTCTTAGGCGAGATTCATTCTTCGTGGGCGAATCTTTTTATCCCTTGGATGACTTGTGGGACGCCAAGATCACGGTGCAGGTCACTATTCCGTATGTACTAAGGAGCCTTAACCATATTCCTTAATACTTTATTTTGGAAAATCTAAATTCCTTGTATATTGGGGTTTTTCGCGCAACCCCAAAGCTGGATGCCGTATAACCAAATCGGTTTTAGTACTTGGTTGTGAACTTGTAGTTTGTTGACAACTGAGAGTTTCGTCCCAGAAGCCAGTATAGTTCTCTGTATTTGAGTCCAAGCTCTACTCTTTTCTTCTTAACGTGTTCTTTCCACCTTAGTTTTGTATCCAGAGTCATACCCAAGTACTAGCAGTGTTCGCATATGGAACTATGGCGCCTTTAATCTTGACATGAGGTATGTCCTCGATTGTTTTGTTTGTAAAGATAATGTGGACAGATTTCAGTTTGTTGGGCTTAGTCTTCCATTTTTTGGTCCATTTATATTGTTTATTACTAGCTTGTTGAAAATTCCTAGTAGATTCTCCAATAATGCATCCCACTGGCACTGCCATGAAAGTGTAAATGAAAGTGAAAATATATGTAAATTTTTATTTCACTTATTATACTCTTTCTTTTTTTTGTAGTTTCGCCATACTTAATGTTCTCACCACACATTCAAACAATTCTTACCTTCAACAATAACCCAGATAACCCAGAAGTTTAAACGCAAATTATAACGCAAAATACAACAAGAAAAGTAGCAAAATAAAAAGAAATAAAAAGTTGTGGCATTTGGGTGTAGGAAAACCTGATAAGTCGATTTATTTTGATACGACGAAACAAGTTTCTGCTTAAAATAACTAAGTTTATTCAACTTTCGGTAGGTCGGAAATGGCATGGAAATGTCATCCTGGGGGTAGTTTAATTTATAAGTTCGGATCGAGTAGATCCTGATTCCAAACTTTCACTTCTAATGGTACAGTTCCGTGAGAAACCCCTGTATATTCTACAGGGTATATATATGTATATATAAAAAAGTATTTTTTTAGGTTTCAAATTTTATATGCATCAATAGTTTATTGATTATTTTTTATGAAGTTAATTATATTTTAATATTTATTTATTATTCTTTCTATATATTTTTAATTGGTTTACTCAAATTTATTGAACATTTAGATATTTATGATGGCAAATTAGGTTAGGGAATATTAAATTACATGAAAAATTGCAGCTACGACCTAATTCGAAATCGGGATCTCTGTATTGCCGGTTCTATGCACTGTTGGTATTATAAATGATTCTGGTTCCAATGCACATTTTTAGAATTATGTATTCTGTCGTCAAAGTGTGACTTTTAAAACGCAATTTTCTACTCTCTACATATTATTGCTACTTTTTCTTATATTAATTATTATTTTCAATTGATGATATTTATTAATTATTATTCAAATACATTTTTATCAAATTATTCACTTAAATGTAGCTTATTCTATTAGACCCAGATATTAATTGCGATTACGAACAGAGGTCCTGAGGGCGCCTGCAGGACGTAAATCAGGAGTGCGGGAGTTCGGTAGTCCGTCGTTCTTTATTGTAGACATTAATTCGGGTCTGTACGGTCCGCTATTAGCATGGTAATTTTTGGTAGCGTCGGCATCCTTGACTGGAATTTATAATTTGCAATGCAAACATGGTTAAAATTCACCTTGACGCATTTTCGGTTAAAATTCGCCCATCAAATTCTATCTTAACATTCTAAAAAGCCCAAGTTTGGTCGGCGTTTTCGTCTTGTGTTATTTGTTGTAATTGGCATTGATTGAGACATATTCGTATTTATTAGTTAGGATTCTCATATTCGATACACAACAAACATGAAAATAACAAAAATAGTTAAAAATGCCCAATAGCCCGTACTGTTCGTTAAATTTATATTTCCTTTCCATCCGTTCATATGACAATCTGTAGTCTCTTTATTTCCACAATAAGCCACGTGTCTTTAAAGCCATGGTATCGAAGAAATGTCCAGTATGACAGGTATGGGTAAGCCGGCCTTGGTATATATCAGTATATATCTGACATTCTTTTTTTTTCACGTGATATGTCACGTCACATTTTTTTCAGCTCTCTACCAGAGCTTAAAATTTTAGCCATGGGAGCATCCTGGGACCAACGGAAGATGGAAGTAATCAAGTCTGGACTGGACCCACATCATCTGGAGCATCTCTAACAGCGAGATCTTCTTCAAAATCTTAACCTAACCAGCTGGCTTAGCGTTACTGATTGATCTACTCCCGGATCTATTGCCGGAATATCGATCATCGATGAAGCACTCAACGATGCAGAGGAGGTTGCCCTACTGTTACCAGATGGTGACATTTTTGGCTCGCCTAACATCGCTTACCGTCCGGCTTCTTCAAAATCTTAACCTAACCAGTTAGCTTAGTCGTTGAAGATCTCAACGATACCAAGGAGAATGGCATGGCCCCGGCACTCACTGTCACTGTCACTAACAGTGATTTTTTGTCAAAATTGACAAGCTGTCAGGTCTGCACTTTTTTAATGTTTACCTTTACCTACATTTCCTTTAGCCCATGTAGAGGAAGGTCGTGTTCTTATGGAAGTGGCAGGAAGTTGCTCTTGATGAACACCGAGAGCGCCCCGTACTCTTCTAGAGTACCGACAGATGCATCTGGCAGGCAGTGGTCACAACCACAACTAGTGCCCTTTTGCTGACACACAGACGTCAGTGCCACCTCCGGGCATGCCTAGGCTTCAGTTACACGCATGTAGAAGAGGGCCGTGTTGTTGTGCGTAATAAGCATTCTGATGCATTCTGACATCTGATCCATGTTGGGCAAGACGACGGACACCAGAGGTGCGTTATTCTATCATTCACCACTTCAAGAAGACCACAAGTGACAGAAAGCTACTCTTGGTGTACACCGAGAGCACCCAGTAAACTTCTAGAGTGCCGCCAGATATATCTATCTGGCAGTGGTCCCAGCCAGTGTACCTTTTGCTGACACCCAGCTGTCGGCGCCTCCTCCCGACATTGGCCAAGCTGTAATTTCAGTAATGCATTACACAATTCAATGATGTATAAACACTATAAAATTTCCGTAGACTGGTCCAGAAATTAAATAATTTTTTACAGATTTTTGAGATTCAACGCATTTGAATACTAAAAGAATAATAGTCCTCAGTTTTGGGGGAGGAGTATGTGCATCAAAATATTATGGTCTATTTTGCAAAGTTAGTGGATCAAACTGAGGTTCCTCAGTTTATTACTTTGTGTTCAATAATTATGGCGACTTACCGTTAAGTTAGACAAACCTCACAATGAGGTCATCAACAACTCCCCAATCGATTAGTTATTGATTGTTGAAGTTTTGTAATTGTGAATATCGAACTATTCAACAATATGCAGAGACCAAAGGTCAACTTTTTTGTATCTTGCGAATTCTGGCGCAAAATCCTGGGACGCTGATGACTGGTCTAAAGTACCCTTTCAAGGCAGACATCCTTATATTTGGTACCAGTATACAATATCCCAACCGTCAGAACCAGGAACGTTTCCTATCGGAAGCCAGTATTTAGACCATATTGAAATGCGTACATTGGGCAAAGAATCTGGGTGACCATATTTGGTCGTTATTCAGGGCCGACTAAGATATGTTGTATCAAGGTGGACCAATTCTTCTGATCAGTTTCTGCCCCCAAATTTTCTTAAGAAAGAAGAACCGGGTGACTCTAATAGTAAATCAAATTTAGTGGAGATTGAGATTTGTCATCACTTTCCAAAATTGCAAAATTCTGTTCGTGAATTATAGCTCTATTACTCTGTTACTCTAGTAATTATTAAAATCAAACTCTAAATATTCAGAGAGAATATTTCAAAATAATGGAGATTGGCAAAATTTTTAATGTTGCCTTATAATTTGAAATATATTTCGGTCTATACAAGACTATTTTAAAGAAAGTGTCTTGTCTTTTAAGCAACATTCCTTAGCTACCATATTCTTGGCTTGAGTGCTGTCATTAGATGACTCTATATAAGGTGGTTCACTCCGTATAAAGACTGAAATGTTTTCAAATGAAAACTTTTAGATATCCCTATCGCATTGCTTTGTATCAAGAAAATTGCTGTCGAGCATTTGACAGATTAAGCAAACCATCCCAAGGATGTTTAGGACGTAAAATTTGTTTGTTTTCTAAAAATAAGTTAGAGCCGATTTTGCTTCAAGATCATTAAAAATAGACTAATATCTGATAACTGAATTCAGCTAATTAATTTTGCTGCCAAAAGGATTACTCAATGTTTGGATACGCCTTCTATACTTTTATTTGTACCGAAAAGTATTTAATCGGGGCACGCTTGTTTGTTCCTGGTTAAAGAACCTAATTTCATAGCGGCTGAAGTCCCCCATTTTTTTTTTGTGGCAAACAACATTCTTTATTCTTTCTTATATTTGCACCTCTAGAATACTCTCCTAGAAGTAATCCTACAACAAATTTCAGTTGTGCGCTTTGGCCGTTACAACCGCAGTTGTCCTATTGTACAAAGCATTTCCCTGTTGACAGGATAGATGTCAACCAAGCTCTAAACCGGCTAGGGATTAGGTATGGAATCAACAGATGTTGCTCATAATTCTGCTGCAAATTTTTAAATTCACATAAATTAAAGCGACATTTGGGCTGAGATAAAGGGAATTTTCATTTAAATTGCCTATTTGACCAAAATTTTCAACGTTATTAACTTGCGTATCCTCCACAACGAAGTTATTACTTCCTTCGGTCATTACGGCATCACAACGTTGCATGCGTGTGTGTCATATGTTTTATATGACTATTAGTACCATGACTATTAATACCTTTTGGAGTCTGCCCAATAGGTTTTTACTCTTTCATTAAGAAATGCCTGCTGCACTTTTCAGATATTTTGAGCGGTTTGGGTGCGCAAATCAAAGATTCCTGACACTCCTGTATAGGCAGCTGACTGTTAATATAAGCCTTGAAAGATATATTTATCTTTTTTTACACTTGTTTTGTTACAATAACAAACTTAATAATTGGGTCTAAGATGGATCCCAAAAGTTACGCTAACGGGGCAATTACTTTGTTTGTTGCGTTGGATCGACCAAGGGCGTGAACTTGGAGCAGCTAAATGGACCGTTTATATCTGCGGTCCTTCTCCCGCTCACGGGCAGTCCCATAAGTCTGCTCCAGTCCTGGGGGTACGCGGACCCCTAAGTTGGCGATCGCTGGTTTATATTAACCATTTGGATACGGAGGTCGGCTCATTGTTGATACGTTCCTGTGAACCGTTACCAATAATTTGTGTTTTTACTTCTGGACAATAATAACCGCGCAGCCGCTGCTGGGTTAGTTCTTTAAGTGACAGTTCACCATGACTACAGTCAAAACAGTCTAGAGTTGTCTTTATAGTCAATCATATGTAAATTAGATGCTGAGCCATCAAAACACTAAGGAATTTATTGGATACCCTTTCTTTATTATTTGTGGATAAAGTTTAGACCGCTCATGTTATCTGAAACTACCGGTAAACGGTGTTGTCAAGTCCCGTCCAACTAAGCTTAAGTTTTTACTTGGTACTCAGCAATTGTATTGAATTATATTACTTTTCGAGGCAGTAAGAAACAATATGCATATCAAATATGGGACACCATTAGACTTATTGAAATATAGAAAAGCCTAATTAAAAGATCTAATTAATTATACTTTTGCCTTTGTCCGCTGCTCATCGCGTTCAAAGATTTTCCCAATGGTTATTAAACGTCTAATTTTATTCATAACCATATGCAATTAATTCCAGTCTTTATTTATATACATCTATGTGTGTTATCTGTTGCTGTAGGTACGATTGTTTATCTATAATATTAATCTTTTTTACAAAGTACATTTACCGATTATTTACAAAGGTCTACATCATGATATATACCTTCTTATTGTTTATAGCCTTAAAAGGGCCACATAGACAGGTATATTAAAGTATTTATACTAATTAGTACATTGGAATTATTAAAAGTTGATTCATATGTATTCCGTACTGATGACGACTAATAGTCCGAAACACGTGCCTATGGTTGCTTTCTTCGATGACGGAATTACCCGATAATTACCTTTCTCCATATGTATTTCATGCACTTGTCACAAGTCATGCAAGCATTGGCATCTAGTCTTGTGTTGGCAGTTTGCCTAAATTGGTTGAAATACCCACAATTTTGCAATTGTTCTTCAATTTTACAACTGCATGCATGAAAAGAAGTTTGATGAAAGTTTTTACATTTGACTCTTTAACTTTGAATAACATGATAACGATATATTGTTGCAATAACATGTTAACAAAATGTTAACATGTTCTCTCAAGTGCATTTTGTTGTTTCTTATTCATAAACAGACGATAATGCTGTTTTGGCTCTAAATTGCTCTGTGCTTTAAACATCTACAGATTGTCATATGAACGGATGGAAAGGAAATATAATTAAATGATTAAACGAACTTACCTTAGTGAAGTTCTATCATAATTATATGATCTTTCCATCCGGAATATGACATAACCCACCCTTCCTTTGTTTAGACTTTCCCGAACCCTGACCAATTTAGAGACCCTATGCTTTCAAGAGAATGTCAGATATATACTGATATATACCAAGGCCGGCTTACCCATACCTGTCATACTGGACATTTCTTCGATACCATGGCTTTAAAGACACGTGGCTTATTGTGGAAATAAAGAGACTACAGATTGTCATATTCCGGATGGAAAGATCATATAATTATGATAGAACTTCACTAAGGTAAGTTCGTTTAATCATTTAATTAAATTGCATTCACCCTGAAAAATCTCCGTTGCTTTTATGGTTGTGTCATTTTTACAGATTATTTTATGTCATTATCCACGGTTGTGACCCCTGTATGCTCGGCAACTTATCTATAGCATATTGATATTAAGTGAATTGCAAGAAAATTTGCTTCTTTTCTATCGTTTATTCATGTGTAATTAATAATTTTTATTAAGAATATTATTTGTATTTATATGGTTGTTTCAGAATCATTGAACTTTAAATCTAGAATTTTAGATTTGGTCTGATTGCCAACCAATATTGAGCATCCGACAAAAAGTCTTAATAACAAATTGGTAAACAATAAAAGGTGAAAATATTATTTTAAAATGTAACCACATAAACGGAAAACAATGACTAAATCTAAAGAAAAGTTGACAAATTTGAAAGTTCTGTGATAACGATCATCGACAACGAAATTCAAAATTGCTATAATTACTATTATCCGTAAACACTTAAAAGACGACAATACTAATTAAACTAGTAAATAATAATTGTTGTTATATATAAGCTGTATGAATGGTCTGTATGACCATAGTAGACAAATTTTTTAATGAACTCATGCCCGGAAATGTATTGTTTTAAACGTTGGAGAGAGTCGGAAGCATAGGAAAAATAGTGCCATGTATCACAGGACGGCACTTTTAAAGCCAAGGAACATTTGTGTGACCTTTTTAATTATTTATCGTGTTTGAAAGGAGTTAATGAGAACTGTTATGTAATTTTGATACCAAGTTTGGCCAATTTGGGTTATCTTGAATTCTTTTTATAGACGTTAAACAAATAACGTTTTACATATAAATTATTTAATTATTCTATAATATATTAAGGCTCTATGCAGTACCTAAACAGTGTCAGGTGTGTGGACATGAGTTCGATATCAAAAGTTCAGTATACTTAATCTATATTTTACACTTATTTTTAACACCCACTATATTTGAGATAAACAGTTGGGCAGTGCAAAAAGGTGCGAAGTACAGTAGAACGTCGATAATCCGAACTAACTGGGACCGAAGTTGATTCGGATTATCAAATTGTTGTTCGGATTATCAAATATTGCAACTAAATAGCAGAAAATAAGATTGGATAGAAGTTCAATCTTAATCAAACTAACACCATTCGATTTCGCTCTGCATAAACTATAAGAATTTCAGTCGGCATAGTCTGATTTGAAAAACTGATTTCGGGGCCTCAAAATGTGCCCAGCATCGATTAGGAATCACTTTCTTGTCTTGCTACACAATATATTATATGTAGTATATAAAACGTCAGTATGATTTTTTTTATTCAGGACGTTAGCGCCCCCCCCCCGTCCCCTGCCCATATGTAACGGCGCCCCTGTATAAATGTAGTTGAGAAAAGGTAAAGGACTTCTCGCCTGTTAAAAAATGTGTACATCCATCGTATAAGTCTTGATGTCAGAAAATCTGCTCGAACATTTGTAAACGTCGATGTACCTATTTGCAATCTATATCGGCGCTGCAAAAGGGAGAAAAGGAGCAGGATATCACTGCGAAACGGGGGCCGCCTGAGGAAATAAGTGCATCCTATTTGCGGGCCGAGAAACAAGACACACGTACCGAGGTACGGATTTTCTCTTATTGCCTTCTTCCCTCAGATGTCTTATCTGATCAGGTATACCTTTGTAAATGACAGTATCAATAACGGACATTTGTCCTGTCGCTTCCCGCGGATCGTACGCCCACCATGCTACCAGGCTACATTGTGACGCATATTTACATACCATCAGTTGTCACTTTATCGAACGATGACGCATCACTAAAGAAAAATACTATATTAACATAGTACGGTTTCTTCAGCTGAGGCAGTAGCTTACTTGGAAGATCTGATGGCAATATTAAAATCAAACTAATGGTTCGAGCGGTGAACTCCGGAAAGAGTACTAAAGAAATACTGATACTAAAGAAATTGAGGGAATGCGTAGGCGGCTCGTTCCAGATGGATGTGTGTGACAATAACAATAACAATAATCTTATGTTTAAATGTTTTGACGAACAATAAATTTAATTTTATATAGTTGATAATGTTTATGTTAGATAATGTTACCCATATGTTGCAAATAACTTGGACAAAAATGGGAAACATTGTTACTATTAACTTTTCAGAGAATTTTATTTTTTGTAAAAGCTTCTATATTGTTGTAATATTTCTAAATAGTTTCTCAAATAAATTTTAGTGCATAGCTTCGAACATAAAGGTACTTTACTGTTTAGCGGTTTTATAGTTTTGGTAACACCCGGTACTGCATTATTACTATATTACTATATTATTACTATATTTTAGGTTTAAGACAATCCAGAAATTTATGAAAAGTAAAAACTTCTGACAAGTTAATAACAAAAATGTTTTCCATTTTTGTCAAAGTTAGTGCCAGACACGGTACATTGAATATCATTAAAATGATCAAAAGAAATGCTTTCATATACTGGAAACAAGCCCACATTGTACTGATTACAAAATCTGAATCTTTCCAACAAGAAAGTAGTGCTCTTCTGTTCTCTTCTCTCTCTAATTTCAAATATCCACTAAAAATCGCTCTCCATTTAAACTCGTCTTGAAGTACGTTTTGTGAACACAATTGGTCAAATGTTCAGTTGCTCAATCGGGCTGCAAATGACGTAACCTTTTTCTTAGTTTAAATCATCTCTGGTCGATTTTTGTTCAGTAAAGTATGGTTCAGTTCAAAGTAGATCTATGAACTCTATGGTAACCTAACGTTGAAAGTATACAATCGAAATAGACACTATCAAATCATTTGGCCTATTCAGGAGTGGTAAGATGACTTTTATATGACTTCTCAATGTTTTCGCAGCTCAACAACAACGCTGTACTGGTGCTGTCTCCTCGTTGGAAAGCTGACTGCAACATTGACAGTATTTTACAAGGGCTCTTGCCTATAATGGTCTCACAATAGGTTCCTTTCAGTGTGAGCAGAATTTCAATCGAGTAGTTGATAGTATGCGCCATTTGCTCCAAATATAGATAGGCATGCACAGGATGTCGGTTTTTACTAAGATCCTTTAAACTTCAACTTGAGTAGATATATAATCAAACATATCCTTGCATCAACCTACAAGAAAGTGAAAGTGTTTCCAAAAAGGGCCATCATCATTCGCTATTAACGGCTTTTAAATATGATTTGGAAAACTAACGCGTAAGCACCTAAACTGAGGCTAATTACTTTCGGAAGTTGCAGGATGGACCACTGCGTGTCCCACCGCCGCCGAACGCTTATACATTACGCTCTAATGGACTCCCATAGTCATTAGGTAATGTTCCGTGAGATTAGGAAAAGTAATTACGGATTTTTGAATGGCCGCAAAAGCCAATTTTTGAGGATTCTATGCTGTGAAAATCATTATTTATCATTACGAAACTTTAAGCTACGGATTTCGGCGGGTAATTGCGGGAATTTCTTTCAATTACCCACTCCTGAAGTGCCCCGCTTACATATTGGTCTGTCTTCGTCACTCTTGTTCCTAAGAAGTCTTCAAATATAACATTGGAGTGCGTTTACTGTTATATCTGATGTTACACAGATAGACGGTAACTGAAACGATAATATTTACAAAATGAGGTTGTTATTGTTATTGATTTATTTGTTGATGCTCCTTATTGTATAGTTTTGAAAAGTATAGTCTAAAATCTTCTAAATATGTAATTTAATTAATTGAAAGGAAGGTTTGTAACTGTATTACTCAGATTATGATCTGTTTAAACTTGGACTGATCCGCAGCCTGGTGTTCTGGTGTTCGCGTTTGGAATGAGATACGGATAAATGCTAAACAGATACTTGAACCGGGCTGATAAATTTGTGCGACCTGGCGAGCGCTGAACAGATGTAAATTAATTATGTTCATGGTGTTGCGAACACTTTGTCGCGTTATCTCTGTCACATTGCCACTTCATAAGTGTAAATAATGACGTTCGCGACTTGGGCCCGAACGTAGAGACATTCGAGTTCCACTGAACAAATGTCCGACGTATATGAGCGAAGATAAGGATAAATAATGTTAAACGGCTCTACGGTGTGCCCAGAGGAGCGAGACGCCCGCCATTAGAGGTCGCTCAGGCAATCCATTATGCGCTGAGATTGATTGGGATTTTTACACTCGATTTGAACACATGCTACTTTAATAAGCATTCATATATTAATGTATATGATAAACAAGCAACGAGAAATAAAGCATCTATCATATGATCAGCGAAGCGATTACAGTAATACATACCCTCAGGATCAGCGCGCACACATCTCCATTTCGCCTCGTTTACTTTATCATACGCAGTATAATGATGTTAAATAATAAATTAAAGTAGAGGAAATTTTGAATAATTTATGCCTATGACAGTTTTTGGTAAAATTAATAGTTTAGTTGCAAGGGCAAATTCTGTTTGATCGAGATCGGTCGCATCTGCATTGCTATGAAACTACATAATAGCCAGAATTTGACAAATATTTTGTGTGGTATCACACTCGAAAACAGCTGATTTCATCAGAGGTTGGAGAACCGCTCTGGAACGTTGCCGCTCTAGTGCGGCAAAGTACAAAATAAATATTTCAAATAAAATAAGATCACCAATTTGAATGTTTGTTGACAAGAAATATCAACGCCTTTGTCATATCTAATTCTAAAAACGATAAATTGAAAAAATTGTAAATAAAGTATAGCGATGAGCGTAGTTTTATTTTAGTATGTTGGTACGGATGGGACATCTACATTGTCATGTACAAATATAAATCTGTGAATTAGCTCTCTGAATTAGCTATTTAAAGTTGACGTTACGTAGAAGTGGTATCAACCTAACATTTCCTATACAGAAATATAACCATTTTTTAATTATTTTTTTAATATATTTCTCAAAAAGCAACACAAAGAATGTCATGAAGTCATGTGCCTGGCCACATTAGATTTTTTATGAAAGATTCTCATCCATCCACAAAAGCGATGCACCCTACTCAATGACGGGAACATCTCAATTGTGCTACCAATCAGTATCTTCCAATTACTATCTTCTTATTCCAATCACTCGCTTCTGCTCGATGATGATAATTGTCGATTGGAAACATTGGAAGATCGGGCAATACATAAAAATCGAAACGTGACACGCAAAACATTCCAATGGTAAACGCTACCAATTGCGGATTCAGTGGACACAGCGTGGGTAAATTGCGTCAGCGTAGACATTAGAAATTGTCCATATGCTGTTGGAATTTTAAGTACTCCGCTCTGCGCGGAAGAATGGCTTGCTTCATCAATTGATGCTTCTACCGGCAACCAAGACAAATCAGTATTACCAAATCTAATTCACATGGTGTATTGTTATTTAAAATGCGTCGAATATTATTTTACTTGGAAGATGATTACTAACACCTTCCTGGTAGAGATCATTCTATCTACAATGTGTATGGGAAAACTTAGGTATTGTCTTGAAGAAATTAAATTCATTACTATCTGTTTTTCGATATGATATCGATGGTATGTATCTTATTAAATAAGACAAATTTTGTTTGCTCGTTTGAAAGTGCCTCTATAATGTTTATATTACAAAAGTTTACAGTGTTGTTGTACGGTGGTCCTCCTTCTTTAGCATTTCAAAACTGACACCACACGTGCTATATACAATCTTTATTCTTGTTGATATTCGACGTTTAATATTGTTTATATTAATATTTACTGCGGTTTGAGCAGTTTTCATTATAAGTAGGCGGAGAATTTGGACTATATAAAGTTAATTTGATGTCATCCAAGATCCAAAGGAAAAGTTATTAGCAATTACACAATTAGACATCCTCAAAGTTGCAAAAACTACCTTAAAACTGTTTTACCTTGTGTTACAATATGTCCATCTCAATTTTCCGAGGTCTTTTTGGTAGCTTTAATTGCATGAAAGGTAATCTACTATTATTATTCGTAAATTTTTTATTAATAGGAAATTTAATATTAGCATATTTATATTTTTTACGTATATAGCCAGAGACGTATATTTGCTCGCGTTTTTCAATTATTGATTTCTAAATTACCTTTATAATTCCTGAAATCACAGATTCCTAACGCTGGACAGGAAACATCAATCTATCACTGTAGGACACTGGTTATATCCAGTTAATATCTTTTTTATTTTAGGTATACTATTTTTTTTAAATTTCGTTAAAAGAGTCCTATATTTAACATTCCAATCACTTTTTATATTATTATTGTTATTACTATGTGTGTAATTATGTCATCACCTTATTTTGGTTTCGGTAATTGGCAAGTCTTCAGCAACTGAATGAAGTAGGATCGGCTCAGGATCCTTCAATTAACATCGAGTTAACTAGCCCTTGATAAGGTGTCTGCTAGGTACAAAATTTTCTTGTCGCTAATCTATTACACATCTTCTCAAGGCAAGAGCTATATCGGAAGTGAGAATCACACTACATTTATACCAACTTACATCTAACATTCTTGTCACATAAATTCCGAATTCTGTGATTAGTGACAATGCATTTTTGGTTATGTAGAAACTTTAGAGACTTTATTCAGAATGTCTGCCTTCAGATTCAGGTTTTACAGAAAAAGGCATTTGTATTTTTGACAAATTGAGTGAGTGCAAGGAAATACTTGAAATGTTCTGATATCTAAATTTTGAAGTTAATTGATTATTTTTTTATTTAAATTATCCAATATTAAGTTAATAACTGTGATATGTAAGTAATCTAATAAAACAACTCTACAATGAAACATTCGTGGTTTATTATATTAAATTTAAATACAATAGACTATGTTTTATGTGTAAATATAAATATAATTTAAACATGGATATGAAGGAACAAATAGAGGTGGTTCTGTGTATCGTACTTTTTGGTTGTCTGTAACTGAATGCTACATCAAGTTTATCTTTGTGTATTCTGGGGGCGTTATCTAATAATTCTTTGTTTTTAACAGTGTTTTGTAACATGACTAATGACGTCATATTTATATTTTTAAATTTCATTTTTGATTATGATAGAAGTTGACAATTGTAAATGGTAAAATATGGATAACGCTGGGAAACATGGAAATTTGGAATGGAAAATGATAAGCGTTCGCAACTTTTTATCTGAAATCCTTAAAATAAGTTCAGTAGGTACGTGATAAATAACTTTTAACCCTGGATTTAATCGAAATTCACTTTCTAATCACAAACCATTAAAAAATGTCACTAAACTTTAACGTGTTTCAGCAAATAGTTATTAAACAACCAATCATGTAAATTTATAACTTATTTCATTTAGCTTTTACATACTATATTGTATAACATTCCAACACCATTTGTTTTTTGGTACAAGATTAGGAATACTATAGAGTAATTTTAGTTTTTTGTGAATATCTTCAAAAGCAAGTTAAGTAAAATTTATTTTTAAATAATTTAAGCGATATTTTCATGTATTGTCACGAAGAACGGACACCTGTTAAATTATTACAGCTTGAGGATATCTCGGCGAACTTTTGCTGTGTGGGGGCGGGTAACTTTGTTACGTTTACCTGTGAATTTCAGACAGGATTAGCTTCGAGCTGTCATCAGCTGTTTCGGTTCGAGCGGATGTCAAGCTTGCTGGCAGTGGCGCTGCCGTCGCCGACGCTACAGCCCGGGCAAAGCTTCAAAACAGCGCTAATGAAATGGGCCCTTAATTGGCCCCCTTTTAAAGTAGATAATAAAATTAGCCGGGCCATTATGAATCTTTTTAGTGAGCGGGTCCGCGCCGTCTGCCGTTCACTTTGAACTTTTAAGTGGATTATTGCTACTGCGACAGTTTCAATTCTTGTTTATAGGCGCAATTGAATTAGCGGAGGCTCCGTCGGGCCTCGGAGGTGTGATCCTCGTACCGTGACAGATTAAACCTGCCGTCGCGTCGAATCGATAGATTTCAGGGACGACATCGCAGGGTTACCAGGTTAATAGGGGAATTATGGTGCGGTAATTCAATTTCGGAATCGGTTCCGCGGACAAAGACTGCGCTTATTCATTGCCGACATAATTTTTTCATTGACTTCCTTCCTTGAACAATGGTTGCTTAAATTAATTTATGGGTTTTTGCCATTTACGTAACTAACTTCCCATTTGATCATAGTCTCATTTGATCATCATTTCGCTCACTCCACATGGGCACCTTAATTCTAAAAATCATTAAGAGAATCGCTCTATTATTTTTTTTTACGTGTTGTCCTCTTTGTATGTTCAGACTTCAGGCCAGAAAATGCTTTTGGCCCTAAAGTTGTTAGAACGCCAGAGATCTGGACTTATTAAGTTACTTATTGTATTTTTTGATACGATTTCTGAATAAGAAGTATTTGGACATTTTAGCAGTTATTCTTGCTCTTTGTTTTGTCAGGCTTTTTGGGGTATGTATTCGTATTAACGTTGTTCTTTGCCAACAAATTTTGGTCACACATTATCTCAATGGCATGATTTCCAACAGGTCTGAAGAACAAGTCCTGTTGAATGAACACGAATTAATTTCAGGTTTTGTTATCTTTAGATGAGTTTTTCGTTAACCTGACGCCTGGGATATTCAATTGTGTTTTTCTAAAAGTGTCCATAATACCCATAAAACTGAACATCATTGGATTTGAAAACAAAATAGTAAACTCTGTTTTTTCACAATACAAGTCAAAAGTTATAAAAGAATCTATAACGTTTGTTATTGACTATAACGACAACATCGGTAGAATCGGAACATTCCTTTTTTCAATTTTGGACACATTTTACTACTTACCTATTCTTGGTCAAGTCACGTCATTGTACCTTCAGTGCACATACATGATGTAATATACTTAATACTAAGTTTTTGTATTCGTGTAATTTTTTATATGTGATATGTATCTTCCACGAAGAAAATTGAATTGCACTCTCCGCAGTACTCGGCGTTATTATTTATTATCTGTGATTCATTTCGAATCCTATTTTGAATATTTTGAACAAAAAAATGTATTTTCTTGTGGGTTGTACTATAAGTACAAATGATGTAAACAATGTAAACGATGTAAACAGAAAATAATTTTGGTACAGTTTCACTTAAATACACAAAGTTTACTATCAATCATTTTTATTTAGAAACGCCTTAAGTAGTAGAAAATAACTACTTTCGTAAAGCCAAACTTTGAAGCCGTCTACCCCAGAAATGAAAATAAATTGCATATAGATAAGTTTTGTTAACTCGTGATGTATTCGTACCAGTAGTACACCTGTATAATACATGTATCTACTTATTGACTATTTCTTATTAATGTTTACTTGAAAAATTATTTATTTTTTTACATATTAAAAACTCTACCACGTATTTCAATTTTGTTTCAATAAATATAATTAAATTTCTCTATAATACTGAAGGTTCGATATTAATGTTTTCGGATTTCCGAAAAACGAAAATAAATTGTTAATCCTAATGTTTTCGGGTTTGAAAAACATCCTGAAAGTTTAAGAAGAGGGCATCGAATGGTGTGGGTTTTTATGATTGAACAAATAGTCAACGAGATACAGCCTATTGAATATCCCGATTTTTGCAAATATTCCGTGTAACCTAATCAGTTATTAATTAACTGCGGATACTAATTTACATATTTCGGAACAGGACTTTCCATTTTTAGATAGGCCGAAGACTGCTCGTTCGAACAGTGTTAGTTTAATTGTGATATCTCCGAGAATACTCGAGTAATTAGAGTTTTTCTATACACGTAAATTTCCATAAGGGGGGCTGAAGCCGGCCGTTCCAGTTAAGAACGCAAATAGTCGCATAACACGCCAACTTTGGTCGACGCCTGCTACCTCAAGGCTATAAAATCTCGATCGGACTTTTTAACATTCCTATAGTTTAAGAAGAGGGGAATCGAATGGTGTTAGTTTTATTAAGATTGACCAAAGGGTCGACGAGATACAGCCTATTGAATATCCCTATTTTCGCAATTATTCCGCTTAACCTAATGATAAACACGTAAAAATATTAAGGGATTTTCTCAGCGATTTGTTCACCGAATCTTAAAATCAATACACTAAATTAAAGATAAAAGGTATATAATTTTCCGTCTAATGGCATATTTTTGATACTTTTGTTTATTTTTGCTAAATCTGTTAGTGAATATGACATACAATTTACGAATACTGTTTTTTTTATAACACAATTTTTCTAACACAAACTAAAATTGAGAAAAGTACCATTATAGATAGATCTAAGTTACACCTTTCTCTACAGGTGTACAGGTTTTTCGTTCAAAAGTTGACTTCTTTGAGTACATGAGTCAGCCATCTTTTATCACGTAGCGTGGATATAACAATAATACATACACATTACGACAACAAGTAATACAACTTTATCTATAATTTGATGTATAACATCAAAAATGCTTCTTTTGTGGACGCACGTGCTCAATTGATTCCTCTTAAATTTATGCACATTTATTTGTTTATTCTCAAGTTTATTTTTTGCCAAAGCCAAAGCCCAAACTGAAACACAAGGAAGGCTTCTTCCAAAACACAAAGAAATTTGTCTTAATTGAATGAAAATAAGTACTGCTGAATTCCTATATGGAGCTGCGATCAGAAAATTTAGGCTATGGCAGGAGAATATTGGCAATTTGAGAATATTGCAAGAAGTAGTTTCATATTAGACGTTAATATTCCTGAAGAAACTTATAACTATGAGCCATATGACCTGCAAACAAACTTATAGCAACTCGTTGACCGAGGATACAGAAACAGATTTTATACCACACATTGACCATCAGCAAATACTAAGAACACCGATCGAGAATTGAAAAATCGCTGAAGACGCGTTTATGTAACATAAACTTCCGTAACTGATCGAGTTGTCCGATTCGTAGAACAGTTTGGATTGTCCACGGCGTTTTCGCCGCGAAGAATCATTATGGCCTACCGTTGCTGCAGGTGTTGTTCATTTTAGTAGCACTTGACTCACGCTGCGAATCCTGCGCCTCCTATGTCGCTCCTAAGTCGAGAAATCTAGACGTCTACACTGAAGCCCACCTTCTTTGATCTAGCCAGGACTGGTACCCGGTTCTTCGAATACATCCAACTGCGCTCAGAAGACGTCGCATTTTTATAATTGTTATATACCACTCAGTTTTCCGTATATTTCTTTCTTAAGGACGTAAATTTTACAAATATTTGCGTCATGCAACTTGCGTTGATGTATACCGTGACTTCATTAACACCGTGATAGTGAACGAGTAGGATTGTTTATGTGAACATCTAAATAAAGTAAACTAAATATCTAAGGCAACTCATCATTTACCAAATGTGCCTCTGGATTGATGTGGCAGAATTGTCAAACTTTGAGGAGGGATTTGTACCTTTTCAGCTAGAAATTATTAGAAAAAGGTATTTACTTATCCTGAGGCCGCGTGATATGAAAAATTGTTCGTTTGTGGTTATCAGAAGGATTTCGTTTTACTTTGACCTCAACATTTTTGATAGCCTTTACGGACATCTTTGGAGCTCGAATTCGTATCAAGCGTGAAATAAAATCTATCAAGAGCACCTTTTCAAGTTCACAAAATTGATACTCCCTGAGAATATTTCATACATTTATTCCATAATTTTACGCCTTTCGCAAAAAGTAACTTTTTTTCTTAAAGCAAAACATTGTCTATTCTACCACAGAGACAATTAAAGAATGTATCAACATCAATAAGAAAAATAGGGCATTTCCATGACGTGTTACATCGACCAAAATACAATGGGCATCTGAAATTCAGTTCGATATAGAAATGTGTAATCCTATATAACTAATAAAATGGACATGTTCCATGAGATTTTAATACGCTTATTAGTATTAATCATTTATGTTATTTTTCTAAACCTGACTTAATAAAACAAACGGTTTCTTTGTGGTGCGTCAGTGGCTATAGACCAATAGAAATATATCATCAACGAAATATGAAAATGCAATTTTTACGTGCAAGCCTAAACGTTCGACAAATGCCAGCAAACTGTCGTAATTTTGGTTTAATAAGCCAGCAAGAAAAATCATTCAAATCCACCTTCTTAAGAGAAAATTCAAGTTCGTGTAATTAATTAATTAATTTTCCATACTTCCATAATAAAATAAACATCCTGTTTATTAAAAGTATATTTAATCAGAGCTTGTTAAAAAAATGTTTTTTACGGTTGGAGAAATTATGTAGGTGTTCCGGTAATTATGACTAATTTTAATTTATTGCTCATAACTCAAAAATAATGCATTCTACAAGAAAATTATATGAATAAAAAATATTTTGAATTAGTCTTCGAATTACAAAATGTAAAAATATACAAGGTATTCCATTTTTAAAAAAAGTTTACGAAATTTCCCTGTATATTAAAAATATATTTGAATGATAGCTTGTTTAAAGTCAAAAATTTTTGGCTTGAATGTTTTTTTTTTTTAATTTGTTTGCCGTTGGAGAGTTTGTAGGTGTTCTGGTAATTTTGAGTAATTTTAATTAGTTGCTTAAAACTCAACAATGGTGCATTTTATAAATAGATTATTTTAATAAAATATGTTCGGAATTAGTCTTAAAACTACAAAATGTAAGAATATATAGCGTGTACCATTTGAAAAAAAAAGTTTACAAAATTTCTATAATAAAATGATAAAATGTGTTTGAACGATGGATTGTTTAAGGTAAAAAGCTTTTGTTGATTTGTTTTTGATATTTGTTCCCTTTGTGGGATTATTTGGGTGTTCCGGTAATTTTGGCTAACCCTGTATAATAATAATCAATAGAAAATTTGTTGATCCGTGTAATAAAATTAAGCTGACCAGTTTTCCTACAACCAACGTAAACCTCCGAAACAGAAAAACGTTTATGTTCGTTAATCAGAAGATTTTTTTTACGCTTATTTTAAAAGAAATGACACATTCTTGAAATAACGCAATACGAGTTCGTAGACACCATAGCAATGTTTCCGCGTCGACGGTAATACAGGGAGCGCGGTAATGGATAGTCCACATTCAAGGCAACATTGCACTTAATATCAGTCATTAACTCAGCTTTACAACTTACGAATTTACTACACTGTTTATAAATTTACTACACGCCGGCGTACGTACGACGCTAACGTAATCAAGCAATAAAATTATATCATTACGGGACGTTTTTCTTTTTTGCTTCAAAAAAGTTAATAGCTAAACTGCGTGGACGCGTGGAGTGATCTTTGACCACCCAAGTGGAATAGAATAAGTGCCAGTACAAAGCATTATCATTTCGTTTCGGCGGTTTGGTTAACGTACAATTGAACTAAACACTATAATATAGGTGCTGAACTCCCAGAAGAAAAAAAGAACAAAAAATAGATTTGTCAAAACTTTAGGAATGCTTCCACGACCTCCACAGGTGTAACTAAAGAGATTCTATAGGAGTTTTTAAATCGCGCAGGCATTTATTGTCGGTTTCTGTGGGCTGTGGTTTTAACTGCATCTCATATCTTCTTACCAGCGGTCATCTCTAATTTCAACCACTTGGTCGCCTTTTGTGCACAGCTGGTTATGCGTTGTACACTTGGCCTGAAAGGGTTACAGTATGTCCTGAAACCGGAGCTGCGTCCGTACGATTGTCTCCGCGTATAAAGTTGTATTGTCACTTTAAATTATAACTATCTGTACGTCATACAGGGTGTTTAACTTAAGCGTGTAACTTTTGCATGGGCAGTAGCCGATCTTCCGCATTGTAGTGAAATTGTACAACGTCTTAGTCATGCATCTATAAATTTGTAGCTTTTATACAATTTGATTTGTTTCTTTCTATTGCCAAAAATTAGGAGGAAAAATGTTAACTAACTAATAAATTGTGATTTATTTTTTTTTTCTTATTAAAAACCAATGCTTTATAATCAAACACTTTTTGTACTTGTCAACGAGGAACCTGATAGCATACATTTATTTGAGAAAAACTTAAAGAGAGTGGGAGGGCGAATAGAGAATGGTCAACTAAGGCAAAGTTGTGCACTTTTGTGTTAGGCAATATAGTTAAAGGGTCACATTTGATGCAAGATTTCAGGTTCACTATATTTTACAAGGAGAGCTTTAGAAGTGGAATCAATATTGTTGGAGTGTTACTAAAGTACCAAATTTTGCTTTTTATTCCATAGTTTGTTCTTAGTTTTTACCTTATTTTTGTTTTATATTACAAATAAAAAACATAAATGCAAGAAAACGTACATTAACGTCAAAATAGTTGCCAAATAAGTACTTTATTTAGAAACTTTCTTTCATATCTTTCTAACTTTCAATGTCTGAGATATAATATTGTAGTATACTCCCTGTATAGTCCAACCCATTGACACCAGATTATTTTTCTATTTTTATTATATTTGCTGGTATAATATTTACATTCAGAATATTTTAATATATGAGTTATTATTTATTTTTTTTATGATAAATATATCGATAAATATACTATATATTGTATATTTGATAAATCAAGCTAATGACGAAGCATTCTTTGCATTCTTTGAAGTGTGTAGTTAAATTTCTTGCATGAATGAGATGTTTCTAGTTTCAAAGCATGGACAGATTAAAGTATCTATTATCAACTGTTTTCGAAAAATAACATATTCTGCAACGTCGTTATTTTAATTGAAACTAAATCACTTATAATTAAATTAGTCACCAAAGCAACCCTTTTCTTAAAGCTAATATAAATGCTAATATAATTTAAAAAATGTACTTACTGTATGCATCCAAACAAATTTTATCATTTTATTAACACTAGATTATCATTTTTATGCTTCTGTCTTACAATTAGCCATGTACCTAACCGAAATAGCTAATTATTTGCAAACCTTGCCTGGATGGAATACATGAACGCTGATCTTTAAATTCGAAATTGACACAAGACTATAAGATTTTCAGCATTCAGACGTTGGGTCAAAGTTTCCCTCTATTTTTAAAACCAGTACATACGTTCAACCGTGCGTTCAACAATAATCAAGCTCGAAACTACTAATTTATCGCCTGGTTTGTGATTGATTGGTCGCATGTATAGACGACATCAAATTTCCATTACGGCGCCGCCTGATGCGAATGTTTTTAAATTCTGATTTGGAAATTTGAAATTGACACATGGCTAAAGTGCACGTGTGTATGTACTTTTTTTTCGGTTTGGACGTGGTCAATATTCGCGATACGACCTCCTTTGATGTTCAAAGCCCAAAGTATTATTGATTAAAAATAGGGCCGTGTAAAATATACCGTTCGCTTACAGGCGTTTCTTTTTTGCAGAACGTATCATGAATTTATAAATAAGTGGTTTGTCGTTAAGTCGCTCGTCCGTTCTACGAAAAGGCTGACAATGCGCCGGCTAGTGAAAAGCATACAAAAAAAACAGCGGGTTTGATTCCACCATTAAATAGATTGTCTGGTCAGAAAACGACTCGAACGAATCTTGAATTGCATGGAATTTAAAAGATTTCACACCTCGATATTGTGACATCTTACGGGGAACCCAGATAGCGACGATGTTCGCGGTTTTTTGGCTGATTAATTTCTATGTCAGTCACGAACCGACTTAATTGTCGAAAGAAACGTTTCATCCGAAACGTAATTAAACGTTTCGTTTTTTTTTTGTTCGCCGCGTCGGCAGCAAAAACTAATTTAATTTTAAAACACTTGCCGCGATAATAATAAAAGTACGCTCGGTTTCTTCGTCGAATTCGACGAAACTACGTGCAGAAATGGACACGCCATCGGTTACTGGGAATGAATGATAACATCACCGATGCCCCAGCCTGAACGGAAGGGAACGGCACTGTGATAAAATGCGCAAACTGTTCGGCATGCGCACATTAAGAGATTACTGAATAGTATTCTTAGATATTAAAGGTGATGATTACTTCTAGTTATACCGGATCGGTGATGTATTTATTAGATATTTGCGATAGCGTTCCAGGTATTTCTTCAGACTCTTCTACTTTTTAAACATCTATGTGAGAACATCCGGACTCGATATCTCACTAATGTTCGTGCTTCTAATACCTTCGAGCCAATTTAACATTTTTACGACGCTGTTATATTTTATGAAAGCTTAGTTTCTTTTAATTGGACCACAAAATCTATTCGTAATTATATCAGATGACGCCAGCAGAAACGTAAAGGACAATACCATAAGTGTAACGATCAATAATTACGCTTTCCAGACTCATGTACATTAGCAAACGCGATAAATACATAATTTAATTGGTATTGTATATAAACTGGTATATGGTATGTCAAACAACCAGGAGCGGACTTAGAGACCCAGGGCCCCTAGGCCCTTGACATTTGGGGCTCCCACAATCTCGACGGTATTTTGGAAATTTAAATGCTCCAGTACAGAACATATTATTTTTAATCGACTTTAATGACTTTTAGGTACGTATATTTTGGCCCCTTTTATCTTACCCCCTCCACCCGAGTTTACTCTCCTGTTGGGATGAGTCGCTCGCGAACGAACCGTTCAAAAAGACCGGGTCAAATGTCTGAACCGTTCGGTCCGGTTCACCGCTAGCAAACTGAACGGGTCAGTAGTTCGTTCGTTTGCGGCGTTTACGCACTCGGCTCATTTCTGCTCAAGGCATAAACAGCTCAAAGCAGACACAGTCCAGCTTTTTGCAACGACTGGCGTGGCTGTGACTTTGATGCACGTGTTCATTTCTTTACAGTGCCGCATAAAGTATTATGTAAAATTTATTTCGAGATAGAGGGGAAATGCTAGCTTTGTTGCGCGCAGGGATGTAAGTTATGAGCCTGTTTTTGCAAAATGTAGTAAAAATATTTATTATAATATTATTTTCGATAAAGCTTTTTGACAAGGAAAGCCAGGCTTTTGAGCTTATGTAAAGATTCCGTCACCGGGACCCCTAGGCTAGCTGGGCCCCTAGGCCGGGGCTTGTGGGCCTAGGCAGAAATCCGGCACTGAGCACAACTATGTTAAACTTACTTTCTGACCTTCAATTGTTTTTCGCACTGGCTTTATAAATTTGATGGCCCTGCATTAGAAAATATAGAGGAAAATATTTCAAAATTAATACAATATTATTGTAATAATAACAAATGTTTATAACTTTTGTATGAAAACCGAATAGGTGTTTTTGGATGACTTTTTTACGCTGAAGGCGCCTGGGTTGAAGGCGCTGAAGGCGTTCGTCTTTAAAGTTGAATCAAGCTTAGACTTAATTCATAATCTTTGCCTTCATATTCAAACTCAACGAAAGAAAGCATTCCAGACTCCGCAAACAAGTTTGTTTCGTTTTTTGTTTTGTTGAAGTCTAGGAATAACATTTCTGCATCGTCAATAATTGTATTTTTGTCATATTAGGTAGGTACTAAAAGTTGTAAAATGATCACTCATAATTTTTTGATTGGTTATTATAAAAATAAAATATTTTTACTTCCTTTTGGTGCGAAGCTAATTCATTTTTTTTAAATTTCATAGCTGATAGCCATTGAGATTGTTTTTACACTAAAAATGTCAATTTATAATTCACATTTTATAAAGGCGTTGGTTAAAAAGCAATATTTTTTAATAATTAAAGGACACGTTAATACTGGATCTTAAAAATGCATTCAGCACCAAGTATATATCACCATACATATCAAGGAAATAACCGAATCTGTTCCTATAAATATGGACCTAGTGAAAATAATATAGTTTTTAAAAGCTTAAAAGTGAAGTCAAACGTGGCTGAGGTTGCACAGTTGATAAATATTTTAAACTATGTGTATTAATACTATATACAATATACAATATACAATATTGAATTGTTTTTTTGACTGAACTGGTTTAGCCACAGCTTAAAGCCATATCCCGAAAAACTATCAAACAAATCGCAACAAAGCAGCCATTTTTTACTGATACTCCTGAAAACGAAAATCTGCGATAAGAACCAGAAAAAGTAACTAAGAAAGCAACTTAAAAAAAACAATAAAAGGACAACGTTCCTTGGAAAGGCAGGTTTAACTGTATATGCAAAAGCATGAACAATCTATTGCAAATGGAACCAACAATATTTACTGTGATTGTAACAATTTCGTTCTGACAGCGAGACTGAAAAAAATTTCAATTTGGCTATTAAAAGACGTTAGTGAATGTCGGTCCTATTGGTGCCATGGGTGGACCTTTTTACCTCACCTGTGGCAAAATTTCTTGAAGATTTTTTATTAAACGGTATTTTTTATATAGCCAAATATCGGTACTTTCGGTTTGTAATATTGGTTTCCTTTTAGTCCATATACTTCGAAAATGTAACTTCAAATAACAAAAATGGACCTTCAAGCCTCGCTCTACACTAATTCTAAAGCACAATTGACGAAGTAAATAGTACTCTTTATCAATAAATGTAATAACACTCATAAAACAAACAATTATTACAAAGATATTATTAGACATAGAACCATGTACCTACAAAAAAACTATGAAAATATGTAGGTACCTAATGGAAATATGTTATATATAATATCTAATGAATGATTAAGTACTTTGTCTTTATAACAAGCAAAGATCACTTAATTAGCCGTCGACTATCACTTGTTACTGAACAATTCGTTGACCCGTTCAGCATCGAGTATGGATCCAGTCCGTTACCATTGATCGGTCGTGGTAAGACCGGTGGGTAAAATGAAAAGTTCTCGTAGTTTAATTACGCCATTGGGAGATCGCTTTAATGTGACATGTTCATTTCTGCGTTCCGAATACGATCGACGGCAAAACACTCCAACTAAATGAATGCCTTCCTTTATTTATTGCGGTGCGGATTGATCCCGGGCAGGCATGCACCGTATGTCCTATTCACAATCAGAACCGACAAAAAAAGCTCTACTAAACGACGTCAGTGCCCTCTAGTGTGCATTTCCTGAACCCAGAAAATGTCCTACCAGGTAATCGCTTGCTGTACGAGCTCCAATCGATGGCTTATTTCTACCCAAGTCCAATAGGACGTCATTTTGAGTAGATATATATGAGGGGAATAAATATTGCATGCTCTCAGTTACATCCTGTGTGCGTTGAGAAAAACAAGAGATTGTGATGTTATGATGGCGCTTCGGTAACTTTTAATGCCATTGATTACGTCTTAAATCCTGTATAGAGTATTCCCGTCCATTTTCGAAATATAAAAAGTTCTCATTAGACGTCTTTAGATGGGTTTTCCGCTTAAAAAGTTGCTCAACTCTGCGGCATATAACTGACAGAACGTCCTTTGTACGAAGTTAGCATTTAATGAACGAGCTTTAGGAGACTCAATATTCCGGGTAATGGTCGTCGATTATCCATGCCTTTCCGATCTGGCGACTACAAAAATCGCTACCGTTCAGAAGTAGAGCACGAAGGTTGAAATTCTAATGTCCGGCGGTTTATTGTCCATTGTGATGATATCAGAGTGGAAAATTAACTCTGGCAAGAGTAAGAGTGTTTCTTTTTCATAGACTGGCTGAACTAGTTCAATATTCCGGCTCAAAACCATGCTCCGCACGACTTTACAAGAATGTTATTGTTGTTCGGTGATGTAAGTGGATTTATAGGTGACATTGTTTGCCAAAAAAGCAGATTGCGTATGGAAGTTTTTCATTCGTTTACATTTCAAGTACATACAGCATTTTGCCGACTGGAAGCGAAATACTCTGTTTTAATTGGATGTTGATCTTAAATGTTATAGTAGGGGATTAGTCATTTGGAATACAAGCTCTATAATTTTGTTTTTAGATAGCACCGATCATGGCATTAATACGCACATTTAATTAATTGATAATATACTTTAATATTTGCACTTGTGTGTAACATAAGGTGACCATACGTACTGATTTTACCAGTACAGTACTGTTTTATTGGTCATTGTCCTGGTTAGTCGTAAAATGTAACCAGTACACAAAATGTATTGTTTTAGAAACAAAAAATCTAAAATTATTAATCTATTAAAAGATCGAACAATCAAAGAAAACGATCTGTTGTTAAAATCAATTCACTCTTCGCAAAAATAGAAGAACTAAAGTTTTTTTGTATTCATTTTCTTCTTCTTGTTTTTTTTTTTAATAAAACCGTTTTATTTGGCTAATACACTTGTTTATGTATTACATACTTTGTTTCCAAAATCTAGTCTCTACTCTCTACGTACTCACCTATTCATAACAAATATTTGCGAAAATACTTTCATAATATGTCTGCCTGGATATGAAGAGGGACCAGTTGACCGAAATTGATGTATGAATATTTTTAGATAGAATAAATTATGGCAAAGGTACTCCAACATTTTAAGCCAATTACCATAAAGAGAAATTGAAAAAAAAATAATTAAGTTGCTGATGCAAAAAGTAATCTGTAGCGTTATGACGCTTCAAACTTCGCGAATATTCGGAAGTTACGGTGACTTCAACATTTTTGGAACAATTTCCGTATTAGTTTTAACATTTTTAGGAGAATTAATTATTTCATTACTCCGTTTAGGTGTTATCTTTTAGGTATCTTCATGCCTCGAGTCTTAAGAGGGCAGCATTCTGGTAAGGGGTTTTTGGTGTCTCTGATTCCAAATCTAATTTCGGATTTTTAGAATTCAAAATGGTGGATCTAACATGGCGACTAAATATGTAATTAATTGTCGGATACATATAAAAATTAAAACATGTGATATATGAAGGTTTCGGATACCAAATGTGTTGTCAGATGTATAATATACAAAATTGCGCATACAATATGGCGACTAAACATGTAATTAACGGTTGGATTCGGAAGAAAACAGAAAGATCTGCTAGATGTTTATAATTCAAGATGGCACCGAATGCAATCGGGCAACCATAATGAATTAACGTGAATTTGCAACTTTTCTTTTCATGTTAATGATGTTAATGTCAGTTAAAAATCCAAATTTACAAATTCATTCTCACGACGTATAAAATACAAATAAATCAGATAGTAAACATAACTAGGTACACAAAAGATGTAAATACGATCATAATAAATTTATATAAAAAGTACATTTTTTAAATATTTTTTTAAGTTTTCGATTTTTCATTCATTTTATTTTTTTTTGCAAGCGTAGTGACCGGAAATCTGTGCACATACAAAATTTCAGCACGATTAGACACATTTTCCAAATTTAAATTATTTCCAAATTTTGCAAGATATTCAACAGCATTTATTGATTCGTGTTATTGTCACCGAAAATATGTCCACATGCAAAATTTCAACTCGATTGTACATATTTTCCAAATTTAGAAATTTTATTCAAATTTTGGAAGTTGCCAATTTTTTTAATGCTGCGTATATTGTCACCGGAAATCTACCCACATGCAAAATTCTCGCAAAACTCGATTAGTAGAAGTAGGTAAAATATCGATTACACGATTTGAACCTAACAAACAAACAGAGAAATAAAGAAACAATAAGTGAAGTTATCATTTTAACGTTTAATGATAAGAAATAAACATAACTAGGTATACAAAAGATGTAAATACGATCAAAATAAATTTATATAAAAAGTACTTTTTTTAAAAAGTAAAGCGTATAACGCATTTTTTCGTGAGTTTCCAACCGCAGACGGGTTTCACACGAACACATCTGATAAAAAACACAATAATGAGACTAATCAGCAAATAAAACAAAAATGTGTATTTTGAACCAATCTCATTTTATTTGCGATTATCTGCGTAATTAGAAACGGACAACTGGCCCCTTTTCACATCCACGCACACATATGGTACCTTTAATTGCATTATTTAAGCATACCCCACATTTACTGTCGTAGGTTAAAAAAACTGTGCAAAATGAAAAGTTAAGTTATATTCTGCAAAACCGACTGTCACCTTAGTGTAATGCAAACATACAAGTAAATAATCTGAAACCGTTTTGAATCACTTTTGCACTTCATAATCTTTCATGTACGCCTACTTAAAGAAATTTTTGGAAAGAAATCGCACAAATGGCCAAAATCTGGTCAGTGGGCTAAAATGAACGTCAAGTCCAATTATTGTTTTGATGATCAAAACTAGATGTAGGTTTTAATGTGACCTAGTGGAGACCGTTTTAGATACTTACTAGATTTGTAATTTATTCAAGAAATCCTAATTTTTTGATAGTTTCTGGTTACACTATCCTATATGTAAGCATTTTAGAAGCACAGGAGAAACATTTCTGGTTTCCAATCATACATTTGCTAAAAAATTCTTAGCATCATGTTACTTAATCACATACACGTTTCTTCCACTTGGCTACAATCATGGACGTCTTCACTGGATCATAATTATCAGCTATCTGACTGGTCATTTTTTCATCGGTTAATTCTGGTCTGAAAAGAGCTCGATTAGAATCGCGGCGCATTCCATGTCATTCACAGTCCATCATACAGTTTCTCATGCATTCTTCCGCGTTAATTACATCACAGAGTGCGGTAGCGGCGCGCCAAATATAGACGTAGGAAATGAACGCCGATCTTTGTGGATGCTGCTGCAATCCTGGAGAAAAATTGCACCTGAGTTGCTCGCTCGGCCATATCTGGCGAGCTAATTTAATTATGAATACCGGTAGGAAACAAATATCTGCGTGCGCGAGCGATACGGATATTGACACATTCGTCAGATAGCGGTTGAATCCGCTTGTTCGCGGCTAGTTAATTAATATCAGCTGCCCGAAGCGATTGGGTGGCAACGGTTGAGTCGAGCCGTTGGTGCCGAGGTCGGTGCGGGAGACCAGACGTTATCCCCAACAAACAATTGACAGGCAATATATTTCAGAGCGTAACGCAAGTAGTTTTGCTATATGCATCGCGTTGTCTTCGATAATGCGCCTTTGGAATGGCTTCTTGTATTCCAGATAGCAAATATACTCTTGGGACGCGAAACTTGTGTTTTATCATCACCAACATCCACGCCTTGTTATAGTCTACTGCTAATCTTATGATTTTGTATTTGAAATAATAATATTCAACCCAGCTTCTTGGTTTCTTTATCTGATGCATGCAGATCATATTCTTTTTCATCATAAGGCATTTGATTTCTTTTTACTTTCCACTATTTTTTTTCGTTTCTTCTCTTCGATCATTTGCACTTTCTCTAAATTACTTAGCTGTCGCTGTTCATTTGGTCAAATCACTACTTCTCTTCTTTGGTGTAATTACCTACTATTTAAATGCAAAGCCCACTGTAGGCTACACGATTTCTTTTTATTGGTTTTGATAATAGCAACTATTATTCTCATTTAATTCATGTTCAAACTCTGGTTCGTTGTTTTACAGTGGCTCAATATTTGACAATTAGTCAAGCTGTTCAGGCACTTGACTAAGTCGCTGGTGTCATTATAAATAATGAATATTTGCGCCTTAGAACAGTTTATAAGATGGGCAGGAAAGTTAAAGACATATGAACAGTGGTCGTAATTAATGAAAGTAATTGACATAATAGAAATTCTTTTTTTCTTTTTGTTGTTACCTGCCAATATCACCATTTGTTACTAAGTACATTAAAGTTTACGTTCATTACATTTCCAGGTATATTTGGGTCAAAATAAGTTGCACCAACAGTAAAATTTTTACTCGTTTATTGGAGTTACTATCGTGATTTATGAAAAAAAAAAAAACAAGAAATACAACAAAACTCGATCTCCGTCGTTTATACAATACAACATATACTTCGCGTATAAGTGACCAGGAGTAGTCTGCGATCATGTTGATGGTGTTTTTTATTGATAACGTTTTTTAATAGCTTCCATTCCCTGATGAAATCGTTCACCTCGTTCGCGACTGAGTTGGCCAAGACTGTCCGGAAACAAACTCAAATTGTTTTTTTATTAATTAACAGCACCTCATAGGTACTTGAGTATAACATCTAGTCTGATGACTATCTAGCTATATTAATCTAACCTAAATTGCTAAGTATAAAAGGTGATATTAAGTAAATTAGCTATGAAGCTCTCCATTTTTTCATCGACCATATATTTTCAATTAATAAAACGTTGTTAAGTAATTGATGATTTGTTTATTACAAAATATTGCAGACCGGTTTCGAGTTCTCCTCGTCTTCAGTGCAAACGTCCAATTTTAATATTTATTCATAGAATTTGATGGTTTGTATTTCATTCCATTCATTGGGTCTCTCTGTATATCGGTTAAAGTCACTACAAGATAATTATGCTTGTAGTGACTTTAACCGATATACAGAGAGACCCAATGAATGGAATGAAATACAAACCATCAAATTCTATGAATAAATATTAAAATTGGACGTTTGCACTGAAGACGAGGAGAACTCGAAACCGGTCTGCAATATTTTGTAATAAACAAATCATCAACTACTTAACAACGTTTTATTAATTGTGATATTAAGTGTTCCCTATTGGTGTAACTTAAATTTAGTTTGGATACTAGCGCACACTGCACGGTGCTCTGCTTTGTTCACCTATAACTCGCATAACACTGTCCTCTGCTTTTGTAACATCACTTCACTTACTGAAAAGGTTTAGTTCTTTTGAGTCTGCTTACAGTAATGTCAAGAAGCTAGATTGCCTCGACATTCCTGTGCTGAAGAAGTCTATTTTCATGATTCTCGGCAAACTTTCCAGTTTCATCGGTTACTAATTCCATCTCAAGATACCTGTGGAGATTTAGAGGTATTTAGAGGTATTTAGCGGTGTTCGAATAGTGGTGTTATTTATTTTAACTGGAACGTAGAGTATTCGCTTGTTGGTAAAATTTATGTGAACGGATTTGGTTTCGTTCAATGTAGTTAGCCATAGTTGCATCCAACCACTAACATCGTTGACAGCATTCTGCAGTTTTAGTGTTGCTCCTCCAACATTTGTATCTACTGCCATGATAGCAGTATCATCAGCAAACGTGGCAACGGTAACACCATCTGGTTGCGGAAGATCATGTGTGTATAGAAGGTAAATAATTGGGCCAAGTACACTACCTTGTGGTACTCCAGCTTTAATACATTTAAGAGTTGAGCTCTCATTACCTTGCTTTATACGGAAGTATCTGTCAGCAAGATATGATTTTAATAGTTGGCTATACTCGAAGGGTAGTAGCCGATCCAGGTTATAGCGTAGACCGTGCCAAACTTTGTCGAATTCTTTTGCCACATCCAGGAATATAGAGGAGCATACCTTCTTTCTTCTAAAGTTAGTACTATTAACATTGTTATTCTGTGCACCTGGTCCATTGTCGAATGTTTGTTTCTGAATCCAAACTGATGGGCGGGTATAATGATTCTTTCATCTGAGATTGGCTTCAGTTGTTTTGCAAGTAGTTTTTCAAACAGTTTTTAGAAATTCAAATGCGAATGCAAAAAGTGAATGAAATTTGGTGATACTAAATACCTATATCGTCCTAATATTATACACAATTGTAATACGTTAAGATTGTCGATTAATGATTTTACGTACATGTCGAATAGTACTAAAATTCAATAAAATAAGGTGTTAAACAAACAAAATAATGTCTAGCTAATGTGAGTTAAGAGTACGGATTTATTACGGTCGGGCCTATTCCTTCTGCCTAATGTGAATGTCAAGACGATGATTAAACTTCGATAACTCAGTCAAGTTTCAACCGATTCCAATAAGCAACGTCGTATTAAACGCAAATTGAAATGGGCTTTCAATAAAAAAAATGAAATAATATATTATGGTCATCACAGCTCATTATACTGTTGTTAAAGTTCAGAAAATCTGAAAATAATGGGAAACTTCTGAATTTGAATGTCCATAACTTTACGACTTCGGATATGACCGACCAGTACATCCTTATAATGGTCTGTGTTTCCTCTTTCATTTGCGTTATTTATTTTGGATATCGAACGGAAAATGGCGGAGTTCTGCATTTTTATACACACGCAAGTAGCCAAAAACAGTTTTTTTTTAAAAAAAATCGAGATTTTTGGGGTTGTTTGAAAAATTTTGTATATGTCATTATGTTCAGTTCTACCAGCTCAATAACTTGGCCACTATGTCTCGCGAAAAGTATATTTTCACTGTAACAATGTGTTATTTTTCTTCTAGGTAAATCAATATACAGGGTGTCTCACGGAACTGATATATTAAAATTTTCCCATATTCTCACTATTTCTGAAAATTTGAGATTTTGGAACCAGAATTCACTCGAGCTGAGCTCTTCAGCTAAAATATTCTCAAGTTAACTGTCACGTCCGGTCACCAAAAGTCGGTATAAACTGTGTTATTTTAAATGGAATGATATAATTTTTGTTTTATTTTTGATTTCTATGTACCAAAATACATCATTTTTGATAATGTTTCCCTATGGCCTATACTTAATATCACAATTTTTGAGTTTCTTTGACTTTACTAATTTTTTGGTGATTTTCGCGGTTACGTTTAAAATTGAATATCTCGGTTATTATTGCAACTTATTGAAAAACATCATTCCATTTAAAATAACAAAGTTGATACCGACTTCCGGTGACCGGACGTGACAGTTAACTTGAGAATATTTTAGCTGAAGAGCTCAGATCGAGTAAACTCTAATTCCAAAATGTCAAGTTTCCAGGAATAGTAGAACACGAGAAACTACTAATGTACCAGTTCCGTGAGACACCCTGTATATCTTGGAATTGTACTTATTGAGATGTACAACGTCCATTAAATAATGTACCCAATAATATTAAGCTAGTTGATACCTATTAGTTGAACTTCTGTGACCCTTTAGAATCGTAAACGCGGAGTTCGACGGTCTTCTTTATTTAATAACAGCTCTTAAATGGTTCTCCTGGCATGTTTATGTTTCCCTGGCGTCCATTTCCTTACGCTTGTGGTTTATGGTCGCATCAGTCGCATGTGTTTCGAATCACACCAACATAATTATGACCACCAATTATGGATCTCTCCGACCATTCAGTGCCCAAGAAGCACGACTATCGCATAACGCCTTTTCCGTACCATTGTCAAGCCTGCGAGAGGAGTATTATCCCCTCATTTTAATTTATTGTTTCGTAACTGTACAATGTAGATCTTGGTTATTGAAATGATTGTTTTTTCTTTCTTTTACAGGTAAGTGAACCGCCTAACAGAGGTAACGGCTCTTCGGAATGCGTAAGTAACGTCTCAATTCAATCCAAAGATTCCCATAGTAGGATTTGGTAACCAATTTATAATAGCCCGGGAACGAAAACCACAAAACTGAGTGAACAATCTCTTTTCACATTGAAAACCCGATAGACATGCGGCTCTTTTTTGTGTCAGCGTATCGGAGGAACAATTAAATTGTTAATGGAATAATCAGAGTGGCCGGCGCCGGCGGTGGCAGTTTGAAAAATGTGCCCCGATCCACCTTTTATTGGTTTTATACGTTAATCGGTATCATTAAATGAACATGTGTGGTTGTTTTGTTGTTCGGCCGCGTGTTATGTAAATTCGATTTTGATGATTTTTCTTTAATTGAAACTAAGCTATTAATTACCCGATGTGCTTCCGGTTTCGCAAAAATTGAGAATAGCTCGTATAATTTTTAGTAATAAACGTGAGTCTGATAAGAACATAGAATTAATTATTGCAATTAATATTACCTACCACCCTACTAGAAACATAAACTTGCAAATCTAAGCAACTATTACCTAGAAATTCGATAGAGTAATGTATTCGCCAAGCTGATTATAAATAATATTATTTGTTATTTAATAATATTAATAATAATAAATCTGAATAAATATATGAATCTAAAACAATCAAAAGTAATACAGTAATAAAAACAACCTTGGTTCCTTCAGTGAGTTTATTGAAACATTTTCACGACAGACACAACAGAATCAAAGTAGAGCAGTCAAATAAACAGGTTTATGGTGGATATTAGGGAGCGTATGGACAACATCGTTCATACAACAACCATACAAATTAGGGATTCCAATCCCGGACAATATACAGAACCCGGGATTTTGGGATTAAAGATTTTGTAATCCCGTGATTCCGGGATTGATCCCGGGATTCATGAAAAAAGGCGAAAGTTGCCGGATTAAAACGCCTGGGATGCAAATAGTTACCAAATCCAGTCAGTAAGAAACGCCTAAAATATACTCTACTGGATAATATCTTTTCCCCAAAACTTGATCAACGTTTTAAAATTTTACGTTACAAGTATAAGTAGAATATCAAAATTCACGGTTTAAAATGTAAATGTGTCAAAGTGTGCGTATTGACATCAATGAAAATTTAAAATCTATTAGATAATAACTTGCTCTTGCATCTTAAATTTGTTTAATTTTTGTAAAATATTTCAAGACTAGTCACGGCAAAAGGACCTGGTTGATCGAGTAAAATTTTCAATTTTTCGTATTGATGCCAATAAAACATTTTTGTTTTCCTATTTAAGATAAAATTTTATTCATAGATGTTTATTATGCAAGTAGACTAACTGTTTGCATTTTAAATAAATCGATTATTGTTAACAAAAAAGAAAATAATAATAATGACTTTAAGGCCCAGTTCTAAACGCGTTGTCAAGTGAAGACGTTATTTATTGTTCAAAATTGATGAAATATGCAGTGCAACTTCATAGAATATTAAATATTTAATTTCTTGTCATAAAAAAAATAGTTTTACTTGTACGTCTTTCGGATTTCGCAAATACAGTTCTAATAGCCCAATCCACATTATAAAAATTGATTTTTATCTAAGGGCACTTTTTTACAAAACTCGTGGAACTTGCAAAAAAGCGAAAAGATCGATAATTATGCGATGTAAAAATGTAAAAAATGACCATAATACCGCTGTCACAGCTAATCACAAGCTCGAGATTCTTCGTACCTAAATATTTCATGTTTTAGTCTAAAATAAACTGGAAGAAGCTTTTTTTGCTGCATTTTATTACTGTACTGTACTGTAATACAAGTAAAGAAATCTGCCACAATTTTTTTGTATTTTTAGTTTTTTTTCTGTTTTAATTACACCCTGTATTTTTTGTGGGTGGTAGTATAGTAACTAAAAAGTCGTAAGCAAGTTGAAAAGGTTCATGTTTGCCTCCGTACTGAATTAAATCTACTCCTTGCAAAATTTGTTCTTCCTATTATAGCAACATGTTGGTGTAAACGAACCTTATGGTTGATACTTAAATTAATCAGAAAGGGTGCTGTTATAGACTGAAGTTATTACTTAAAACATGGCAGCTTAATTGATTTATTGTAGATCAGTGCCCACAATTCGCCAATTAACAAAAAAATAATTTAGATTTAACGTTTTTGGGATCCCGGGATCCCGAAAAAGCTCATTATTTATCGGGATCCCGTAATCGCGGGATTGGAGGCCCTAATACAGATCAAGAGACTACCGAATGTAGTACTAACACAAACCGGGATAATGCAAGGTTTCAATAAACTCACTGAAGGAACCAAGGTTGTTTTTATTATTGTATTTATTCATCAACTTCAGCGAAAATGGAAACATTCCTAGCAAATACAAAGTAATGTTAGATAAACATTTTATTTCTTTCATATTAATAATAAATATTTGGGATCGACAACTGGGATACAGTTATAATTGGTATACGACACGATAAAGGAGGAAATAATATGTTGTTTCGCATTATGTTTTATGAAAAAATTTGCATTACTTCGTTTGCATTACTCGTTTGAAATATTTTATATTGCTATTACGCAACAAATTAGGCAGACATTTTAAAAATTAAATAAATTAAACAGCTATATCATCTGGTACCGGAGACATGTCGCGTAAAATCGCCATGAATCATCTACAAAAAAAAACATTTACCTTATTATGGAAATATTTCTTATTTCACTCATAACTGTATTTCTGACAGTTTTATATTCTTCATCGCCGTTTGTCATCATAACGTTATGTATTTTACGATGTGTTTCTGCTAATGTTTTTGTAACATATGATTTTTCTACAATACTGTTGCCATTACTGAGCCAGTGATCTCAGACTCTTAAGTTAATGATTTCTTTAATCACTTTTTTAATTATTTTAAGGTTTTAAATGCTTAGATCTACTACGAGTAAAAGTTGGTTGATTTCTTTTATCCATATTGTTGATATCTTTTAAACTAATACTTACTTACATTACTTTATAGGAACTTTATTCATTGGCTCAGGTTTAAATGTGGTAAAAGTTTAAAGCAGTTGGTACTGGATTCTAATAAACAACTAAATGCAAACAAATCACCAACAGATTATCATTTGCATGCTTAACCTTTAGTAAGGTACTCTTATCTCCACTACGGTAGCAATATTTCTTCAACTTAGTTGCCTTTTTGTCGGCTGCTACCGAAGTGGTAAGTCGCGGAAAAAGTCTTTCGTGGATTTCCAGTGCATCGGGTTCTCGGGATGTAAAATTAAATGCAAAAAGGGGAATCGAATTCCATCAGCTGATTGATCGGGTAGCAGCCTCGTCCACGGTGGCTCTCTGGTCGTGCCGCTTAAGGAACTAGATGAACGTTCCGATAAAAGTGATCGATCACACGGATGAATAGATTGCTGGAAATTAAAAGAAGTGCATCATTAGTTCACGTCCATTTTTAATGTAAATTGCTCGGTGTGAATTTATGTGAGATAGTGCGCGTACGAAAAGTAAGAACTAGCCAACGAAGAGGCCGCTAATTATCTTATACTTCATAGAAACTTGTTTCAGATATTCAATACCTCAATATGTACGGAAGGAATTGACCAAAAGATGCCGTTTTTCAGGTTATGTTAGTTGCCATTATAAAAGTCACAAAAACAACTTAAAAACAGTCCTTAGTAACCGGGCGTTTGGTTTGTCGTCACACCTAGCAACGGCACTTACCCTCTCTAAAGAAGCTTTACTTCAAAAAACATCAGTAAATATTGTTTACAACACCTGCGTTCGTATAATAAGTGAGCATGTGAACGACACATGCAATAATTATGTAAACTAAGGGTGTCTCCCAGTCCTCGCTATGGTTTATGCGACTAGTTCTGTAAATGCGAATGCGAGCAATTAACTTTCCTAGTCTCTATTATTTTTATCTGAATTATTGGCTTGTTAGTATTTGGAAAAAGCCGCATTTACGGCAGTATAATAAGATGTAATCTGTAGCACGCAAGCACAGCGCGCATAAGAGCCAATGTTTAAATTAACACTAACGACATGGGCTCTTGCACAGTACGCGTACGAGTCAGTTTCAGCCAATTTGGCCCTAAAGCGCCACAATGTGTGTATCGCATTCGTTTTGATTATGCTGTGGATTAACATTAACAGGTAAACGTTACAGCGCTAATAAGATGCGTTTACACAGGGGCAACAATTCGCAATGATTCACAATGTACCCCGCTATTCTTTGTGAATATTGGTACTATTATTTGTTAGTCAAGATGTCCCAAACACAAAGAATTTTATCTTTCAGCTTAGATCTTGCTTTCAACTGGTCGATTTTTGATAAAATGTCACGTGTTAGAATTCTTTAAGTAGAGTAAAATTAAAGCTTAAGTCTTGACTATTCTGGTAACAAATAGAGCTAGGCAACAGTTAGCACTACTAAATTGTTTGTTGAATAGCTTTCATTTGGTAACATTATTTTATAAGTATGTCTATAAGCAGGTTGAAATGATAGTGTTACCCTTACAGTTTTCATTTCAGCCTACTTAAAGTATGCTATATCAAATGACTCGATATATTGTCGGATGGTATCAAGCGCAAGAAACGAGTTTTTCTTTTATTTCAAATGTCACAATCTTGACAACTTGATTTTCTTCAATCCAACTAACAATTTTCTTATACAGTGAACAATACGGACACATGAGAACACCTCTGAGAGGATTTGGTAATTTTTTTAAATCCTCCAACACGTCGATTGTTGATTACTAAATTACACATTTTTAAGAAAAATCAATTTCCCACCGTCAATTGTTACTGACTTATGACATCATACATACTTTTTTTAATGGACACTTTTCTAACTGTTGTTATTGGTAGATGTTTTAGTTGTCTTAATGGTAGCAGAAATATTGATAACTCTAGGGAATATGGATTTTATGAATGCAGTATGAAATTGCACTTGCCTGAGGACGAATCCGAACACATTTATTATCGCTGAAGGTTTTCGATAAAAGTGAGGACGATATGAAAAAAAAAACCCAAACCCAATTTTGGTAATTTTTGCAAACTTATACCAGCTGAGCCCATTGGCCAAGAAGTCTCAAAGGGTTTTATAGTAAATCTTCATCTTTGACCTGAAATTTAACTGAAATCTTACAGATGTATTACAAATGTGTTTAAAGCATTTATAGCAATTTTTGGTTTGCGAGTGCCACCGTAAAGAGAAGCAAAAAACGCAAAAACCTGTCGTGATATGTACGGCCCGAATTCGTATTTAGTTATTGCAAAGAAATCAATCGAAAACGCCTATTAGGTTTCCATTAACAAAGTATAAAACTTATCAATATTATCTAATCTAATTTCCATCACACTTTTTGTCGAACATTTTCAAGGTTTATTTAGAAACTTTCGTAATCTCATAAAATTTATATATTAATTAACATCAAGATTAAGAGATCGATCTAAATAAGTATCGAAAATGTGGGATTGCCATTTTAAAAAAATTATGTCGTAACAATTCCAAAAACAATTGAAGGTCAGAAATTATATTGTATATAAATGTGTATTGTGATAATCAAAAATTGATTTAGATAATTAATTGCGTATCTAAGTGTTTTTCAGTTCATATATTCATAATACCATAAAAAGCAAAATAAAAAGTATTCGTTAAAAAAATGGTAGTTTAATTTAACAAAAGTTTTAAAAACTGAAAACTTTTTGCTGTTTACAAACGTGAATCAGGCTAAATACTCAAATTAAAACATGAGGTAGACTGTCTATCTTCTTCGAACATCGAAAGTCGAAAATATGTTCATTAATGTCAGCTGCCGAAGTATCATAAACACAAATTTGTTTAAAGTAGGCTAATCAGTAAGGTATGCGTGCAGTTTATTAATTCGTATAGGTGTAAGTCCATAATTAGAACGAAATGACCTGCCATTTTCAGGCAAGCTTATTCGTAAATGACATCGAATTCTTGTACTCACCTCCGTAGATGGAGTCACATTCCCGTTGCGTGATTAAAACGACGACGCGAGGCCAGGATACATTATTACGGCACTAACGAAATAAGTAAATAGGCCGCGTCTGCTTAAAATACTGCGTGTCTAATAAGTAAATCAACCTTGTTAAATGTACATAGATTATCTTACCGACCGAACCTCCGCAACCTGCGGCCCGATTGTAATTACATCGCCCATAGATCAATGTCATCATGGCATCATACGATCAGGTGGTAAAAATCTCAGAGACAATGGACGCCGTATTTTTATTGACCTTTTTTAGGCCGATAATTGACTTATATTAACCTCGATTCCAGAGAACATCCTATTATATTGGCACCGTAGCCGGTACCGCTGCTTCATTCTCTTCCTGTATTCGCTACGTGATCGCAGTTAGCAAAAGTGCGGAATGTATACAAACGGATTGCAATATATTAGTTATTGTAAATAGTAACTGGGACTCGTGAAAACAACGTAACGTTGCTGATGATGCATACCCCGCAGAATTTGCGCTTTGACCCGTGATCACACCTCGGTTTCGCTATTTAACACATTCTGCGCGTTAATAACGCATCACCATGCCTATACGTTAGACGGTTAACTGGAATCTCCCTCAATCCAAATCTGCACGATTTCCGTTTTGTCATAGTGATTTCAGCCATTACTAGTACTATTAAACAAATTTATGCTTATTTCAGTATCCTGTGTTACTGAACTTACGTGAGTGTGGTAGAAGTGTACCCTAGGAAGTATGAACATATAAAGTTTTAGATTATTTTCTACATTTCGTCAAAAGATGTTACGTTATCTTTATAATTGTATTATTACTTACTTTTCTACTGGAGGTTAATGTTTAATAAATTGTGTGCCCAATTTTCATATTTCATTTTTTCGAATTTGTTAATCTCTTTACCACATTATAAAATTTATCACATGTCTTTGCAATTTTGTAAAAAAAGAACCTGGAAAATAGAATTCCCGGCAAACCAATTGATAGTCTCGTTGTCTAAGTTCAAGTACAAAAACAACCATGCGTTTTTAGGGTTTATCTATGCATTTATCTCAAACTATTATTTATAATTCAATTTAAATCAAATATCTGTTGCCCTAGGTGTTTACGATTTGGGTAAATTGTACCAACAATTTACCCTTCGTGAGGGTCATTTGCCACAACGCAAGGTTGTAAGGTATGGAGGAAAGATTAGAAGAAAATAATATTGCTATTGACAAACTTGCCTTGTCTTTTATATTGTCTTGCAAAAGGTTCTTAATAGTGTCACCAAAATCCTTCATTTCTCCACAGGGTGTTTTGAACCCCCTGAGCACACTCCATTTTCGTTCTCCCGGCAAAATATTCCTAATATACTACAAGTTTAGTTTTTTTTTTTCTAAATTGTGTTTTATTCAACTGTTACATTTATTTATATGCCGAACAAAAAATATCCAAATCGGTTCAAGTTCACAAAAGATAACGATCATTAAAAGTAAAATTGCAAAACTATTGTTGTATATCTGCATCTTCTACAATCATTCAGATATTGGGCGGAATCAAAAACCAAATTATTGGGTACTGATACGGCTATGTAACAGACTACTCAAGAACCTGACTAAGTTGCTTTTTTACTCGATAGGTTATCTCAAACTTACATTATCTTAAATAAATTATCTAAATCCATCACCAATTACAAAAGCTAATAAATATCAAAATTCCAACATTTTAACAAAAGACAAATGCAACAAAATAACTTACTAACTTACAATACAAAATAATAATTACCAAAGTACGCTCTTCTAACCTGGACATTGTTTAAAGAACTAAACAATTGAAATCGGATGAAAACACAAAGGAGATATAAGGATGTACCGTCAACTGGGGCTACTTCGACATGTTTTCAGCATAAATTATTCCAGGATTTTTGATACGAGCAATACAATCATGAGCTATATATATACCATTATACCATTTGAAGCATTGCCTTTCAAAATCGCTACATGCCGAAAACTCAAATTGTTGAGAAATATCATTTTTTTAATTTTAAATTTCGTGTCGAAGTTGCCCGTAGGGTGGGGTAACTTTGACATCACTTAAAAATATATGTACGTATTGTCGAAAATATCTCAGCATAGAGGTTAGTTCGACACTAGATCTTGGTTATTAAAAAATATCTATCAAAAAACAATTTTCTCATATAAAAAAATATATTTAGTATTCTACAATATATTTAGTACCCACTTTCTTTTTGTATGTTCTAACCTTATTTACACTCATTCAATCTTACCTATAATTTACTAAACCACGGTTGCAAACTAAGCAACTACATCAAAAAACACCCAGATGCATAGTGCGCACGTGCAAGGCGAGGTGTCGAAGTTACCCACGATGTCGAAGTAGCCCCAGTTTACGGTAACACTTAAGTGCGATACACTGTATATGCTCACATAATAATTTTGTTTGGATCTGCATATGGTTGCTAATGGACAGAGTGTTATTTTCAAGACAATAAATACGAATCGTTTTTAAGAGATTTTACTGGCAACAATATTGTAGGCTATACTATTGTCAAAAAATAACACAGAGAAGGCTTCTGCAAAGATCTTTTGAGATTCTTGTTTTGGTAATATCAGGTTTTGCTTCTATCAACCCAAGGACTACAAACATCCTGAACATTTTTAACGTGTATTGTCATTGGTTCACATGTTTTCTTCAATATCAACTTGGTAAAGTTGTGGTCTAATAAAGTTTGTCATCACTACTTCAGTTTTCTAAAACATTACCTTCATTTTCTTCTTCATTCACATCGTTTCATATCTATCGTTTTCTTCTTCCTCAACTTAATCTCCATTTTGCCACTTATCCTAAAATTCATCCCCATGATCTTTCAATTACGCAATCTACTTAATACAAAATAATATCACACACTGGTTTATATCTTCCAATTCACTAATATTTGACGTCCTCTGAAAAAAAGATCTTCTGATGTCTTCTTATTTATATCTTTTCGTTTATATTCTATTCATCTATTTTCATTCCTATTTGTCATAATATTGACTATTCCATTGACGAATGTTAAGAACTTCATTAACTAGTCAAACAATCAATCAATTTCTCACTGAAAGGCAATGTCATCATGCGAGCTTTCAATTAGCAGATTGGCAACTTGTTGCGTGAGGAATTGTGGGTTAACAAGCCTTGCTGATTATTTCTGCGTAAAGTTTGCCTCTTCAACAGAGGCAAATTTTCCATGAAGTTTCTAGACGCATTGTCCTGCATATTCGAGTAACCGCAGTCGTTTTGAAAACACACAAAAACGCAAGAGGTTTTTTTCTGCGACCGCACTGGCACACTGTTGTTAAATTGAACGTTTCGCACGGTTGCTGAACAATGATGACAGGTTCATGTACCAACGCTCCAACTAAATACAGCACCACTTACCGAGGGTGGTACCGCAATAACACGACTAATAAAAACCTAATTATTCTTCTGTCGGATTTTTTTTCGTCTGCGGTCTGCTACACCATGTAGCTCTAGCCTGTTGTAACTGTTAAACGAACAAATTACTTTATTACCGCAGCGTGTGATGCACTTCTTGCATGATGAGTCACTTTTCATACTCTCTATGAACTGTTATATGAGGCTGTTACTACTAATTCTCTCATCTTTACATTCCTAATGCTAGGCAATTGCATGCTTCAATTTACTTACAAGAAGTATGTACGTTTCACTAGAGATCATTAATATTAACTGTACATAGTGGAAGATTTCATTAATTTATTATTTACAAAAACGGAGTTGATGGTGAATATAGAGTTTTATATAGAATATAGAGGTTTTCCTCTTAAATTACTCATTTTTAGTAAGGTCCGTAATTGAAAAAATATAATGAGTATCCGTTTAAGACTGTCGTCTGGGAGACCATGAATATTAACCGAAAAGTCTGTCACCGTAAATAGTGTGCTCACTTTTTTATTTCACAAATGAGTTGCAAAAACGCCAATTGCCAATCGAAATTGCCATTCATCGGATAAGAATTAGCCCAAGGTTTTAGCGCAAGATTACTTTTAAGCTCGTTTTTTACGGCTTTATGACAAACAAGTCAGCTCAGTTTTTAAAGTTTACAGACAAAATTGTCGTGTAAGAAGTTTAAGTCGTATAAACAAAACCAATATGTTTCCGTTTTTATAAGAAAATTTTATTATTTTCTGTTATCAACTTGTCTATTTTAATTAATAGCTAGAAACTATACGATATTATAATATAAAAAATAATTAAAATAATATTGCATATTTCAATTGCATTTCTTGAATTTACTGCAATCTATTCCGTATTCCCTTCACCTAAAGTCTCTCTTTCTTATCAATTATATTATTTGTATCTGCAATCTCAGCAATAATTTTGTGCGTTTATTTAACGATGCTAATCGCTTATCCCCCATAATGTCTGTTCGGGACGGAATGAATATTTTTTTTCAGTATTATGATATTACCAAAAAACAAACCAGAAAAAGTGACACAATGACAAAACAATATGCCGTTAACTAGTTAACTTCAATAATGTGTCACAACTTAAAATATGTTATTAACACAGAATATGGCGATTTTCTTGAAAGAAACCTTGGCAAGCATTTTCTTTGCTAAGAACTGATTCTAAAGGTGATGTTTTTGTTATGAACTTTGATTTCGTCACTTTTCCTGATCGGAACCATTAAGCTACTTAACGCATAGTGCCATTGGTTCTCTCTACCGGTTCTCTTTTGATCTATCTTTAGGACTTTTTTTTCTAATAAAAATAGAGGCATATTTCATCAACGCATAAATGACGAATTTTGGCATGTTTGAGTTTTCTTGCACCAACAATGTGTGATTTTTAAATATTCACGATGTAGTTACCTTTATTTTCAAATCACAATTTAAAGGTTTTTTATTTGCCAGAAATTGCCAGAATATGACCTACAAATAAACATGCATATTTAACTGAACAAAATAGTACTTTTTTTATAACTTTCGGCATTTTGCACAGAGTAAACTCCCAAACTGGTATCCAAAAGTCAAAAGCACTTCCAATTTAGGTGGTACTTAGAACGGCTTTTGGAGTCGCTGATATCAAATCCAAAGTGAAAAACTTTAAAAACTATTAGCTAAAATTTAGTAACTGAGGAGGGAAGGGGACTGTGTCTGCCATATCTGGCCGGCGTTTTGATTTTCAATTGTTTTTGTGCAAATTGTTATTTAGGACCTAAAAAAAACCTTAGGTATCATATATATTGTAACGTTTTTGCGTCAGCTATCTTTAATCCTCCATATTGAATTTATTTGTGTGGTTTCCTAATTTTTACTACTTTTAAAATTCAATTTGAATTTAAAAAGTTGAGAGAAAAACGCACCATTTTCTAAAAACTTATGGTATAGTTTAGGGGAGAATACCGGAAATTTATACAGAATTGTCATCATGGAGGCTATCTAGAATTTTATTCTACCGTTTAGGTTCTACCATTTTTTAACTGTACGTTATTTTCTTTTAACAGTCGTATAATTAGAGGCCATAACTCTTAAGTCCGATGTTTGGCGTATTCTGGCTAGTAGTGTGACTGACTGTTTGCAATGTGAAAACTGTACGTCGCACATTGGGGTATTTGACCCAAAAAGCTGGCCATAAATCAAATTTCTAAAATGTAAAGTTCGAAAAAGTAAACCAATTTATGGGATAGGTAAAGGACCGAGGCTATAATAATTTTTCACGTGAGCCTTGCGCCACGTGTCCTTGTCAGCCAAAAGTTATATTTTACTGACTGAACGTTGACGCTCTTGAAATCAGTTGCATTTTTGTGTAACGTTTGTTTTATACGTTCTTTAGAACCAAGTATGAACTTTCATTAGACATTGTTTTTATTGAAAATTACCAACAATTTTGTTCATTGCGGGGCCGAGAAAATACGTTCTTATAAAAAAACATTTGTACGAAGAATTTAAGTGTTTTACGTTTTAAGTTGTTTTAAGTGCTATACATGATCCATGTATAGCAAACAACCCTGAAGATCTAGACTCTTTAGAATTATCTGAAAGAACTCTTTACCTTTGTACTTTTATGTGAATTTCTTGGAAATATGTTCCTTGAAGCGAATTAGTTTTATATTCAGGGCAAAAAACATGCAAAACGCCTAGACAATAGGAAGCTTTTGTACGGAAACTGGTTAGGTGTTTTCGATAAATGTGTCTACTCTGAATACAAATCTGGGGTCAAAACATGCGCGTTAAGGTCATACCACTAAAATAATAATATTAATACTAAAAATAATAATTTGTATAGAGATAAAGGAGAACCTAAACCACCATTCTTAATTGCCTCTACTATCACGTCTTAAAGGGAATATATTGAACGGCAAATAGAGTGAATAGCGTATGTACCGTTTCAATACACAATATCGACCGGTGTAAACTTTTATTTTCTTCCTATACCGGAAAAATAAAACTTTTTCAGGATTTTCTGCCAACGTAACAGATCCAAAAATATTATCTCATATAACTCAGAAAGAACATGTATTGTTCAATTTTAAATCCGTCTATGCTGCGTGTTTAAACAGCAGATGCTATATATATTTTTGCAAATTTCATTTCACAATAGAACGTGATGGAAATAAAATCACAAATCTGGCAAATGTTGTAGCAGTAATTAAATTACAATAGGTGTACTACAGTGAAGAAGAACTATAAATACAGTCTGCTTTGTTCCTATTTGGTTACTGTTTTATTGTGTTTATTAAGTTACTAACGTTAAAATACTTAGTATGAAGAATAAAATGCTGTACGTAAATAAAACAACACATCTAGAGCTCTTATAAGTGAAGAAATAATTTTGGCCAGTGCGACGCCAGTCGTTCGCTGTGTGTCGTCTTGTCCAGATGAAAATGGACCTAGTAATAAATAATTAACCAAAAGTTTCGTGTTGCCCATATAAAGTAATTCCAAAATCTAACCAGACCTCACAACATATACTTAATTTGATTACGATGTAATTACAAATTCTATTTCAGCCCATAACCGCTAATGGCACGAATCTAGAAGCAATTTTACCGGTAGCGATGGCAACTGCATGGTAGCGGCGTTATTTATTCAGAAACTAATATAAAACGGGATTAATCCAGTAGCTGGCGCAAGAGAAAATTTATTTTCAACTAGAGTAACCCGAGTCCAAATTGCCTCGATAATGTATATTGAAAAGATGTACCATACGTACACATCCAGCGCGCTGATGCCTAGGGAAGAGCGAAGCCAGCGCACTCGCTCGGTCGGTCGTACGTGATCAGTATCTGAATCAGTTCGCAGCGCAGCTGATCGGGTTCCGCACATTGAATGGCTCGCTCGCGAGTGCGGTTTTAGGTCCCGTAGGTCGACCGACCGCAGCAGTAATTCAATAATTATAGAAAATTGCGCCCCCGCGCTTTATTGGAAAACAAAGCGTCGCCTAATTGCTAATGTACGGGGTATTGCGTCGAATGATTAAAATGATTTAATTTCGGTCGAATATCAGGCAATTAACGACGCTTAAAAATGAAAGCTCGCCCCGCTCGATAGCTAACAATCAGCGTTATTCATTGCTGCTTCCAGCAAATATTGGTTTTGAATGGATACTTGAAACCCTACACTTGGATTAAATGTATTTTCAGTGTTCAGAATTTACAACTGCACCCTGCAATATGAAACAGTTATGCAATATATATTAGCTCGTCGAAATCAGTGTTGTATCTTTTATAATAATAATAATAATAATAATATAATAATAATACTTTATTCATTCTGTAGGCCATACAAGCAAAGAAATCGTCAAAAACAGAAATATGAGAGAAAATATTACAAAAAAAAACAGTTCAAATTATATTGTTGAGTAAAATTCACTGATGGTGTAAAGTGGTCTTTCAACTAGTAAACGTGTAAGTTCACGCTTAAAATTATTATATGGTAACTTTACCAGGTAATCTGGTAACCTTCTAAAATTTTTGAGTAGCTGCACCACTACACCTTTGTAAATTTTGTCCAGCTTTGTTTGGGGTATTTTCAGACATGTTGACTCTGTTGCTCGTGTAGAGTAGGAATGACATTGCTCGTATTGGGAAAATAATTCGTTATAGTTCTTTTTAACAAAGCAGCAGCTTTCTCTGATGTACAATGCGTAGACGGTAAGTATTTTTTTTTTATTTTAACATTTCTCTACAAGAGTCCCTTCTTTTCAATTTGTATATGCTTCTAATACAAGACTTTTGAAGTCTGAAAACTCTGTTTGAATCTGAACAATTTCCCCAGAATATTATACCGTGAGAGATTCTTGACTGTACTAGTCCATAATATGCCAAAATGGCCGCTTCTTCACTAACAGTGGACGAGAAAGTTCTTATGGCATAAACATGTTGTGCTAGTTTCTTTGTCAGACTATCAATGTGCGGTTTCCAGGTTAGAGACGCATCTATTATCAGACCAAGAAAAGTCGATGTATCAGCAGATGTTAGTAATACGCCATTGTAGTCTACAATTATGGGCAGTTCTTTTCTTATGCTAAATTTTAGTAGTTTTGTTTTTCAACATTTACCTTTAGGTTGTGCTCACTGAACCATTTCGCACATCTATCCATTGTATCTTTGATTCGATCCTCAAGTTGGTTTTCATCCTCAGCGGGGATAATAACTGACGTATCGTCCGCATACATCCCTACTTGAAAATTGAAAATCGAAGGTAGGTCATTGGTATATAATATATAGAGTAACGGCCCCAAGATAGATCCTGTGGAACTCCTCGTCTTACAGGTAGCCAATCTGAGTTGATATTTTTACTAGTAGTTGCTGTGTTAGTGGTAACTCTTTGACGGCGCTTTGACAGGTAAGATTTAAGTATTTCCCAGACCCGACCTCTGAAGCCTATTGTTTCCAGTTTATCCAGGAGTACAGTATGGTCCACACTATCAAAGGCTTTGGACAGGTCCTTTGGAGAGGCCCGAAACTCGTTTCCCTTGATTTAAGTTGTGCAGTATATCCTGCAATGCCAAGTATATGGTGCGCATGGTCGATCTGCCTTTCAAGAAAGCACTCTGTGCTCCTGATATTATGTCACATTTGTCTATGAATGATAACATTCTAGTAAGTAAGACCCTTTCAAATATTTTAGCAAATCACAGATATTAATGCTATTGGTCGGTAGTTGTTTATTTGCTTTTTATCACCTTTCTTGTAAATTGGTTTGAGATCAGCTTCTTTTAACTGCTCTGGAAACACTCCTTGCAGAAAGCATCTATTTATCAAAATACTCAAAGGATAACTTAAAGAGTGTGCGCAGTACTTGATGACCTTGGTTGGAATGTTATCCGGACCCGTCGAGGACGTATTGTTCAGAGAAATTATTGTATTGAAGATTTCAACTGGTTCCGTGTCTCTAAGCATCATCGTTTTGGCGTTTCTTTGTACCGGATATGTTTTAGTAGAGTTTGTAATGGCGTCATTGCACGCATTTACAAAAAATAAATTAATTCTGTTCAAGGTGTCCTTTGTAGTTTCAGTTTTTCATTCATTAAATCCGTTACCATAAATGTTTTTCGCTTAGTTCCTCTTAAATTGTTTACAATATTCCATGTTGTTTTTATTGTGTTTGACGAGTTCTTAATTTGCATGGAATAGAATTCAGTTTTGCATTTCTGCAATTCATCTCGGTATTTCGTCTTAAACCTCCTGTAATATTGCCGATCAATTCTTCCCTGGACCATGCCCTCGTAAAGTTTGTTACACATTGTTACACAACTGTAAAATTGCCTGAATAGAATGGCTTTACTATGGAATTTTATCATAAGATCGCCGGGTGTTCATGAACTTTTGCTCACAACAGATGACAAACGCAAGGAATTAGGAGTAATATCAGCAAAAAAGATACTTATTGAAAAAGATAACATCCAAGTGGATCAGTGACATTCGGTCAAAATTCAATGGGGATATGCAGGAGAACATGGAAGACTTGTCTTGGTGGAAGACATATTAAAGAGGTCAGGCAAAAGCTGGAGGTTGACAAAGGAACTTGCATATAACAGGAAGAAGTGGAGTATATACGGTGTTCATACATTAACACCGTAGAGTCTAGAGTAGTATTACTACTCTTGTATGTATTTTCTCTTTTTCTTGCTACAACACACTCACCGGTAAAAAAAAAGAAAAAATATTTGCCAAACTTTGATGTTCCATGACTTCTGTAATATTTCACCGATTTTTATCGTAATTTCAGCACAATTGTAAATAACGCTGAAATCATTAGAGGTTGAACTGGAAGAATCAAAATTATGTTTTTGTGGTCAAAGATTGAGCTACCTTATGTAGTAATTAGGGAGCGTGGTCAGATGCAAATTTGTTGCAAATTTTAATGCTCAATAACTTATGGAATATTTAACCCCTTTTTGACAATTTTTTCTCCGAAATGTAAGCAAATTCATCAAATATATCACACTTCTTTAAAATATTGAAAAATGATTGAGAAATGTTCCTTCTCTATTCTTGCGGTGATTTAGATGTTTGTTTTGCATATTAGAGACAACAACCAGCTTTTTGGGAAAAGCAGGTCGTACAATCTTTGATATTGTTTGATAAGCGATAATCCAAAAACCCGATTAAGTTTATTTACACTAGGTAATATGGGAAAGTTTTACTTAAATCTGTGTATCTTCAACAGAAAAGCAGAAATGTTCCTTAGTAACCCCCAAAACATCTTTTGTTTCTTCCGGTATAATAAACCATGACCATGTTGCGGTGAAGAAAACGATTAAATCGGTAGGTATAAGATTCGAAAAGTTATCAAAATTTAAAAGCTAAATTGCAAAGTTTTACTTTTAATTGTGTATATTTCAGGATCATTCAGATTTTGGAATGAATAAATACAAACAAAAAAACGGATTGACAGCAATGTACATACTTGAGAACTTGTCCAAGTTATTTAATTACTCCAGAGGGTATCCCGAACTTAGACCACCGAAACATAATTGGTTCACTCGGGAAAATAAGCCTCAACCGTTTCTTTTTTTTTGTTCAAAGTTCTGAAACTATATGACAATTTTCATAAACTTATTACAAGGTGATGGAATAATCATCAAAACCGGTAATACAATCGGCAAAAATTTAGCAAAATTTTGGCAAATTGTAACTTTCTGAGTTATTTGAACATTTGTGGCAAGGCCATTAAAGCCTATTCTACAGAGGTTGCGCCGACCGGCATTTGCGGGGCGGGGACGAGGTATCCCAGTGACGTCACAAACGCTATCTCGTAACACGCTAAACTCCTGTCCTGACTCCACTGACGTCACTTTTTCGTGAGTTTGTAGGCATCTGCGGGGGTCGCTTGGATACATGGGCAATATAGGCGTCAGCGCAACCTCTGTAAAATACGGCTCTACTAGCCTTGCATTTGTGGTAGATGCGTGTCAACACTTTTCAAATTTCAATAATACCATGATGGAATTTATTACTTAATTCCGAAATTATCTGCTAGGAATTCACATCAGCTAATGGAGAACAGTACTTGCGCGAATATTGCAGGCGACGACGGCGGGATAGTCGCCGTTCATTTCGTTATTAGATAAAAGAGGCTCCATTAGCATTATTCAGTTGGGCATGTGAATTATTACGCAAGTTTAACTAGATGTGTACCGCTAATGACCTGGATTGCGGCCAGTGGATGCAACCTCATGTGAACACAATCGCCGGTTTTCGCAGTGTTGGCCGGAATAATATGAGAGCACAGTATGAAAATTACCGACCTTCGCGTTTCCCCTATCGCATTACCTTGCCCACCCCAATATACCGCCCTCCCTACAGTTACAACTATACGAATACCTGGTATATTACATATTCATTATTGATTCAAATAATTTGAGTTGTCCTATATATTGTACGTAGACCGCTGTCTGCCTGGTATTGGCTTAAAAGTTAGCACAACCAAAACAAGCCAACCTCTTCTCATTGTTTTGATATCTGTCGTAGAACCTGTGTAAAGAAATAAGATATTTGTAAGTAACAAAGCCAAATATATATGATATATTGGGTAGCAGGATTTGGAGGTTAATGCGCAGCAGTAAATAATTCACTTTTTAGTTGTCTCACAAGTAACAATTTGTAAGAAAAAAGAAATATATTCATTTATTTTTATCTGATTCTGGTGTGTTCTTATTTGTAGATTGGGTAATGAATAAGCTTAAGCAGTTGTTTTAATTACACTTGACCTTACCGGGATACTCCTCACTTATTTTCTATTTTGTCAAAAAACTGTTTTTTATTTGTTTAAACAGAAAAACATTACATCAAATAAAAATAAAAATAAATAAATAATTGTAGGTATTACTGTCAGTAACATGTAAACAGAAAATAAATAGGTTGAGAATCAGGTTAAGAAAATCTAAGATAAAAACTATACAAAAGCAAAGTAATGCTTATTCTTAAAAATAAAATAAACAAAACGTATAGGAATAATTTGAAAACCTTTAAATTCTTGCGTCTATTTTGGACTTCATCAAAAACTCCAACCAGTCACCATTCGCAAAATCCATGTTCTTAAGAATTTTTTTCAGAAATGATCGTTAAGACCATAGTATATAAAGATTGTTGAATTGAGAACAAAATCCTGTACTAAATCTCATGGAAAAAAAATCGTGATTGTTGTCTCATATTTGTTTTCTACATAGAATATCCTGTAGGAGAATTGAGACAGATTTTATAGCACATTGCAAGAACATCGGCAAGTTAGTTTTCATAAACCAGACATTTAAACTCAGGTACGAAGAAGTTACATAAATATATTTTTTCTTCGATATTTAGTTTAAATTAGTTCAATTTTAACTTGTTTTACCTCAATGGGGACACTATGATTAACCGGAGTCCACATGGCCTATAGTGGCTATAATTAAAATCATCGACAGTATTGGTCCTATGACATAATATATTTTATCTACGACTCACATACAATACGTATCTATGACTATATAATCGCCATCATTATACGCGCCAATGATTATAATGACACTAGCGTTGTCTAATAATGAGAGCTCGTTCAAATAATGACCTCATTATTTGAACGAACTGTCATCATTATACAACGCTTGTGTGAAAGTCTGTCAAAACCTACGTGGATGACAGTTGTTTGATAGTTCGCCCCACCATCGTTGATACATCCATTTAAAATATTTTGCATAAAATGTAATTTATGAGTCGTAGATAAAACGTCGTATTTAACTCGCACATAACGGATCTAAATCGCTCGCATGGTTACACGCTCGCTTATGGCTCGCGTGTAAACTTCATGCCCGCAATTTATATCCTTAATTATGTGCTCGTCAAATAATATACTATTATATTACATTTTGGAGTGAAACGTCTGTTTGTATTCAAAGGTAGGATTGGATAAGTACCCGGGTATTTATGCAATTAAAATATTTACTTCGGTACGTTCGGTAGCAAAAGTAAACATTTAATGCCAGATACGAGTTTTGTATGAGACCATTATGGATATTCTTATCTTAAAGGTTATTAGTAAAAGTACTTAGAAATAAGATATTTTTTTTAATGATCGACTTCAAACAAAAGCACGTGTCTACATTTTCCAACACAATATGAGAAAATATTTATTTTAAAACCTATGGTGAGTTGACATTTTGTCAACTCAAAGACAAAACTTTGTCTGGTCTACTTTTTTTACTTTATAATAATAATAATAATAATAATAAAATGTCTTTATTGAACAAATATAAAGTAATCAAAACACAATATGCAAATAGTACAGGCGAAATCCAGGTCCACGCATAACTACGTGGCCTGCTCAATTTAACCCACAATGTAGAGTCTACAAATTTTCAAGAAAACAACAAAAAAAAACTCCCTATATCCAATTGCATTTTTGGTACACACTTACAACTTAAACACTAGCCGATTATACCTACGAAATAATTATATTATCGTTGGCCATACAATAATTTTTTCCGTACTTGCCGCCTAAATGACACCGTGGACTGAGTGCGCATGCAAGGGGGTAGGTCATTATAAGTTTCTGCGACACAGTATGCGAAACATCTTTTAAAAAATGCGGTGGTTCGCATGGGTGGAGTCAGCCCGCCCCTGTGCCGCAAATTCAATGTGTGCACGTCAGTTCTAAACAGTTATAAACCGGTCACTATCACTCTTTGATAAAAGCAGGCCGCGTGCAACTCGCGTCTATTTGACATATTAAGCCACCCGACATCAACAAATTTGTGAGAAACACGTTCATACTTTCTAATACCAAATATCAATCGGATGCATGAATTCTGCAGCTTCTGGATCCTGGACTTATCTCGAGAATCAAGACACGGACCATAAACAACATCACAATAATTAAACAATACTTTATCTTACTGCGTATGATAAAGTAAAAAGGACAACACGAGGGAATCACAACAAGGCCCTAGCTTTAACGTCCAAAACATGGCGAATACTGTAGATTCTTCTCAAATTGCAATATGCCCGCTGCACACAACTTGCTATATGGTTCTTATAGCGGAAGGAATTATCCATGTGCAGCCCCAAATTTTTTAACTTTTCCGTTAAGCCAATAGGTGACCCATTTAACGTAATCGCTACAGCTTATGCAGTATGGTATTGTAATCGAGCCGAAAACAAAAATTGAGATCTTAGTGGAAATAGGTCTATTTGGGTCCCCTGAACATTTTTGACCAAGGTACAAAAAAATGTCTGTGTGTGTGTGTGTGCGTGTGTGTGTGTGTGTAAACGATTTTTGTGGCGACGACTCCGGAGAAACTACTTAAGGTATCGGGACGAAAGTTCATATTTAGAGGTTTTATGAGCAAACTTAGAGCTGAAAAGCTTTTCGTTGAAAAGGGTGCAACGGAACAGGATGGTTCCTCTAAACATTTTTCAATGATTTTGCAAATGAGCTGCCATTTCTATAATTTTGTCAAAATAGTTAAATAACAAATTAAAGTAGAAGAAATTCTGTATAATTTATGTCTATGACATTTTTGGTGAAATTAATAGTTTAGCTGTATGAGCAAATTCTTTTTGATCGAGATCGTGTCTGCATTAAAACTTAGTAACCTGGATTTCGACAATTATTTTCATTCTGACAGTAGGTAGTGTCAAAAGCTGTTTTTTTGACAAAACTACTGTAAGTATCATCAATCAAAATATCTGCCAAATCCTGGCAACTTGTTTTATTTTAATGCAGACACGAACGATCTCGATCAAATAGAATCTCATGCAGGTAAATTATTAATTTTATATATCGTATGATAAAGTAATGTGCCTGGCTACATCAGATTTTTTCCAATCGGTTCAAACGTTACGGAATTATCTAAAAAGGAGTTTTTGTATTCCTTTTTTAGTTGTGGTCCGACCAAGATGTGGATTATGAGATTATGTTGGTTTTGAATATTTTCGTCAATGAATTCGCTGGAAACAAATAAAGATACCTTAGGATTTACCTAAAATTTATGTTTTTGTTGCTAATGTCTTAAAAGCGCATGTGCCACATCACTGTCATTGTATCATTGCTAAAATGTGTCGGTCTTATTGGAAATAGTTAATAGGTTCAACTTCCGGCGATTTTATAAAGAATTCCAAGGAATACCACCACGGCTTTTCCGTAATCTGGAACACATCGATTGGCCTGAATGACCCCACCAACAGTAGCTGAACTTCATTACGATCATCTGTAGCGGCCTCATTACAGGACCGAGCGGCTTGTATTCGCTCGGCTCTAATAACATACCACTTCGAGGCGCCGAGCTGCGGTAATGATATGCAGTGCCAGTCCCGCAATCCCATAAATCCGCGCTGGTCCCGCGCGCCCGACGGATATTTCGACGCGAAAACGCATCTTATCTAATTTATTGTACGTGTACAGATAACGCGACAGAGCTTAAAACTTCCAATTCCTGGTATTCTAATCGCGAATTGTCCGTTTTTCGACATTCCAAAGCACGGCACGGCTTATGGCGCGCGGGATTTATGCGAACCTGCCGGGAGACGCGGGCAACATTGTACAGTTATCCGTCCGTGGCCGATTCCTTGCAGATTTTGACAGTTGCGTGTGATATACGCGCCGGATATACGTAATGGTCACCATTAAAGCATTAATGTGTTTGCGTGTAGGCGTCATTTGATGAAGATATTTTGCGAGTCGTGAACGGTACACTTTCCAGATGGTGTGACCACGATATAACGTATCTGCAAAATTCCATGCAACCGTGATTACCACCACGAAATGTGTTCAACTATTGTACGGGTTTTTCATGTTTTTTTTAAGGTTACCTATACGGTAATTACGGTCAAATTTCACAATTATACGGTGTGTTCCCAGATGCCCCTAGCTATACAAATAATGGATCAAAATGTTCATCAAAATGCCATAGCCAAAGCAAGAATTGTAGCATACACTTTCTGTATCAAGTATTCTTTGTAGGAGATTTTTACTGATCTCTTTACATAAGTCTTGTGTCTCAACGACTGAAAGTGTTTACTGAATCAAGAGATACCAATACTCCTGCATCGTCTTCGTCGTTGCGTTTTTGTTTCTTCTTCACATGTTTCTTCAAATCTGTTCACCTTAACTGTAAAAAATAAATTAAATTCTTGGACAAATTCAACAGTTTCTTGTTTTTACAAACACTGTACGGTAAATCAAAAGTTCTAAGTATGGCTATGGCATTTTTCGAACATTCAAAACGTTTTATAGATAACGACTTCATCTCAAAAAAATTTAAATTTTAGCCCACATGAAGGTGGGATTTTAGGGGTATATAGAGGGGCTAACCATTTTTTTAGAAGGAAACAAGTCTTATATATGATATTATAGGATAACCTCATTGAAACTTAAAACCTTTCCTCTGAAAGTTTTTGTAACGTCTTTGAAAAGAGTTAAAGAGAGACAAATATGGTTTAATTGGTGACCGTGAGAAAAATAATTATATTATGGAACATAAGTTAAATTAATAACAGCCGCCACAAAAATGTGAGGCTTCGACACATACTTTTTAGTAACGGTTTGGAATGACATTTGGATATAGCTGATGAGATCTAGATGCCAGTTACTAAGTAAATTAATTTATTTCTATTAATGTCTACTAGTTTTCCCTCTTTTCGTGTCTGCCTCTTATTGCCGATTTTTTTACGAAACAACCAACATGAGGCAAAATGCCAATATTACCAGCTAATCCAAGCATAATTTTGATGTACTGAGGTCATTTTTATGAGATCGTGTGTTTTTCCTTGAAGTAATTATCTACACGTTCCCTAACTAATTTTTAATTTTAATTTTTTACGACAATATTGGTGTTTTGTATAAACCCCCATAATAAATGTGTCACTAGTCAAAAATTGTAACTATATCTCTCAGTCTTTGTAAACATATTTTATTAACCAATGTATCATTGTTGAATGTTGATTTCTGACAAGCAAAATTCCTACCTCTAAATAAATAAGATTTGACTCAGTGTATGATCATCGAAGCAAGATACAATCTTCTGCGTTCGTCGTACCGCTACAGAATTCCTACTGTATTCACTAGACATGTGACAAAATCTATAAATGCTACAATTGCTACTTTCTCACAAGTTTCTCACATGCTCTCAAATAGTAAAATTAAATTGTTCTGAAGATTGAGTAATATTGTTAATAATATTCTTATTTTGAGAAAAATTCCCCTTTTCAAGGGAAATCGCTGTAAACTGTATGATTAGAATACCAATTACTGTATTATCATAATATTAAAAGAATATTTAGGAGTTACTACTGTTTCTCAAAAGATCGATGATTACCTTTAATTAACCTGCAAAATTTAACTGAAACCCGTAGCCCGGAGAATGGTCGCCAAACCCGTCGTCTACGGGTCAAAATGACCAATGTTGGAAACCCTAGTCCTATGCTACAACTATTTTTGCACACTGTGTGTTGGGTTTACTAAATAAGGTTTATTGATGAAAGTTGAAAGTTGAAAATCACTCTCATTTTATAGGTAAATAAATTTTTAATGACTGATATAATTTTGAAGTAATTTAGAAAAACTTAATTTTTGTGTCTTCAAAATTGTACTTTCGAACATTGTGTACCTAAGGGTCTCCGTTTTAGATTTTAAATAGATTTGTTTCTTGAATATAGGAAAGAGAATTTTTAGTTCAGAAATGACCATCAACATTTTGTTGCCTACATATTTTTTCTAAGCTATCCAAAAAAATGCGCGTATAATTCGCTACAAAATTGTCATATAAGCGGCATTATTTTACAAACACTAACAATCACTCCATCGCATGACTGCTAAAAGCCGTCAAAAAATTGCCAAACACCAGTGATCTCTTCCTTGTCATATAGTACGGTATTACTGAATCAAATACTAAGTATGTAGTTAATTCCATCAGAATAGTACCGCAAAAATTGCTAGGTTCGAAATTGAAAGCTCCGAGAAATGGCAAGAAGTGCAAAAAAAGAAAGCTCCACACAGAGTAAGTCCCCGCTATAGCCGATTGTATAACGGTACGGCCGGTAATTCTCTTTACTTGTGATTATTGTGTACGCACCTATACATTTCCCAGTCAATTTCATGTAACACAGTTAGTGCAGCGAGGCCTGTTCATTTTTCCTATACGCTGTCATTAGCATCGCCGGCACAATGAAGCATCAATTAAACCCGTGAAGTAACATATCTCCTGGACCGATTGTGTATGACAAATAGGACTCTCGTCGTGCGCAAACTTAATTGCGAACGAGTGGGAAAGTAAAATTTGCATTCAAGTGCAATACTAATGAACGGGATGCCGTTAGAGCGGCTCCTAACTCCCGAGGGACTTTTTTCCACTTTCTATTTTACATGCGAACGCTTCGAATGGCTTGGCTGGTCGCTGCATGCCCGTTGTCAGCAAACAGAACTTTTTGTGCGGCCGTGCATGGACTGCATACCTCTAATACTCGAACAAATTGGCAAACTGCATTAATCTGAGTGTTTAACGTGCGCTCACTGAATAGCAGCATCGTGACGCCACAATGGAACAGTTTTAGCGAGCACGTATTCCTTAAACGAGCACCAAAGAAGAACAGTTGCATGCCCTCACTCTTTAAGCAATTATGCAGGTACGTCAAAGCGTTAAAAATTACCTGTCGTGTATTAGCTAACTGTACTTATTAGCATAGTACTGCTGCATAACGAAATTATGAATGTATGGAATAATATCTAGTCCAGCTGGCGTATCATATATTATATACAATGTGTATACAAAAATGTTATATTTCATGGAAATGCGAAGCATTATTTTTACGTTTCTAAAAGTGGCTTTAATAGTTTGTTTGCGTGTGAACGTTAGCTTAAACACAAATTATTGAAATAAGTATGTTCTTTCAAAATTTGTTGCAAATCAATAATCAATTATTGTTATAAATAATAAATATGTTTGCAGAGTTTTTAATTCTTTGCATCAGTTTAGTGCAAAAGTAACAAGATAGTCTTACCTATCCTAGTTATAGTTATTGCATTATTTGTCAGACATGCGTCATAGCAATCTCTCCATCAAGTACTTTCCTTCCAAAAATGCTGATTTTCTCATTGCAACACCCTATATATGTATATAGCTACATTTATGAAATGCAGATATTTCTCACATCCAAAAACTACTAGCATACTAATCTACTGTTTTAAAAATTTGATTTTGACATCGATTCTATGCAAACGCTACGCGAAACAATATTTCACACAAAAGTATCTTCATTAATTTATCTTTAATCATATTCATCAATACAAAATTTATCTGTCGATGTAGCGAAATAAAGCGATTAAATCGGCGTAAAAATGCAATTATAGTATACAAGTGTTTTTATGTCAAAATAATACGTTAATACGAAACGGAAATTGTTTGATAGATGTAGCCCAATAGTATGCACATGCTGTATACCAACTAGTTGCCCTATGTCTTGAAATTGTTATAACCATCCATTCTAAATAGTTTCATCATAAATCGCTTTCAAAAAGTTTCTAGATAGAAATTGAAAATTTGAGATTGTTTGATAGTTGTAGTCCAATATTATGAACATGCTGTAGACAAACTAGTTGTACAATGTTTTAAAGTTGGTAGAGGTATCCACTCTACATATATAGAATTTAGTCAAACATTACTGAAAACAATTTTCTAGAGGTAGTTCTGAAATAATTTGGTTCTTAAGATGCTGTTTGTTAAGACAAATAAAGAAAAAACTACAACAAAAGCATTGTTATTGCACGCTACCAGGAAGAAAATCTGATGTGGCTAGGCTAATGACTATCATTCTATATACATAAAATTAATATATAATTCTATCTGATCGAGATCGGCCATGTCTGCATTAAAATAAAACTAGTAGAACTAGACAGATATGTTGATTATATTGACAGTAGGTATTGTCAAAACATTAGCGTTTGACACTACCTACTGTAATTAGAATAAAAATATCTCAACAAAATACCAGAAACGTCGGCTTATTTGCAAAATCTTTCAAAAATGCTAACACTAAACCTCCAATTTCTTTGGATCCTTTTCAACAGAAAGCTTCGCAGCTCTAAGTTTGGTCATGCAACTTCTAAATATCACGTTTTGTGCCGATACCTTTAGTAGTTTCTCCGGCCTCTTTTGTACCTTGGTTAAAAACGTTCGGCAGACCCAAAAAAGGCATAATTTCTCTAAAATCTCACATTTGAATTTTCGGTTTAAATTTATAGATAGTTTGATTCTTTCTCATTTTATTATGGAGTTGTAAGACTAAAATAATTTTAAAAACTAACATATTTTTTAACACATTACTGAAAATGCAAATAATATGAATACAGAAGGACATTATGCAACTTGACTCAAAATCAATGAGATCAATAGGTTGTTAGTTATCCGGGTTCAACCGGGTCAAAACACTGTCCAAACGCAAGAGTATGTGTTATAAATAATAATTAGAAATTCCTTATTAGAATTTTAAATTAAGATTACTTACTAACTTTAAAAATTGTTAGCTCACCATGTTATGAGTGGTCGAATGTTATTATTTCTGTGTATTTTATATTTTAAGCAATTTCGTTCCATGCTTAAGTTCAAGTAAATAAATTCCAAGTAACATAATCTCATATATTTTGCTTACCTCTACTATTACGAAGGTTTCTTTATACAAATTGCTTAAGTTATTTTTCTCAATATTCTCCAACTTGTTGCATATTGCTACTTCAAGCTATAAAGCTGCTTCCACTGAACAATTCCAATAGCAAGTAGGATAGGTTGCTTCGTACAAACTGAAAGCTGTATCTAAGATAAAGTGATCAATAAATCGATAGGTAATCCATGTGTAAGCCTTCAAGTGTAATAAGAAAAAAGTGGATAAAATTGTAATGGAACAAGTGGTGGGAATGTACCGGGTAGCGTTGCAGAGGTACAGGTAACTATTCCTTTTTCCGATGCATTATTCATAAGGCTTCGTGACGTGTACGGCACATCTCCCAGTAAGGTACATTAGCAACATTAATATCGTTAATTTATTAAGGACTGTGTCGCCGGGTCGATTTATGCGTTTCCGCGAGAGTTATTGTGGCCGGATCGGCCTGCACGAACGACATCCACTCGTCCCGTCGTCGAACGAACTGTTTCTTTACATCTGTCCCGGAGATCCCGGCCGCAATAATTCCTGCATCGCGGAAATGTTCCGAACGAACATCACGAATACGTATCATCTCGGCGATTTACATGCGACCGATCTTCGATTCCACATTCTCGTGGGTAATTAGCGCGGCTCTTAATTGCGGAACGACCGATCCGCCGACAGCGGACGGTCACAAAAACACCGAATATCTACGCTGATAAGGCACTCTCTCACGTATTTATGAGGGGGATCCACTTTTTTTGGTTTTGCGTTGCTAATTATGGTTTGGGCGCGAACGATACACGAAAATTGCAGGTGCTCGAAGTTTCCGGTTACCTGTAGCAAAAACAGATATTTTTTTGTTTTATGTAAATAACTGGGGAAACATATCTTGTGAGAAGGACGAAATATACCAGTTTTTATTGCCAGGTGATTAATCTGATGCAGAGTTTTATATGTGTAAATAGTGAACTCATTTGTTTTCAGGATTGTTAGTAAAAAATAACATACAAATTCTTGAACCGCTATCTTTAAAATCATAAGCATTGTGGTTATTTGGAGAACTGGCGTAGCATAGGTTTTTTTTATAGGAAATACCACTTCTCGGAGTATGGCATCAATTTTTGCTTCATAGCTTCTAGTTTTCATAGCAACCAATTTGCATAATTCTTAACGTAACACATAACCAGAGGTTTTATACAATTGACGTAAAAATGTAAGTAGGTACTTAGGGATGTGCAAATAGTATCAATTCGTTACTTCGTATTCGTAACTTTATAATATTGCAAGTAACGAATACTTATTTAAAAAGGTATTCGTTACATCAGGTTTGGTATCAATCACAACAACCACAACGAATGAAATATCAGTTGTATTATCATGTATAAACTACAATTTCCGTAATTAAATAAAGTACATATTAAGTTGGAAATAAATATGATTATAAAATTGAATAATAAATAGAACACGTGTAACTCAATAATAATCCCGCCAACCAAATTGTGATCCAATGTCATAATCCCTAAAAAATCAGTTAGTGCTGGCAAATCACTCCTCGCAACACCGAACGCTTCCATCTATCCGTTCTCCGCGAATCAACCCACCTATCAATTTGCAAAATTGGTATTAAACAAAATATCATTTTTTAAACATAAGATCTTATGTCCGTGCTCGGTAATTTGTATCCGATACAATAAGGAAACAATTTCTTTCGAATGTTAAGTAGGTTAAATGTTTAAGGTATTAGTTTGCCATATTTTATGTAGGATTGCTAACTTGCAAGATATCAGTATCAGTTTAAGTAACGAATACACAGTAGCGAATACAAAGTAGCGAATACTCGATTAGAAAGTACCGGTATCAATTCGTTATACAAAAGTATCGGTACTGCACATTCCTAACTGGTACTTACCTTTTTTATGAGAAAAAGAAAACGTGGATTCCAAACATGGACCCATGTACAGGCTATTTTAATACGAAAATCAATCTTATTAGAATGGAAATTGTTTGAGATAGTCAAATGTCTTGGAATTGAAGTATCATCCATTCTAACTAAATAGAATTGACTCATATACCACGTCAAACAAATGTCTAATTGTTTAGGAATAATTTTGCCCTTAAGATGCTGTTTTTAGACAAATGAAGGAAGCAGTCAGAAACTGTGAGGAGTAGGCTACAACTATGAAAGTTCTTCATGCACTAAAATTTTGCAAAGAATTTAAAACATACTGGAATAGAGGTGATCCATATAAAAAAAACAAGTTGCCCTCGTTTACACGACATTCGCTCCATCCATATATCCATATAACAAAACTAATAATATTTTTCGAGATAATCAAATGTTATGATTAAAATGGCCAATCCTGTACCTATATTTATTAAAAAACAAAATATTTCTTAATGTTTATTAATTTATTTTATTGCTCTCCCAAAGCAGAGTTTTTCGCAATTTTCAATGCAATTTTGGTTAAAAATTAGTAATAGTTTATCTCATCGAATTTTTACATTGTGTGAAGTTGACTATTCTCCTTATATCATGACCCGTACCCTACAACATAATTTGCATACTTCTTGTCATTCTTAGAATAATTTGTTAATAATCATATCTTTGGATTTTTAAAATCGTGTTCTAAAATAAGAAAATGGAAAATAATGATACTATTATTATAATAAAAGATATAGTAGTTATCCGATTCTTGCACAAATTTTACTTTATTGGTGTTCAGTTAATAGTTTCAACTGGTCTTTTGATAATTTGGCAATTTGGAACTCTTCAAACGCGGTTGTTTTTTTCAGTGTCATCCATCAACTGATGGCTGTAATAAAAGCTTAAAGCTAACACTAAGCTATGGAGGAAGAAATTTGATCCTGACATCTCTGCTATTTAACTTCACAAAGTTCAAGATTTATTTCTGCATACCTTAAGAATTCTTTTCTACTAATGTAATTCATATTATTTTGATGATATTGATTTATTTCTGGTATTAAAAATAATTTTTTGGATATTGGAAACCTATTTCTTAGAAAACTGTCTACAAAATGCCCCAAAAGTCCACAACCTACATAAGCCTCCTGTCTTTTTTTAAATTTAGGTCATTCTTGTATTTGTCAGTTTAAATTCATGTCGTTTCTTAATATTTTGGACCAACTTGTCAGTAAATATCTGATTGTATTCAGAATATGGCTTGTGCTATATCAACTTTGTCAGAAAACAAGGGTTGAATCCAGATATGTATCTGTTATTTCTATCAGAATATTATAGTTGAATTTGACTGTTCATATTGAGTAAAGAAGCATACTCAATCTCAATAATCACTTTCATCCATGACATTTTGATGGTTGATTTATTTCTACGACGCCCGATTACCAATATTATCTCTTATTGAATACATTACGACTTACTTAACGTCTTCAATCAACTTTTGTCCTGTATTCTATTTCATAAGTATAATCATGAACCTCTTGTCCATTTTCATGTAGACTTTAACGGCGATCTAAGCATTCCGGCACCTAATTGGCTCTGTAATATCATCAGCGATAAACATCTCTTTGTGCATTCACGAAAACGTACGTTACGCAACTTATATCGCTCGTAGAATGAATGTATGCATACAGCGAGATTGGTATACTGTTATGCAGAGAGTCAGGTGCGTACGGCTGTAAAAACATCTAATTTGTAATGGTCTCACAGCAGGCTGCAATCTTTAGAGAAGATCGGACGGCAAACCGTGCGGCGTCCTTATCACGGACGCATCGTGCCGGAGAAGGACACGCGCGCACAGCACACGCACAATGCGCGCCGCGCTCCGTGCCAGTTCAAAGATTGCCGCAAATGCTGCGACGTTTCTGAAACCGAATCTACGTCGAGATCTGCCAGCATACTTATATGACACTTCGTAGTGGTGTTACGGAATTATTGTGTAAAGTAACGCGGAAATATTTGATAACGGAACATCATATCGTTTCATCAAAACATCGGTCAGGACATGGGTTAATTTAAACGGAAAATGATGGCGGAGAGTAGCTGGAAATCACTTTTAGATCCGCCAAGTAGTATATGCCTCAATTTAACGACTCGAGTTTCAATTTAGCTAGCCGTGACCCGAGTTTTATACGCCGGCGTGGCCGCGTATTTCCATGTTTTAATGATGATTTTATGACAACGTGTGCGGGCGGAAGCCATTAGATTTTGAGTGAAGCATGAACGCCGCTTTATGTTTTTTTTTTCTGTAGTTTGCACACGTGCTCAACGAAGCTGCACCGATATCTGCTATCCAGCCAGGCGACAATATTGATGTAGATGGCGGTACTTACGTCAAACAAATCTGCATCTAAATTATTTATTAGGTACTAAAATCAATAATCTGTTGATGTGGAGCTATATTTTACATAGTGATTAGTCAAAGAGATTATTCGCAGAATAATATAGACAACATACTACTAGGTTATTTCAATGCTCACGTAGGACACGAACCCGAACTCAAACATTTTTCCTATGGCTACATTATACCTACACTGAACGAAAAAATTTATATAAACTAATTAAGTTATAGATAAAAAAAAAACAAAAATTTGTGGATAAAAATTAGCCAACTAAACAAAATATCTAATATAGCTAGGCAATTGAAATTCGTTAAATGTCAAACTGCAAATTTGCCATCTCGATTTATAAAAATTTACATTTTAATGTAACTTAGTAGACATTTTAAGCATAATAGTTTCTTTCATCTAGGTACTGTTTTCAGTTAATTACTTAAATCTGCAACTAATTTAAAGAATTATTATTATTATTATTATATCTAATTTTTTCCTAACATTAGACGTTCTATCTAGTCTATTAACTAATAGAATAGTCATTTTAATGTGTCATCTACTTTTATATTGGACAATATACCTATCTATTATTTAATAATTGATTTAAGGTATAATATTGTTGACACCTATTATATCTACTCTTTGGATTATAGCTATACGTATTCTTAGATAAATAAACAATATTTGAAATAGCTAATAGAACTAGATAGTAGGTATATAGGTAAATAAATAATAGGCCTTTACTTAGCTAAATAAACATACTAGGTATATAATTATTTTTTCATATAATTGGAGTCATAACTATCCATAGTGTGAAATAAACAATATTACAATAACAAATTAAACTGTTTAGATTTTTTTACTATTGAAACGAAATAACGTATTTTGGTGAAGTTATTTCATTTAATCTGTAGTTTAAATATCTTATTAACAAATACTTTCAGAATTTCACTTAAAGAAATGGATATATTAACAACTATTTCTTAACTAACCTAAAAACATCATTATCCCTATCTACAAACTGTGATAAAACTAATAAATTGTAGGTACAGTTTATCTACTTTTTCGGCATCTAATTCGAAATAGCTATTTTTTCACATTACTTTCTTCAGTGTACTTATCAAAGTGAATTTTTCAGTAGGAGTGGAAATATTTAAGTATGTTTCAGCATAGGTACATTCAAAAATTTGTTGTAAACTAAGTAATTTCAGTGCTAGCATGCAATACATAGGCACCTACTATGATACTTACCGACTATTTACAACAGGTACTATATTGTAGAAAACTTGAATTTTCACTTTATGAAAATTTATCATAAATAAATAAAAATACATTACGTACATCAAAAAATATTCTGAAATTTAAGTAGATTCAATAGTTTGTTGTCTTATAATAATAATTTTACATGTTGCTTAGCCAAAATGCTCACTCGCTGATTAATATAGGGAGCAAAATGCAAGATAATTTCAATGCTAGCGTAGGACACAAACACACACTGAAAGAAATTATGCATTGTATTTTTGAAAATGTCGGTTGATATCTAGCTACAACAGAGTGGAATATTAAATTTTTGTTAATATCTCACTAACTTCAGTTTTCTATAAGAACACTGCATTAAAGAAATATTTTGAAAAGTTATGTAAATTCAATGTATTCAATGTATTTGTTTTGTCATAACTATTTTACACATTGCTTTGCCAAAATAATTACTAACAGATTAATATGGAGGAAAATACTATATACTATCAATGCTATTTTACTCAAGCTTACAGTAATTACCCTGACGCTAAAATGCCCTAAAACTGATACTATAGATTAATGGCTACATTGCACCAAAGTGAAATAAGTATCAAGTTTATATAAATTTTTCAGTCGGTTTCAGTTTTCCTTACAAACACTGCATGATAAATTAAATTGTTTGTTAAGATAACTAATTAAGGAACGACATTATATAGGAAGTAATTGGTTTATTTATCAGATGGTAAGTTATTTATAATTTGATGAATCATTTATGAACAAATTCAACAATTTTTTAAGTATTGGTAATTATTTCACTTAGGTAGTGCGTAATTAAAACAATTACTAGCAGATTAAAAGGGTGCAATATACTAGGTAATTTTAATGCTAGTGTACGACATAAACCAGATATTTTTTGGCTGAATTAGTGGGACAAATGCATAAATAATGAAAAGAAATAAATTGGTTAGGTAGGTAAAAATTATTATTATTTTGAATTTGTTTTGCTCTTTTTACTTGAATGTATGCAGACATTGAATTTAATTGATAAGTTTTCTTTTTTAAATAGCGCCACCGAAGAGATTTTATGAAAGCTCTCTTCATTAAAATAACTATCTGATAATCTACGTAGTGTAGAAATGTTTCCTTTATCGAAATTTTAAAAACTACTCAAAATACGGAAAATTACGGTTACTATTACTACTATTACATCACATAATCAGGTAGCTCCAACATTAAATTTAAAGTTTGGTATATATATAAATTGTCGGTCGATTATTCTACCAAAAATCTCAAGTTAAAAGACGACCTTGCACCATAAGATTCCCATACGTATAAACGAGTCTGAACAAAGTAATTGCCCATCGAGATGTGTAATTTCCGGATGCACTAAAAAGCACCGTTCATTAGGTACCGAAAGAAAAGCCGAGGAAAAAAACTGTACGCGTCCAGAAACCGGCATTTCTTTCCACCTCATAGCGGCCGCTTTAGTATTCGGCTTACACCACTTTACCCGTTAAACTTGGCCGAGAAGCGCGATTTGAATGAATGAAATAACGCAGACTCGTGAGAAAAACCGAGAGGATATATATTCAAAAGGTCTCCAGTGTATAAAGCGATCACAAAATGGCCTATTGAACGGAATATTAATGTTCATTTGTCGATGGCGAACACGAACGAATTCGGTCACTAAATATATGTAGCAGAACTTGTACACCTACCCCTATTAATTGCCCAGAAAGTGAGAATGTTGCATAATGCAATACCTCACTGTATTTTATGATACTTGTTCGGAGTTGAACACGCGTGCCTCGAAGTTAATGTTACAACTTGCATGCAAGTTTCATTGTTATTTAAAAAAATCCTGGGACACGTCGATTTTTAATTATCAAAATATATATATATATATATATATATATATATATATATATATATATATATATATATATATATATATATATATATATATATATATATGTATATATAAAGTAAATGGAGTATAGTTGGGTATTCGATCACAAAAAAAATATAAAAAATACAGCTAACTCTTCACATTAATGCTATATTTCGGAACACATTTGTTCCTTCTTCAGGCAAAACTACAAGTAAGAATAACAACAATCAGGCCAACACTCTCAAAAAACATAAAAATAAATTACTTACAAGTATGAGTTACATAAGACCAGCTAAATTGAGAAACCTTGACATCATCTTCAGTTCAACAATCACGTACAAGACAGACACCAAAACACTTTAAAATATATACAGGTAACAAGCGCGCGCATACACACAACCGGCAGCGCCAAACTTCAGAAAATTAGAGAATCATCAGCATTGCTACCACTGTTGTTGGATTTTTCACTATCAATGGCAATTACATAGGAATAAATGCTACTTAGACCATCCACATCATTCCTAAAGTGGACAGTGTTGTTGCTTAAATTTATGTGATACATTTCTAAAAACCGTCTGTTGTTATAATCTTGATCGTAATCTATTACTTCAACGTTATCAAAATCAAAGGTATGGTTACTGTTGATAGAATGTAAGGCAAGAGCACATCTGACCTTTCCAGTGCGAGCGTCACTTTTGTGTAAAGACATACGGTTTTTAATCCATTGGGAAGTGACTCCAATATAAGTGCCATCACAATTATTGCAATTAACCCTATATATGACGTTTGATTTAAAGCACACACTGTCTTGATCCTTTATTCTGGAGAACAATTTATTTATCTTATTTGGATAATGATAGACCAACTTTATATCATCTGGCAAGAAGGGCTTTATTATGGCTACTAATTTTTCAGTTAGGCCCGGCACCATGGCTACTTTTTTATATTTGTTGACGCAATGCTGATGATTCTCTAATTTTCTGAAGTTTGGCGCTGCAGGTTGTGTGTATGCGCGCGCTTGTTACCTGTATATTTTTCAATGTCAACATGTCCTGTTCGTGACAAACGTGCCCGTCCGATTTTACGTTTTGATGTATATTTTAAAGTGTTTTGGTGTCTGTCTTGTACGTGATTGTTGAACTGAAGATGATGTCAAGGTTTCTCAATTTAGCTGGTCTTATGTAACTCATACTTGTAAGTAATTTATTTTTATGTTTTTTGAGAGTGTTGACCTGATTGTTGTTATTCTTACTTGTAGTTTTGCCTGAAGAAGGAACAAATGTGTTCCGAAATATAGCATCATTAAAGTGAAGAGTTAGCTGTATTTTTTTTGTGATCGAATACCCAACTATACTCCATTTACTTTATAAGTTTATCGATCGAATAATTATTTAAATTTATTATGTATATATATATGCGTCAAATTTTATTACGAACATTCAATTGTTTTCGACTTATGCCGGCATCACTATTTTTAAATTACAACTTTATATTTTTCTTACTTGTGTTGATAGATATGTTAATTACCTTAAAGGCAATCACATATAATTTATCGCCTTTCATCATAAAACTTTCGAGATAAGGAAAGTTAATAATTAGGGTAAAATGTATCGTACTTATATTTGTTTCTATTTACAAAAATTGTAATCGACACCGTACATAATTTATAAAGATTTGTAGGTTAAAGTAGAAATAAACTTTGCACCATGTGATTTTATCGTAACCTATTCTAGTAAATTGACAGTTACTACAGTGCTAGCATATGTTGCCCGCAAAGCTACTCGAGATTGTAATTTAGCGGAATATTGCAAGCACAATTTCTGAATTTATATAAAATTAATGACGTATACCTCGGTTTCTATGCACATTCTGTTTCATTATTGGGTAAGGACTTATTTATTATCATCATTAATGTAGAAAAAATCTGATGTGGCCAGGCACATGACTTTATCACACAATATATAAAATTAATAGTTTAGCTGCATGAGATTCTATTTGATCGAGATCGATCGAGTTTGCATTAAAATAAAGCAAATTAGTCAGAATTTGACAGATATTGACAGTAGGTATTGTCAAAAAAACAGCATTTGAGACTACCTACTGTCATTAGAATAAAAATATCTGGCAAATCCTATATTAATGCAGACACGATTTCGCACAAATAGAATTTGCTCCTGCAGCTAACTATTAATTTTACCAAAAAATTTCATACACATAAATTATACAAAATTATCTCTACTTTAATTTATTATTTATCTATTTTATCGAAATTACAGAAATGACGGCACATTTGCAAAATCGTTGAAAAATTCTAAGAGTAAATAGCCAGTTTCTTTGGACCCTTTTGAACCAAAAGCTCTTCAGCTCTAAGTTTGGTCATAAAACTTCTAAATATGAACTTTCGTCCCGATACCTTTAGCAGTTTCTCCGGAATCGTCGTCACAAAAATCGGGTACACACATACACACATACACACGCACATATACACCCATACACACACATACAGAGAAATTGTTTTGTACCTTGGTCAAAAATGATCAGGGGACCCCAAATACCTATTTCCGCTAAAATCTCAAATTTGTTTTTCTGCACGATTACAATAATTTTCCGTCGATCGTTTATTTATGAGTCAGTTTAGTGAATAGGAAATCGTTTATTAAAGTACTCCATTAATGCACGATTTCTATTAATGCATGATTTGTTATAGCCAATCACAAGACGCAATGGCGTCGTTTGATTGGCCAATCGAACATATGTGAAATGAAACCTTCCAATGAAAACATACCGCTCTCTAGAACGTCAGTGTCAAATTAAATAAATTGTCATATAACCTAAAAACACATCGGCGAAGAAAAATCTATGTAGACGACTCTAGAAGAATACGATCGACGGAAAAATTTTGTAACCAACTCGAATATTAAACAGCGATTAATGATCTCGACAATTAACGCGCTCGCTTCGCTCGCGCGTTAAGCAGTCTCGATCATTAATCGCTCTTTTTAATATACTTGTTGGTTAAATAACTATTATCATACTGCGTATGATAAAGTAAAAATAGTTATTACACTCGTTTTATAAGACATCTTGGCGCATTAGTTCCAAACAACTTATTCGCCACTGGTCAACGCCGTTGTTGACCAGTGTTACCTATATTAAAATGAGGCCAGTTGTGTAAATAAAGATAAGTAGAACATAAAGTTTTTTAGTACCGGTTGCTCGTTATCTTTACGGCAATTATCCGCAAAGTTTTATAATAAAAATAATATCATCGTCGATTAAAAACTCTGCTAAAGTATGTAATCGGCCGATATCAAGGTTATATAAAAGAGTAAAATTGGCCAATTTGGGAGGAAGTCTGTCTCACTTCACCGCGGCATAACAAGAGTTATTTTTAAAGGCACTTTCGGAATTAAAAATTTAATGGGCTTTTTTTGGCGGGGCTAGATAAGATCTTAATTATTCTTTTGTGGGAAACTCATAAATTTAAATTAACTTCCCTTTCGCGTTCGTTCCTTCGCGACAATATAGCGCGTATTTTTCGCGAACTCTCCTGGCAAATAGAATTTATGAACGGAGACCCCCAGGCCATCTATCGGTAGCTTAAGTAGCTCTATTCACGTGTGTACCGCAGAGTATGAAGACTACTGTGGGCTTCTAGGAAATGCCCGTTGCGTCGGACTGATTACCTGTTTATTAATATTGGCACAGAGACTACCACGGGGTCTTAAGATAAGATTCGCATTTTCCGCAGATTGCCTTTCGGGTACCAATAATTATACACTTTCTTGTACGACTTATGAGAGTACTAATGCTGCATTAAATCATTCGCCTAAAGCGCCATACATTATACATAAGCAATTCTCCAGAACCTCACTTTCGTTCGCTCCTCTCATATAACATTACCTACATTAATTAACTTAAATTACGGCCGTAATGAATTCCGCTGTTTGTTTTTATTTGCGAGGGGAACGCCGACGGCGATCTTGCTAATTAGAATGGGAATTAACAATTGAACTTAGCCCGCATATGGTTTTTCGCGCCTACGTCGAACACTAACGTAGCGGTTCGCGGTGCATAATTGAGGCCTGCGCTCGTGTCCCAGAAAAAGAATAGCTGTGAATTTTATGTGTATCAGGTTGACTTGGCTGTCAGATGTTTTTTTTTGCTCCTCGCTTTAGGTTACCAGGTTAATCTGGTTGCTGGACGACATATGTTTATCTGCTGTCTTTTAGGTAAACGAGTAGTGTACATAATTTATCTGAATAGGCTCGCTTGTAAAGAGAAATGTAATAAAATACGGTATCTATATCGTTTCTGGCCTTATACCAAATGTGCAATACCTAGATAGCAATGCTGGGTGTTTATTTCACTTCCCACAACGAGTGTTTTTTTAGCAGCAAGCTGTGTCCACCATAGAAACGACCGCATTTTGCGGAAATTCGGCAAATGTTTTTATTATTATTATAAACCCCTTATTATCTCTTAACAAATATAAATCCAAATACTTATTATACAGTGAAATTAGACAAAAGATGGGAAATGAATGCAATACAGTTGCCTTTTTGCGATCCGTCGCTGAAGGCATTGGGTTTTAAAGAATTATATGGCGTCACCAATTTAGATCCAGGAACCCCAAAAGCTGCATTTTACCACAAAACTGTCCCGGGTTTACAATTTTAATTTCTGTACAAAATGCATCCTTAAAGCCGCTTAAAAGAAAATTCTGCACAGAAAAAGGTATGTTCCACTTTTTTTAATACAGTGGTTGTCAAACTGTAAGCGCCCGAATTCATGGTTTGCAATTTAAGAACCATTATTATTTATTTATCATTATTATTTATTTACTCACAACTCTTTTTGTGAACGCATTACCATATTTCCCCAATAGTAGACTAAAATTACCAAAAGAGGTACTCAATTGATTTCCGATTTAAATAATAAATGAATGCCTGATGCCATATTTTACCGCGTGACAATAAGCCTGATGATGCCGAAATGCGGAAATCGATCGATCTACTTTTAAAATAAAAATTCAATAATCTCTTTTACGTTCTGCGTGTTCTTCAATTAATTATTCTTATTTAGAAGTTTCATGATTAAGCTTAGAGCTGAAAGATGTCTTGTTCAAAAGCGTCCAAAGGAACCGAAGGTTTACTCTTAGCATTTTTCAACGATTTTGCAAATGAGCTGCCAATTCTGTAATTTCGTGAAGTTGGTTACATAATAAAGTAAAGTAGAGGAAATTTTGTACAACCTCTATCTATGACATTTATGGTCAATTTAAGTTCTGCATGAGCAAATTCTTGATTACATAGTACACTTTTTAAATTTAGAATACTGCCCTCATTTCCGATTTGAGCTGGATATGCCCATGCCGCTGTATGTATAGTATTCATGTGGCTGACCGGGAGATGTTTAATTTAACATCTCTAGCCTGGCCACATCAGATTTTCTAGTTAGTATATTTTGTGACCTGCTCTGAAGAAAGGAGTCTTTCGGCTAAATTATCGATTTTGTGGTTTTGGCAGACTCGGAGTGATGGACTCTTATTTCAGTAACATACAATTTATGCGAGATCAGTCGGACATAATCGTCATAAAACAACTATGTTTTCGCGGGAGGAACCTATTTCTATCCCTTGAAAAATATGCAGCCATTTGAAATACTAACAAAACGTATTCTTAAGAAAAACATAAGATCCATATTGAACATTTTTACTCATCGAAATCGTTTTTAAATTTTTGTATTCATTTCAGTTTTGTTATGATATTTTGAGTTCTTATTATTGTAAAGGGCATCGGTATCATTGTTTTCCGTAATTAAAATAAAACACTCATGAACAATTTAGCAACTGCACCATATCAATACGAAATCGTCATAATAAAATATTTTTCTTATTTCTTTTTTAAATGGCAAAATGTGGGCACTTATCTACAATAAATCAATTGAGCTGTTATTTTTAAGTATAAACTTCAGTCTATAACAGCACCCTTTCTAATTAAAGTAAGTATCAAGCATAAAATGTTCGTTTACACCAACATGTTGCTGTAATAGGAAGAACAGAATTTGCAACGTGTAGATATATTCCATGGAGGCAAACATGAACCTTATCAAGTTGCTTAAGTTTTCTTCGTTACTTACCCTATCAAACAGTAAGGCTGTATTTAAAACAGAACAAAAAACCATAAATGTAAAAATAAAAAAAATTGTGTCGTTCTTCACCTGTAGTCAGTGATGTACTACAGAATATAAAATTAGTAAATAGGTAATAAAATACAGCGAAAACGTGTCTTCCAGTTTAAGGATTTTATCTTAAACTAAAAAAATCGACATATTTAGTTTCGAAGCATCCCGAGTTTGTGACAGCGGTAATATGGTCGTTTTTGACATTTCTTCAACGCACAATTATCGCTTTTTTCTCATTTTTAGAGGAGTAGTTTTGTCAAAAAGTGCACCTAGATAATAATTTTTATAATGTAGGGTATTTGAACTATATTTGAGAAAACCGAAAGACGTACAAGTAATATTAATTTTTTTCATGACGTGAAATTGAATATTTAATATTCTAAGAAGTTGCACTGAATTTTTCATCAATTTGAACAATAAATACCGTCTTCACTTGAAAATGCGTTTAGAACTTGGTCGTAAAGTCAGCATACCTATCTTTTCTTAGTAAACAATAATCGTTTTATTTAAAATGCAAACAGTAGTCTACTTGCATAATAAGCATCAATGACGTATGAATTCTAAAGTTATCCAATTTTATGTTAAAGAACAAAACAACTCATCAAAATGTTTTATTGGCATTAATATTAAAAATTTTACTCGATCAAAGAATTTCTTTTATCGTGACTCTTCTTGAAACATTTTACAAACACATAATGTTTTTCAGCAAATTATTATCTAATTTTGTTTATTATTGATGTAAATACGCATAGCTTGACATCTTTTACCTTTTAAACAGTCAATTTTGGTTTTCTACTAAGATAAGGTAAAATTTTAAAACGTTGATCAAGGTTCAGGGTAAAAAATATTGACCAATAAAGTATATTTTAGGTATTTCTTACTGACTGGATTTAGCAACTTTTGGAACTCCAGGCGTTTTGATCCGGCAATTTTCGAGTTTCTTTCATGGATTAATCCCGGGATTACAAAATCTTTAATCCCAAAATCCCCGGACCACTATATTGTCCGGGATTGGAAGCCCTAATAGACAGCCGCGAAAAGTGTGCATTGTGTAGTCAGAGCACTTGACTTGATTAGCAACATGAATTCTGCTCTAAAACATACTCAAACATACTCAACATACTCCGGACGCGTATTTCTCGAAAATGATTTTAGCGCCCTTTCTTTCGAGCTGGTCATATATGCGACTTTATTATAATTTCACTTTTCATTAAACAGCGCAAAGTTATTGGTGACTTCCAGATTAGAAGAATTAGAATTACTTAGTATTTAGGCAAGCCAAAGTTAGTAGAAGTCGTCTTTACAATACAACGTACCTAACTTTTAATGCTTAGTTGTGTTAAACTCATTAGCAGCGAACCGCAAAAAACGAGTGTATTTTCCGCGTAGGACTTAAGCGACTCGTACGGCATTCCTTCCTGGTTGTCTACGACTCCGAATCAGTTCAAGAAGGAGACATAATTCCCGTCGAGTGTTTTATTTAACTCTCGGAAAATAATGCGGCACGAACTCACGATTATCTTTTTGTCTCCGAACCGTTTATTAACAGTAATCCGATGTGACAAAAACCGTGACGCGTTTTTACTTAGCAGCATCCGCCTGCCGCCTGAAATTTGATACTTCCCCGACAGTTTAGCAGTCTTCTTCCCGTCTTGATTATCACCAGTAATTCGCCGTAAATCCCATTCCAGATGATGTACCATATTTTGCCACTCTATCTCCACGATCTCTACTCCTTGCCTGTCGAGTAATTGCGCACATATCGTCGTGAGATATTTGCATATGGTCTACGCTGCTATCTTCGCACGCTTTGATATTGCGCTCACACGTTAGAACATGTAATCAATTCACCCGCCCTGGCTAATAATTACAATTATTGTAACGCTGATTGGTACTGTTGAGAGCTTCCGTGTTGCGTACGGCCTTCGAAAAAAAGAATCGCTGATTAACTATGAGAACATGTCTGTATGAGAAAATCAAATTGGACTGTTTCAATTACCAATATTGCTATTATTGCGGAGAGATGCGCCGGGTTTGTAACTGTACTATCAGCGAACGGGAAGTGAAGATGTCTTATTAGTGTTGAAAGTGAAAAATATGATGACAGGCACTTGAAATCAAGTGAACTAATGCTCTACGATTATTCCTTATATGACTTGGCTCGGTAGATTTAACGTAGGTATGAGTACTTCTTCATTCTTACAGTGGAAGAATGTCTGCATTCTATATCAACTATTTTCAGAATATTAAACTCTGCATACATATCAGTAATTTTCGTCATCAAGAATTTGTGTTTTAATCTTGACAACGAAGGCGTCGAAAGGAATACTTAACCACTTTCTAGTACACCATTAATGTAAAGACAAAAAATTGCCGGGAGTTATCAAATTTTGTGGTCTACATATGTACAAAATCTGGAAACCGAAAGTTTGCATTACGACATATTTTTTTAAATATTGTTACGTACCACGTGATTGGGATGGTCCATAATTGTTCTAGATACACTCAGAAAACAGCTGAGAAGGTAGGTCGTATAGACAAATACAAATTGTTCTTGATACCCCTCTATACTCTGTTTATATCAATTGCCCAAATACGTCATTACCGTTAATTAGGTTACCAAACGTCGAGGTTGTTCACGTGCCTTTTGTGCTAACTCGGCGTTTGGTATCTATACTAGACACCGCAATCATTGAGGAATGCAGATGTGTAGCCATCTTCAGGCAAAAATACGCAATTCTCACAACAAACAAATAAAACTATTAAAAATTAGTATACTAATAATTTTTGAACTAAGTAAAGACTTTTATTTATAGCTGTGATAATTTGTTTGCTACTACAAACAGCACATGACTTTATCATACAATATATATTAATAGTTTACCTGCATGAGATTCTATTTGATCGAGATCGGCCATGTCTGCATTAAAATAAAACTACTAGAACTAGACAGATATTTTGATTATATTTACAGTACGTAATGTCAAAACATCAGCATTTGACACTACCTACTGTTATAAGAATCAACATCTGACAAATCCTGGCTAAGTAGTTTTAATACTATAGTGTTTTAATGCAGTACGAGCGATCTCGATAAAATAGAATTTCCTCTTCATTAGTTTATTATTTATCTATTTCGACGAACTTCCAAAAATAGCGGCTCAAAAATATTTATTGGGCCCAGCAGGACAAATTTCCGCTAAAATCTAAAAAAAAAATCCACGATTACTTTGGTTGTTAAAAAGGTTGTTGATTCTGATGATTAATATATTATATTGGCTTCTAGCATACTATATTTTCGGGTATCACCACGTCTTCAGTGCTAACTACAAAAGATCATAAAGAATTATGCTCAATATTCCAAATAAGTTTTAAGGTTAACATACCCTCTTACAATCTTTCTTGCATTTATTCGCGAAAACATTGCTATCCGCACTTGAAATATACATTGACTTTGTGAACACCAAGATGTTCCAATATTGTTTCACATAGCGTACGTGCGCGCGTGTTTCTCCTCCTCATCGCATTCTCCATATAATTTGATATGTTTGCGTGTGGAATTGACGTTTCGCAACCGCTGTCAAAAGTTTAAAAATATCCTGGCTACCTCCTATTAATGCAGACACGATTTCAATCAAATAGAATTTGCTCCTGCAGCTAAACTATTAATTTTACCAAAAAATGTTATAGACATAAATTATACAAAATTTCCTCTACTTTAATTTATTATTTATCTAATTTGACGAAATTACAGGAATGACGGCTCATTTCCAAAATCACTGAAAAATGTTTAGAGGGAACAGGCGGTTTCTTTCGACCCTTTTGAAGTTTTATCATAAAACTGCTAAGTATGAACTTTCGTCCCGATACCTTTAGTAGTTTCTTCGGAATCTCTCCACAAAAATCGAGTACACACATACACACATGCACATTTCCGCTAAAATCTCAATTTTATTTTTCAGCACGATAACAATACTTCATCATACTGCGTATGATAAAGTAACATCATACTGCGTATGATAAAGTAAAAAAGAAACTTTCCATGTAAATAATTACATAATATATAGTCATTCTCAAATTTATTCATTTGTTTCTTGTAAACTAACATATATTTGAATAGAATTGTGTTGATCATCTTTGTTTTTAAGTTTAAGTAAATGTATATTATTATCAATCAATTTTATTCTGATATTATGAATACACTAAAATTGTGGGTTAATTAAGATTTAATATGCAGGGAAAGCCTGAATACTTGATGATAAGCGATACTTGCTCATTCCATAGTTTATTATAGTCCATTTTATATCACGAAATGTGTTTCCCATGCGATAATGAACAGAAGCTGATAATGAACAGAATTCCATCGTAGATCTATGTATGTATTTATTTGTATTTCATCTTCCAAATTTTAGTTCATTATTGATACATATATTCATTTCAAGTAACATGGACTGCCATTTATTATTTTATTGAGGTTGGTGTTAAACTTTCCAGCACTTGCATAAATATGCAAGTAAAATCTCTGTAATTATAAATAGACGGAAGCCAGATGTAGACCAGATGTTACAATATAGGTTATTTAGGAATTATAGTATTCACTACTGAAATAATATTTTTTTAACTAGAGTTTCATTCCACATTATGTATATTATATATTTGCCCTACTTTAACCATTTTCGTGCGGTTTGTCTACCTTGACCCGAAATAACCATAACAATTGAAATTACGTATTTAGGTTCTCGCACAAAATAGCACCAATAACACAGTTCAAAAACCAACATTGTTAAACGTTTTGAGTGAAAAAACGGTAAACCCACAACAAGATCGGCCGCCGCTCTTAAGTGGGCCAAAATATTTCAATTTAACCGTGAAAAATTCTCCGGGTTAAGTGAATCTTGAGATTGCAATTTAACAAAAAAAAAACTTTGATGGATTGGCCCCGTTTCATTCGGTCATCCGGTCATAAAATTACAATTTTGCGGTACAGACCGCACCGAGTGATTTTTTTTCACATGGCTCCCACACGGTTAAACTGTAATTTTGCCTTTTTTCGTTGTGATTCAAGTCTTACATGCGAATAATGACATAAACGTTCTCATATCGTTCTTTCTTAAGTGTGGAAGACGAGTCATAAAAAAACAAGCAGTGACAAGTAACTGTGAGATCTTAATACACAACATATTGTGTTCCTTTTATACAAGAAAACCGAGCTGTCAAGTATAAAACGGAGCTACGTACCTGTCGGGAAACATAAACACCATTAACACATCCTGCTCTTAATTTTAATTTGCGCCTGAACAGATTGATTGTTTATATCGTGTAGTATCATTAGTACTTAATAATAATTACCATTGACGCTTTTGCGTCTTGGAATTTTCGTTATATGGAAGTAAATCGGTCCGCATAGTCATTATGACGCTTAACGATAGTAAAAATCTAAATTGGCATTTCGCGAACAGCTCTCAGAATGGCTCGGACATGGAATTTTGTGCAATTATAAAAAATTGTTATATAAGCCGTACGTGTTGTCAGTAAATGGTTGATATTAATAATAATCAAGTTCACGGCTGTTCACATTCTTCACGGCAAGCTACAGATAATGCCGGCATATATTTAAAAGTTTCTGGTCGGTATTGATGGTAAGCTGCTTAATACGCTTTTTTATCTAATATTTTTTGTTTATTTTTATATAATGATAAATAAATGTAAATGATAAATTTTGTAAAATAAAACGAAACACACTAACCGGCGGTATGAATAACATAGTGTATTGTTTATGTATTTCAATTCAAATTTTTCCTTTTGATATTTGTTTATAAGCGATACACTAGGCGATCACGTTTCAAGTCAAATGTTTCATACTTGATAACCCAGTTGTTGGTATAATAATTGGAAGAAGTGATGAAAGGGATAATAAACAGATTTGTTGTATTATTGACAGATCATCCCGAATATAAGAGTAACTAAAAAAATCTGATGTGGCCAGGCACATGACTTTATCATACAAAATATAAAATTAATAGTTTAGCTGCATGAGAATCTATTTGATTCAGATAAATCGTGTCTACATTAAAATTAAATTAGTTAGCCAGGATTTGACAGATATTTTGATAGTCAATACTATCAATAGTAGGTATTGTCAAAGCATCAACATTTGACACTATCTACTGTCACCAGAATAATAGTTATTGATCTCACAAGTACCGAAAGTACGGAATAGCGCGACGAGCGGTGATGCGGCGCGTCACCGATGACGGAGCGTCGCCGTCTCATGTGAGCGAGTCGCGCTATGTAGTTTTCGGCAGGAGTGACATCAACGTTTTTTGTGTTGCGTTTTGACAAATACGTATTTAAAAAAAATTTTAAAATGGTTATATTTCTGGATAGGAAATGTCAGGTTGATACCACTTCTACGAAAGCTCAAGTTTAAAAAGCTAATTCAAATTCTGACAGATTTATATTCGTTCATGACACTGTAGATGTCACATCCGTACCAACATACTAAAACGTAACTATACTCATCGCTATACTTTATTACAATTTTCTCAATTTATCGTTTTTACAATTAGATAACAACGGGTTGATATTTCTTATCAACAAACAATCAAATTGGCGATCTTATTTTATTTGAATTTTGTATTTTCTACTTTGCCGCACTAGAGCGGCAACGTTCCATAGCGGTTCTCCAACCTCTGATGAAATCAGCTGTTTTCAAGTGTGACAGCCATAGACATTTCTCTGGTGACAGCACAAAAAAATATTTGTCAAATCCAGGCTACTTTGAAGCTTCATATCAATGCCAGATGCGACCGATCTCGATCAAATAGAATTTGCTCTTAAAGCTAAACTATTAATTTTACCAAAAAATATCATAGGCATAAGTTATTCAAAATTTCCTCTACTTTAATTTATTATTTAACTATTTTGACGAAATTACAGAAATAGCAGCTCATTTGCAAAATCCTTGAAAAATGCTTAGAGGAAACTGCCAGTTCCTTTGGACCTTTTTGAACCAAAAGCTTTTCAGCTCTAAGTTTAGTCATGAAACTTCTAAATATGAACTTTCGTCCCGGTACCTTTAGTAGTTTCTCCGGAATCGTCTCAACAAAAATCGGGTACACACACACATACACACACACATACACACACACATACACACACACAGACATTTTTTTGTACCTTGGTCAAAAATGTTCAGGGGACCCAAAAAGACCTATTTCCGCTAAAATCTCAATTTTTTTTTTCGGCATGATTACAATACTTTAGCATACTGCGTATGATAAAGTAAAAAGTATACTACTCTCTCCTTTTGTTCTTTGTGCTTACTATAAGGCAATTTGGTAGTAAATATTCTGTATTTTCACAAGCGAACTGTAGAAATGTAGAAATGTCTGAAAAAAGCTGACGTTCCTTGAGATTATAAAAATGTAGGCGCATCTATGTCACGTGAAAATTAATAATCTTAATAATCTTAATATCTTAATAATCTCCATAAAGTATTGGTTTATTAGATTTACTATGGTTGCCCATATTTACCCAAATTGCAATATTGTTTAATTTTTCATCTTGAACGGTTTTGACAAAGATAAAGGTTAATGTGATAATATATATTTTCATTGCCAAAACTAGTATATATGCATTCTTTTATATATATATATATTATATATATTTTAAATTTTATGACTTTTTTGGTATTTTTTTAATAAGGGAAACTTCTCTTATATGACCACTAGTCAACATTTCAAGTAGAATTAAAAGACATTAACAGTTTTCAATGTTTCCTCATGGTTATAACTCTAAAGTTGTGTAAATGTTGTAGGTAAATCATTGTTGCTGCATTAAATGAACTTATTATGAAGCTGCAAATCGATCACATACAATTTTTTTTCCTTTACCTTCAAATATTTAATTTAGTAAATTAATTCATAGTTGTAACAAGGGCTTTAATATGGACCTTTTGCAACAATACGAAATAGAAAAATATAAAAAGACATCAAACGTTACGTTAATGAACGATCAGATTAATTTTCCCTTCAGACTAGTCTCTTCTTATTTAACTTTCTGACCGACCCGTACCTATACATTTAAAAATAGTTTATGCTTGGTTTGTGAACTTTCATGTTTTTGTTTGTCCATCCTTGTACTCGCCCGTTCAGTTGCCTTTCATAGCTCGTACATTTATTTGCATATCCACAGAAATTTTTATTTTAATGTATTGTGAGTGCACTGTGTTTTTTGATTGTTATTAGTTTGTATGAATTGACTTATTGCCCGTAAGTTTTTTCTTGTTTCAATTTGTGAGTGCCTGAAGTGTATTTTGTTGATTTGGGCTGATGATATCAAGTTAATTAGTGCCGAAACCGGTACCTATTAATATATTTTACTACAAAGGATATCGAAGCTTTTATTTTCTGTTTTTTCATTTAAAAATAGTAACTAAATAATAATAATGCGTGATAGCTTTCTCTGTTTTTTGTAGTATTAAGTTGCAACGTTCTTGGTTTAGTTCGCATAGTCAGAGAAAATTGTGGGAAACACCTAGAGGAACTATTTTGCCGAAGGAAAGGAATTTTATCCAACATAATCGAATCTCAGATGTATAAAACACATAAAAATACATCCTAATATTGTAACTGTAAGCATTGTATTCTCTTAAAAGACTGTTGGGTCTGACTGACTGACTCAGTCAACCAACATTGGGAACAGCCTGAACTATAGTACTCCATTAAAAAAAAAACATAATCTTGGGAACAGTAGACGATCTTACCTGGTTTAAAATCTACTTCGTAACAATTCAGCATACACTGCTGAAACATGATCATGATAGAAATAAAGAAAAGAAATGACAATCGAATATGAGGTAACACGACAGAAGGAATTAGACGATCAGCAAACTATTGGCATATTTGTGATCGATAATGAATCAAACCGAAGAGAAATACTTACAGTTGGCCCACAGGATCAACAAATTAGCATACAGAATACCGTACAACCCGTACATCAACAATAGACGAAAGCATGATCCACATATTGTATTGGTACTGATGAGAACCAACAACCGCCACTGATATCCGTAAGATCAAGATCGAAAACAGATCCAGCTGTAGCTCAGTATTCAGTTTTGTCTGAATAAGCTGGCAGACCACTACAAGCAAACAAGCTGTCAATACAATATCAAAATCATAGGTCGAGACTTTACACACCGATGGAAGAGGTAAAGGAAATCGCTTATCCAACATGGGAATTGAATGCAGGAGTTATCGAGGATTTCTTCAATGAAAGTCAACTAACGAATTAATTTACAAAACATTTCGTGGACGTTTTTTGTTCCCAATAAAATTATTTTTACCGATAGGCCTCCTCAGTGTCCTCGGCATACCTACGTCGAGCATAAGTGTTAAGCGTTCAATAAATAGCACTTCTTTGTTCTATAATTTACGACGTCCTCTTGTAAACGCTCCACTTCGTAGCGTGGACACTACGATCGCGTACCCGCTAATAGTGGAAGTCATTAGCGGGCCGGTGAAAAATGAGGGGCGTATCACTGTTACCCAGCGTAGAGCCCGGCAAAAAGTAAAAGTGGAAAATTGTGCACATGTTGCTGCGGAGTAATTGTCTTGCTCTTAAATTGCTCCGTTGGCGTTCTTCGCTCGCAGTAGTAATGTACCGTTTGATTGTATTATGACCATATTCGGAGAGCGAATGTGCTTTTATCAGCGACCAGGACAATACCATTTTTGTGGGGTAGTCGACGGGCATTAACAGCAGCCTAACGGATATAACTGTTCCCTGGCATACTGCACACACCAAGATCAACATCGCGTGAGTACGTTCGCAAGGAAATGTGTCAAATTTACTTCTATTGATTGTCTCCCTTAAAAGTAAAAGTGACTATTTTATATTTCAAGGTACATATTTTTTCACTATTTCTAATACCTTATTTTGTAAGAATCGGGCTGAATGTCAGTGGGATTGTTTTGCATAGTGCAGAGCTCTCACTTCTGGTTTGTCTTCTCTCGTCGTTTTTATTTTTTTTAGTCTTCTTGTATGATCGTCCTTTCTTGTCTTGGTTTATTGTCATTGTTTCATGATAATCGTATACTCTTGTCGTTTCTTCTTCGCCTTCTTTTACGGTCCTGATTTCTCGTCTTGGTTTGTCGTCATTATTTTATCACAATCGTCTTTTCTTGTCTTCTTCGGTTTCTCTTATGGTCCTTAATTCTAGTCTTGGTTTCTCGTCATTATTTCATCATAATCAATTTCCCATGCTGCCTGCGTGTATTTTCCGTCTTTTTTATTGCTCTCATTTATCGGCTTGGTTTGTCATCGCTATTTCTTTTTTCATCATAATCCTCTTCTCTTTCTGATTTCGTTTCTCCTTGGTCTTCTTTTATGATCTTTATTTCTTGTTTTCGTTGATCAACATTCTATCAAAATTAACTTCTCTTGTCGTCTTCGTTTCTTCTTCATCTCCTTTTATGGTCGTGATTTCTCGTCGTGGTTTGACATCATTATTGTATCATAATCGTATTCTCTTCTCGTCTTTGTTTCTTCTTCATCCCCTTTTATGGTCATGATTTCTCGTCGTGGTTTGACGTCATTATTTTATCATAATCGTCTTCTCTTGTCGTCTTCGATTCTTCTTCGTATTGTCTAACGGTTTTTATTTCTCATCTTGGTTTGTCGTCACTATTTCATCTTATTCGACTTCTCTTTTCGTCTTCGTCGCTTCTTCATCTTGTTTTATGGTTCTCATTGCTCGTCTTGGTTTGCCAAGATGCGCCCTTGCCTTCTTCGTCCATTTTTATCGTGATCATTATGCGCCTTGGTTTATCGTCATCTTCCGATTCTTGTTCTTTAGCATGTTCTACTATAACTGCATCTTCTTTCTGGTCTATAACTCCCAAATAACAAATCTTGATCCTTCTACAATTTCTTCACCTTTAATAGTAATGTCTTCATCCAACTGATCTTCCTGATAAAAATTCTCTTCTATTGCAGGAAAGTAAATTGCTTTAGCATCTTCTACTATAACTTCATCTTCTTTCTGGTCTATAACTCCCAAATACCAAATCTTGACCCTTCTACAATTTCTTCACCTTTAATAGTAATTTGTTCATCCAACTGATCTTCCTCATTAAAATTCTCTTCTGTTGCCGTAAAATAAATTTCTTTAGCATCTTCTACTATAACTGCATCTTTTTTCTGGTCTATAACTCCCAAATAACAAATCTTGATCCTTCTACAATTTCTTCACCTTTAATAGTAATGTCTTCATCCAACTGATCTTCCTGATTAAAATTCTCTTTTATTGCCGTAAAGTAAATTTCTTTAGCATCTTCTACTATAACTTCATCTTCTTTCTGGTCTATAACTCCCAAATAACAAATCTTGATCCTGCTACAATTTCTTCACCTTTAATAGTAATGTCTTCATCCAACTGATCTTCCTGATTAAAATTCTCTTCTATTGCCGTAAAGTAAATTGCTTTAGCATCTTCTACTATAACTTATCTTCTTTCTGGTCTATAACTCCCAAATAACAAATCTTGATCCTTCTACAATTTCTTCACCTTTAATAGTAATTTGTTCATCCAACTGATCTTCCTCATTAAAATTCTCTTCTGTTGCCGTAAAATAAATTTCTTTAGGATCTTCTACTATAACTGCATCTTCTTTCTGGTCTATAACTCCCAAATAACAAATCTTGATCCTTCTACAATTTCTTCACCTTTAATAGTAATGTCTTCATCCAACTGATCTTCCTGATTAAAATTCTCTTCTATTGCCGTAAAGTAAATTGCTTTAGCATCTTCTACTATAACTTCATCTTCTTTCTGGTCTATAACTCCCAAATAACAAACCTTGATCCTTCTACAATTTCTTCACCTTTAATAGTAATGCCTTCATCCAACTGATCTTCCTGATTAAAATTCTCTTCTATTGCCGTAAAGTAAATTGCTTTAGCATCTTCTACTATAACTTCATCTTCTTTCTGGTCTATAACTCCCAAATAACAAATCTTGATCCTTCTACAATTTCTTCACCTTTAATAGTAATTTCTTCATCCAACTGATCTTCCTCATTAAAATTCTCTTCTATTGCCGTAAAGTAAGTTTCTTTAGCATCTTCTACTATAACTTCATCTTCTTTCTGGTCTATAACTCCCAAACAACAAATCTTGATCCTTCTACATTTTCTTCACCTTTAATAGTAATGTCTTCATCCAACTGATCTTCCTGATTAAAATTCTCTTCTATTGCCGTAAAGTAAATTTCTTTAGCATCTTCTACTATAACTTCATCTTCTTTCTGGTCTATAACTCCCAAATAACAAATCTTGATCCTTCTACAATTTCTTCGCCTTTAATAGTAATTTCTTCATCCAACTGATCTTCCTCATTAAAATTCTCTTCTATTGCCGTAAAGTAAATTTCTTTAGCATCTTCTACTATAACTTCATCTTCTTTCTGGTCTATAACTCCCAAATAACAAATCTTGATCCTTCTACATTTTCTTCACCTTTAATAGTAATGTCTTCATCCAACTGCTCTTCCTGGTTAAAATTCTCTTCTATTGCCGTAAAGTAAATTTCTTTAGCATCTTCTACTATAACTTCATCTTCTTTCTGGTCTATAACTCCCAAATAACAAATCTTGATCCTTCTACAATTTCTTCACCTTTCATAGTAATTTCTTCATCCAACTGATCTTCCTCATTAAAATTCTCTTCTATTGCCGTAAAATAAATTTCCTCACGTTTTACAGGTGCTTCTTTAAATATCATCTTCATGTTGTTCCATTTCTTCTATTAATTATCATTCCACCATTCTATCACTGTTTTCTTCATTGGTATGTACCGCTGATTGCACCGTGTTTCCACATTTTCCGCGTAATCTAATTATAAAATTATCAATTTTCCGGCGCGAAGAAACTTTTACGTAACGCTGGATACATACTAAGGCTCTTGAAATGAAAAATAAATAATCTCGAGCGCGCGAAATATGAAATTAGTTCTGGGCGAGACGAAGATGCGAGGAGAGCCGTCCGTCTGGCTGATGACTTCTGACAATTGGAGCAATTCACGGCAAATTCAATTACAGCCGAGTGTACTTGATAGCCGCTCTCCGTTAAAAATCCCACGGAGGGTCATATTTCATGCGCTGAAAAGTAAATTACGGCTCGGCTCATCGTGCGTCAGGCCTTTTACTATTAGCTACGTTCGTATGTATGTAAGTACGTTTGTGCGAGTATATGTGTACGTCTTAGGTGGTGCCCTGGCATCTGCAATGGTGCTGGCCCGCGGCCGTTTGGAGAACTATCATGCGTTAATAACTAAACGTAATTAGTTTACCTTTGGGACAATAGAAGGCGCATTAGATGCACGCTAATAAGACCTGTGTGGGCAGCTCTGTTGTTGCAGAACTCAGAACTGCCACAGAAATGTGGCAGAAGAACTATGGTTCTAGTAGACACTGTAAAATGTGGTCAGTTTTTTGATATTTTGCTAGGGTTGGTCATTTGGACCCGGAGACTTCGGGTTCGGCGACCATTCTCCGGGGTACGGGTTTTCAGTTAAATTCTCCGGGTTACCAAAAAGTAATCAACGATCTTTTGACAAATTCTAGCGACCCCAAATAACAGCTTTTTCAGCAATTTCCCCTGAAAAAAAAAACAGATTTTTTCTCAAAATAAGAAACACTATTACTCAATCTTCACAATAATTTAATTTGTGTTTTTGAGAACATGTGAGCAACTTTAAAAGTGGCAATTGTAGCATTTTTAGATTTTATCACGTGTCTAGTCTAGTGCAGTAGGAATTCTGTAGCGATACGACGAACGCAGAAGATTGTATCCTGCCTTGATGCTCATCCACTGACACAAATCTAATATCAATGGTTTCCAAAAAGACGGGCATTATTAAAGATAGGAATTTGCTTGTCAGAAATCAACATTCAATATTGATATATTAATTTACAAAATATGTTTTGAACTTTCGTTGAATGTATTAATATGAATTTTGTTCAGATGAAATAATATGTTTGAGTTAGTCAGGCAGTTCACAGAGTAGCATCATACTGGTCTGCCATAAAACAGTATATTTTAAATCATGGAGATGACGACAGCGATACCTTTATTTGAAACTTTTATTATTAGTTATATATTTATATATTTATTTATATATTTACAAATACTGAGAGTATAGTTATCATTTTTGACTAGAGACAAATTTATTATGGAGGTTTATACAAAAACACCAATATTGTCGGAATAATGAATATTTAAAATTAGGGAACGTCTAGGTAATTACTTCAAGCAAAAACACATGACCTCTTAAAAAATCTCTCAGTACATCAAAATTATGCTTGGTTTAGATGGTAATATTGGCATTTTGTCTCATGTTAGTTAAAGTTAGTTAAATTTCACACCAAAGCGTTACTAAAAAGTTAAAAATAATATAATTATTTTTCTCCGGGTCAGCCTAGACGCAATGTTGGCAACCCTATATGTGGCTCTGTGTCGTAATGCTTACCCTCTTTAGTTTGGTCAATAGGTAGACGTCGAAAGAAAATCTAAATCTGGAAAACAAAAATGAAACACACTTAAAAATCTGAAAAACTATATTAGCAGTTCTCAAATTAAACTGTGTCGATTGGAAATTGCCCACAGAAAGCATTGCCACGTTTGAAAAGTTTCAGTTTCAGAAACAGTTCTTGGTTCACACGATAGACTGTATCTATCTACGTCAAAGGATGCTCCTCTGTATCCGTCGTTTACAATTCCTGTACAGAAACTAAAAATTTTCAATCGTGTAGCAAATTGGTTTTCCTCTTTTCCAGACGTCGCTATTTTCCGATATCAGATTCGGGATATAAACGGGAAATAGTGTTGATCTGCTCAAAGAGGTATCTCTCTAGTCGATCGGAGATAACATCGTTCCATGGCTTGATTGCGTTATCAGGACCACAAGCCTCTTCGAGTTTTATCCTTCGACTTTCCGGTGACGGTATGCGGAAATTAAACCGAGGTATCCTGACGCCGCAACGTTTTATTTATATGATCTCGAGCGAACAGCCGCTCGCGCACTACCAAAATTAAATTTCGTCCGTCGTTGTACGTGCGAAGCCGGCACTTACCCGCCAGGACAGTTTTTACCCCTCATTGTAATGGCAACGTATGTGCTCTGCTGTACTTTCCTCGGGGGTATACTGTAATTAAAGTAGGTACTCCCACTTATTTGGGGCTGCTATTGCAACGAAATAAAGTCTTGAAAACATATTGTTCCGGTCATACTGTAACTTTGCAGAATAACATAGCAAAGTGTGAAAAACAATTTATATGCCCTACATAGTGATTTTTTCACTATATGAAAAGTTGATTCGCAAATATCCTTGAAATTATTTTTTTTAATGTTTACACTGTGCACCATCATTATATATATATATATATATATATTTGACCGAATTATAAGCACCAACAACCCAACTAACAAGCAAGCCAACCCTTGCCAATACAAAGGTGAGAAATAACGGTGGTATTCAGCATTGCTTTTAAATATTATCATGAAAATAGTGCATTAACTTTTATTTTTGAGGTTGTTTTTTACTGATCAATTATTTAAAAATTAGTGTTTCACCAACTTGTCTATTAAATAACTTTTTGCTTCTTGCGCGTGAGAAACACGCGTAAATCTGAAAAAAAAACACTATTAAGTTATTCCTAAAAAATTGCGTGTTTGGACAGGCCCCAAACTGTCATTTCGAACTCTAGAAAACAGAATTCAGACCCGTTTTCAAGTTAGCCCCCACTTTTGAATTTTAAGTAATTTTTTATGCAAATCGTTTGGGAATCGTTAGGGAGGGTTTGGGAGTCCATTATCTTTTCGTTTGGGAGTACATGGTTTTTGAGAAAATGAAAATTGGTTTTTGTACCGTCAAGTTAGCCCCCAGCTTTCACATTTTGTGATTTTATGTATTGGAATGGTTTGGAAATCGTTAGGGAGGATTAGGGAGTGTAGTTTTGACGTTTGGGAGTAATTAGTTTAACGGCAAAGTAATGTAAATGTTTAGTAGTAACCTCAGTTTTTAGTTTAGATTAAAAATGCCACTTTTTATATCAGAGAGTGCATTATTAGACCGTAAAATAAAAAAAAAGTATTTTGTGTACCAAAGCCGTCATAGCTAATGTTGGTCGTATTTCTGCAATAAACCGTTAAAGAATCGTTAGGGAGGATTAAAAAGACCATATTTTTATGTAAAGCAGTGTATGGTTTGACCGCAAATCAAAATTAAAGATTGAGGTTATGTACATACTCAACTATTGCATTTATCGCTTATCGGCGCTTAACCTTCGATAAATTTTATCTATTTCGCCATAGGTCATTAGAAAATCGTTAGGGAGAATTAGGAAGTTCACTTTTGATGTAAGGGAGTAGCTAATTGTACCGCAAATCAATATCTAAGGACGCGGCCTTCTGAATTAAGCTATTTAAAGACTTTTGTTCCATAAATGGGACGTATTTTGTTCATAGTCTTGCAATATTAAATTTGTAAATTTAATATATTTATTTATTGCTTTTATTTTTATATTAGTAACTATATTACACTTATTTTCGACTGTCATCTATGAACACTCGTAAAAATTATACTGTGAACCACGGGAACCACAAACAATTCGAAATTGTGGCAAGGTATGCAGCCAAATATACTTGCACATATTTCCATTGGTTAAGGAACTTTTTAAATACTTCTATCTGAAAAAATAAATTATAAAGAAACTTTCTTCCAACGCCCGAAGAAGCAAAGTTTTATTTAAGACCCCAATTTAGCAGACAACGACAAATGCTTACATTTTGATGGCATAGGTTACAAGATGCTTTTATGGTTGTTCTTACATATATATCTTGTCTTTATGACTATTTTGTGAACAAACGAAAGACTACTCGTGATAAGTTGACATACTATTCCTCCTTTACGATAATCTAACAGTTTTAAATAAATAATCTCAAAACGATAAACGATTTCCAAACGATTTGTATAAAAATTTACCTAAAATTCAAAAGTGGGGGGGGGGCTAACTTGACAACGGTGAATTCAGACGGTTTGTCGAGTCAAGTACACATTCAGTTTCGCTTAGTAAAATTTACCTATCGGTTTATTTGTTAATTTCTGGTCATTTATATTTAAATTTTTCGATGTTGGGACTAAATAAGTCTAACATTTCTAATCAAGTAACATTTGTGGAAATGTTACACAGCATTTCAAATTGCAAAGGTTTACTTTAAATTGCAATTAAATTAAAAGCATAATTGTTAAATCCATAAAAAATCGTCTACTAAATTTCAGAGAAAAATATACTATTCCGTTTGGATAAACCACGTTGGTGCACTTTATAAATAATTTTGCTGTAAAGCAACTACTAAAAATGTTATAACAAGTATTCCTTACTTTATTTACACCATGCATTCCATATCTTATCTTATAATGTGGTAATTCCAAGCAGCAAATTTTCGTTAATCGTTATCATTAACGACGATATTTTTTGTTCCTTAAATTTGGACAAGTTAAATTGTAACAATTTTTACACTTCTCGTAAGCACTGTAATAAAATGTAAAAGAATACTCGAGCAAGAGTCGGGCAGATATAATATAAGTGTCTATTTACCAATTACAGTATGTATGTATTATTTTGAAATAATTATAAATAGTCTGTCTAAATAAACATTTCCACACGAAATAATGCTATTTCGCATTTAAAAGCATTATACAAATTAAACTTATACTGCATATTATGTATGTATAGCAACTTGACCTACGCAGTCTAAAATATGCAAAAAACATCTGGATCGAGGTATACCTGCCGCGTACCCCACCGCCGCCTTATCAGTGTATCGAGTTAGTCGACGCGTCATCGTACGCTGCGTTTATAATTTCAAAATGTCCATAATAATTGTTTGAATTAAATAGAAAAGTGTTACCAGTGCCTTTGTTTGACTGCCTAGCAACAATTTGAGATGATGTGCGACAGCAATCGTATACCGGTGAGTTTATTTTGTGCATAATTAACCGCACTTTCCAAAATGTGATAATACCATACTGCAATGTTAGAGTTGTTGACATTTGGTGCATTGCGGGTACCCATATAGGGTAAAATTGAGATATTTCGATCGTTTATTGTGCGATTTAGGTTATTGGCGATAGATTTTTAATTGTTGGTCGATTATGTTGAGTTACTTGTGGAGATACGTATAATACCATAGTTTATTGTTGTTCATTGTCATATTAGTGCACATTAACCTCTACATCCTAGACATTGCTATTATATTGATCTATTCACATATAAGTTAAGGTCTTTGGGGCCAAAACTAAGTTTTTAAAACAGTTTTTGGTGTAGAAACGACTTTATTGGTTTGGTAGTTACAGGTGAAGGTTTATACGTAAATGGCTAACTCTACTTAGACGCTAAGGCTATTTATTAACTTTCTTATCTAAATGCCGCGCTTGCATATCCTTTGTTCTTCTATTACGCGTCTTCATATGTGGTGGCACATAACTCCTCCCGCACTAGAAGGGACGTTCTCCTGGACGTCTTCTTTGCCCTTTGTAGTTCTTCTTCTCTTGATGATTATAATAACGCGCTTACAAACTACATACAATATCAGCAATACAACAAGTACAAATATTACATAAGTCAATGTTGACGTTCTAGTAGTTATCGTATTGAAATGTTCAAATTTAGAAGTATTATCATTCACAAATTCAGTTAAGTTATACAATACAATTTTAGGTTGTTTTTCAATTGTTATATTATTAACTTTTAATTGTAACGCAAAGTTTCTAGGTAAATTATTAATTTTAAAATAATTCTGTATAATTGAACCTTTAATGTCATATTTACAGTTATCTTTATTGATTATTTGGTACAATCCTTGGATTGTTCGAACACGTGTTAATTTTTCACAAATTTCTTTTATCTCTGTGGGTTCTCTAGAAATTACAATAGTTATATCGGGATATTCAATTATTTCACATGATTTGACAATTACTTCATAGAATTTACAATATTTTAAATCGCTGTGAGTTATAATATTTAATTCGCAACTTTCCTTGTTATAATGATTAATCTGATTAAAACAGAGATATTCATGTTGACGTATGATAATGCATTTTTCAGTCATCAATATGTATGTATCGTCATTAGCTGCTATAAATCTTGAAGATGGTTCAACTTGTGCATACGTATTGTTGACTGGGGTTAGCAAAGGATACAACTCAAAGTATTGATATTCCTGATTATCGATCATTGGTATCTGAAGTATGAAGACATAGATATTTCTTTTCTGATAGGCCTTAATTGTGATTAGGGATTCAATTAAGTAATAGTTCTCTTTTAAAACTTTAAAGGGAAATTTATGGTACTTAGCCAAATGAACTTGTTCAATCTCATTTATTAATTTTTCTGGGGATATTAACAAAGAATGTAAAATATTTCTCTTAGCTAAGTCAATGATCCCGATAATGTCTTGTAATTTATTATTAAATTCTTCCAAACATCTTATTTGCATATTAATAATTTCGTGTTGTTCTATCTTGTTATATTCATCATTTATGTCATTAATAGCTTGACTTACAGATTGAAAATTATCATTAATTTTGTCATTAGTATCGTTCAAATATTTTATTGTTTTAAAATAAACCTCTGACATTTGGGATTGTGATTGTTGCAATTCGTGTATTACTTGGTCATAATGTTCGGCATCAGTTTGATCTAGATTTCCGGTAACAAGTTTGATTATACTTCCCAATATATTTATTAACCCTCGTTTAGTTTTTAAATTTAAGTTTAATGCTTGCATTTTATATTCAATGTCCTCTTGTAATTGTTGTAATAAGTCAGTTCCTACAGTTTCTTGTAACTTATGATTATAATGATTATAATTATTTTTATGGTTATAATATAAGGTTAATACATCACCTAAATCTATTCTAAATCTATCTATCGTACTGGTAAAACTCCAGCTGCGTTCTGTATTTCTTCTATGGCACTGTGGCATCTTGTAATGATGCACAGGATAATTAAAATAGTCTTCATTTGATGTGTTGTTTTCTTCGGTACGCCACTGGTCACTTTCACTCGAGAAACACTAACGAAGCTTTTTACGGCTATTATTAGACGCGACGTTGTTATCACTCGGTGGCGACGCACAATGATTCCGCTTGGTGTTCCAGGAAATTTGTTGATTTGATGAAATTTGATGATTGTTGATAGATACAGATGTTCGCAAAAATTGGGTTGTTTGTTAGTTTGGTTTGGCGTTTTTGCCTTTGCTTGCCTGCTGTGGTTCGGTTGGTTCGGCGTTGCTTGCCTGCTGTGGTTTGGTGACGCTGGGAAATGTGATCCACGGGTCGGGGTTCTTTTTCGGCACTTAGGAAACAGATCCTTTCGTCCGGTCGGGATTTTTTGGCACTTAGGAAACAGATCCTTTCGTCCGGGCTTGATGCGCTGGTAAATTTGATACGCGGGCACCTTGAACCAGATACGCACTCCGTGCACTCCGTACTCCGCTCGCTGTAGTCTTTCTTGGGTTCTTTTGTTCGTTTTGGCAGTAAAGATTTGAAAATCACCACAATTTTTGGGTTGTGTCTACCAAATCCTACCGACTGCGCCAGTTAAGGTCTTTGGGGCCGAAACTAAGGTTTTAAAACAGTTGTTGGTGTAGAAACGACTTTATTGGTTTGGTAGTTACAGGTGAAGGTTTATACGTAAATGGCTAACTCTACTTAGACGCTAAGGCTATTTATTAACTTTCTTATCTAAATGCCGCGCTTGCATATCCTTTGTTCTTCTATTACGCGTCTTCATATGTGGTGGCACATAACTTATATATTATATTTTTGGCGAGACTGTACTGACATTTCACATTTTGTCCCGCGCCCCGCGGTGTTTTCAGTGTCCCGCTTTATGTTTTAGTTACTCCAAACGGTTTTAACTTATAGTCATTATGAATGCACATACTTTGTGTGTTTTTTTTTTAATTTTGTCGTATAAATTATCATATGAACGCCATTATGATACTGTTTAACTTTATCAAAGCAATTGGTTTAAAATTTAAGTTTCCCTTGGCACACAAAACAATTTAGTAATCAGTACACTATCTCGATTGATATTGTGTGCTTTTTTAAAATAAATTTGTATATGACCTTTTATTGTAGAAACATGTTGCTCCTTTTGTGCCCTTTTGCGGCACCCCTAAAAGGTACAATGAACCAAAAATCAATTCAATCAAGTTCCTTACACCAATAAATCATTATAATATTATCCACATAATGCGTACAATGGTTCGTTTTTTGAATATTTTATTATGTTTCTGTAAGAAACATCTACGGTGAAATTCCTATATTTAATAAATTATAAACTGACAACAGTTTTTGGAGCCAAATTACATAAACTAGCTTGTTGCTGTACATTCATTCACATTAATGTTTGTGACTGCTGGATAATAATCCTGTGTTTTCTATTGTTCTAGGTAAGTTTCGAGAACTTTTGTCAACGAACTCTATGTATGTATATAGTTTATATGATAACTTTTGATTGTATACTTATTGGCTAATTGCTACCTAAAAACAAAGCATTCAAGTACAATTTGGTTTCAATTATTATGTAGCGTTGTCATATCTCCTGTTGTTTTGTTTTCTTTTCATATCTCACAAAAAGTACATCCGATACCGTTGTTTTTCAGTGCTTTCGTTTGATAGTATTTATGAAATAAATTGCGTTCAGAGGTAAATAAATTCCTCAGTCTAGCTACTATAATGTTTCTGTTTCTATCAATTTTGTAGATGTATTAAGTTGACGAAAATCTACGTTTATAATATTGTACCCATAAACAATCAATTTGTTGATTTCTTTATATAATTTTACTGTCATAGATCAAATCCCAATTAAAATTTCAGTGAAATCTTTCAACTTTCTTCTAGAAGCTTTGATATTTTAACTTTTGTTTTGCCTTTTTTTGTCTGTAAGGGAATCTGAAAAGAAAAAACGAGTTAGCGTTGTTTTTAGACCGTTCCTCTCAACCTGGCATATTTTGTTATAATATTCAAAACAAGTAAATTATAACATTTGTTAACCATCTTCATGAAACCTAAAATATTTATAAGTCTTTCGTATACCTCCACCACAAAATTAGAAATAAGGTGCTTCCTTAATAGTCAAACTTACACTACGGCAAAATATTGTGTAATTCAAATAAATAAGAACTTTCTTTATTAAAAACCACAATAGATTTATTTCTGGATGAACGTGTATTTACACATTTACTAAATCTATTAGGTACAATAACCGTATATTTGACGAAATTATGGCAAGGAAAAAGGTTAAAATTTACAACATGAATTATTTAAAAGACTGAATAAAGCCAAATAAACATACACTACGGTGTAACAACAATTTTTCAAATCACATGAGATATCATAAAGTTGAAGTTGCCTTTATGGACCTAATATATCACACAAATACATAAACAATTGAAAGATATCGGTCTATCGCAAGATGCATAAAATTTACAAGTTTATTTAAAGCAGTGTTTGGTATAAAAAAATATGTTTTGATCAGGATCACAAAAATTATATCTTTGTATCCAACCCAACTCAAAATCATATTGATAAAAACGCAAGTATTCGGTTTAATTAGACCCCCCCCCCCCGCTTATGTCAAATTCTGGTCACCTTACCCATACAGCCAGCTAAACTTAGAAAACTGGCCCCCTTCCGATTTGAGCTGGATACACCCATGCCCACAACAATATTTTTGCGCTATCTCTGTGGTGCTTTTGTAAACAATTCTTAGGTATACAATGCGATGTCAATTGTGGAAATTAAAGAAATTAATCGATTGAACACTCCACTCTCCAGGGCACTGGTTAAGAACATTCTCATAAAGAAAGAAAAATACGACAAAGCGTTTAAATATTGCGTGGCGTAGCTCGGTGCAGCTGTAAAAGCGTGAAAAGGAATTCACCGATTAATGTTCAGATAGTTGGAAGGTCGCAATCAGGTAGCGCTCATAAACAAATGCCGGTTGACAAATGCGAATTGGAAGTTATTTATCCCGCGCGGTACGGATAAAGGTCCTGCGCGGAGTCCTGCGGCACCCCGTCTCGCACTTACGGCAATTTGCCGGAAGATTAATCGGGCCAATTATGTACGCGATCCGTTTAAAATTAAAAACCGCGGTTTCGACGGCCCGAATCCTGGAGGAAGGACTCTGCGGCATCGGTGTGGATGCCCGACCGCAAAGGTTCATTCCACTTGCGGCCTTCGTCATCCCCTGTCCGGCCTTGCCCCCACTATATATATATATATATATATATATATATATATATATATATATATATATATATATATATATATATATATATATATATATATATATATATATATTAGCTGCACATGAGTTTGCATTAGATCCACAGCCCAGATTGCAGAAGTTATGCATTATTCACCAGGAGTTCACAATGCAAGTATTTTTGCATCGCAGATCCAATTATCCGGATCCCTACTTTGCCTTTTGTGGCCGCAAAAAATCCACCGTTACTGCGATATTCTGGAAGATTTAAAGCAATTACTCGGCAAACGGTGTCATATGGAATTAATTACGTTTATATGGTGAATTATATTTATTCGGAAAGAATGACCAAGCTGGGAAATTTTTTGATGATAAACACATGTTTTGAAATGCATGTAACGATTGTATCGGGCACCTGATTGATTTGTTTGGTTGATTTGATAGGAAAAGTAGTGTTTATTTTAATGCTTAGGTACGGTTAAATGTAACATAAAACAAACTTACTTTCCATTGTTAAAGTCTCTATTCCCGTATTCCAGTATATTAATAGTGTCTTAATTATATTTTTATATATTTTACTTATACCGGGTGATGGACAAATGAAATTTTGAGAAGTGCAAAAAAATGATATCAAAATATATAATATATAAAAAAATTATGAATATAAACTACTATAACACATAAAACTTTTTAAAAACTTCTGGCAAATGTCAAACAAAATACTTCATAACGACGTAAAATAAAAATGATATCCATATATCCATGAAAAAATAAATTAATCAAAAATTTCGACCCTTAAACGATTTCAATAACGTTAATAAATTTTTATAAATTATGCTCACATTTTCAACATCTGTTTTAAAATTACATGTATTTAATTCATTAATAAACAACATTTCCAAAAAAAATCTATTCCGTTGATTTTTACAAACACCAAAAATTTTAATATTTTCAAAATCAAAGTTGTGGTTTTCTTTAAAAACTTGTTGCGCTAATGCACACCTTAATTTACTTGTTTTGATGTCCCATATATGTAAGGAAATTCTACTTTTTAAATAGTTACCAGTCCAACATACAATAGATTACAACAAGAACAAGGAATAGAATAAACAATACCAGAATTTAAAGCCAAAGGCGTTTTATCTTTAACAAAAGAAAAACAACTATTAATTTTTAACAAATTATATTTTTAAAATTTAATGCTATTACTTTTTTAAATTTTGGTTAAGCTAGATGTTAAACCCATTACATACGGAATTTTTAAAAACAAAGGAGGTTGTTGAAGCAAAGGAACAGTATAGTTATGAATTGACCGAGAACCAATTAATAAACGATTAAGTAAGTTTTTTGGGAAACCATTATTCAATAATATCGAAAACAAAATTTATAAAATTTTGTGTCGAAATTTGGAATTGCAGATTTTTTCTATTCTATTTTTTACTGCCAAAACTGTATTGAGTTTTTGATTAATTGAATGATTTTTTGTAACTTTTCTAAACCAATCTAAAAGCAAAATATTTTTTTCTTTCAACAATAAATATATTTTTATTAAAGCTACTAAAACAAACTAAGGTATTTTCAATTTGGTCCTCGGGCAACGCAGAAATAATAACATCAACGTATTTATGAGTAAATGAAAATTTAAACGGTAATTTTGGGATAATATCATCTAAAAGTTTATCCCTAATAATTTTGGCCAAAATAGGAGAAATTGGAGAACCCATATGATTTCCGTCAATAGTTAATAATAATGATAATAATAATTTAATTTAATAATAATAATATCATTTAATAATTCAGTTATTATTTTTATATATATTGATTTTCTTTCGGAACACAAGGTATGTAGTATGTACTTACCTACTACCAGTACAAAAAAAAACCTTCCAAGATCTGAATTTAATAAATTAAAAAAGTAACGTTGTGAAAATTAATCAGTGGGAATTCTTAGGTAGGGACCTAAAAACTATCCCAACTTTGGGACACATTTTCAAGTACAGAGAGTTAAAAAGTGGATGCTGTTGTAGGCAGTATTAAGTAAAAATCATCACAAATCGAAACTTCATAAACCTTGTGAAATATGATGGAGGTTGATTTGTTTAAAAAGTAAAAAATTCACAAAATTGCTGCTATTTGAATTTTCAGGTAGCTGCTATTTCAATTTTAATAGCCTTTAACTTTCAATAAAACATATTTGATTTAAGAAAAAAAAAACTAAATCCCGTATAATAACTAAACTATAATTGGTTTTTATGGCAAACACAGTATATTTAAAATACTTCCCTTGAGCCATTTAAATAAGCAGAATAAATGCAGCACCGTATATAACACGTGATGCCGCTGGTAATAATATTATAGACGTATTCTATGGTTAACATAATATCCTGCATATCTAACATATAAAATATTCTTCGAGTTCTTTCTTGTATCAATAAATATTACCACGAGCACGCATATAGTAAGATATGTAAAGCTCGAGTAGTAAAATCAAATTAAATTAGCTCTGTGGACGAGTCATTTACGGCGGACAAGTTGGATGTGATCATAGGAGGCGACCGTGGGTGTACCGGCCGGACAAATGCGAAATTGTCACCGGAGTATCACCGCGCAATAGATTACAACGGTAACATCCGAGCGGTTCCATTAATTTCATTTCTGCATACGCGACCGAGCGCCTTTTGATAAAAAACCGACACGGATAATATTTCGTCATAAATTTGCCCGGCGTACCTGAAATAGCCGGGCAATAAAATAAGAGGCTTGCGCGGTCTGCCCGTGTGGCCGCGCCGCCGTCGCGGCCGGCCGTCGCGTCCCGCTTTGCACACCGCGCACGTATCCGTAATATCACCTCTCTACGGCGGCAGCGGCAAAATCCGCATAGAGCAGTACGCAATCTTTCGCGGCCGCTATCTAGATGCGCAGATATCGCGGAAATGGATTTTATCTGTTACGCCACCGCGACAAAATAATCCGACAACTCGCGCAACTAAACATCTTGAATATCTTCATCGTTGTGTGTAGGTATATATTATGTAATATGTATGTTTGAATTCATGCAGAATGTGGTCGGATTACTCTACTGTAACTACAGTCGTGTCTATTTAATTAGTACACTGCAAGATTAAAAGTATTGTACAATGTTTGTTATCTATACATGCAATACTAAGAATATTCTGTATTCTATAAATTTGATTTGATTCTATAAATACCGCAATTTTGGTCCCATATTCGACTGAAATGAAATACCGTATCATAGAGGTTTTACTTGTTTTTGTCTCCACAGATTTGAGTTCAAGGTTCAGGCTTGGAAGCTAATCTGTTCAGTTTTTTTTTTGAGTATTTTGAAATACATTTTATTTCGTTTTTCTTTCAAAAAAGAATTCTTAAATGAAAGAAAATGTTTCAAGCCAAGCAAATATTCGCTTTGATTTAAAGCAATAACCGCAAACATATAATTTTCTTACGTTTTGAGAATACGTAAGATACTTCGCTGTGTGTATTATACCTGGTGAGTCTGTAAAGCGGAACTTATTCTGATCCCTGTAAATAAGAACAGTAGAGATCTGAAATTTTTGAATCAGGAACTAGAATCAAAATACTACAAGATTGTGTCATAAAAATTCTTTGTTGTGTTATAAATTATTGAATTTGATTATAATTCCTGATTTAAAATGTGGGATGAAGGAATATCGCCTCACAGCCTATAACATACACTTTTTTTATTTATTACTAAAACATAACATAATCTATTTTAAAATTAGGTGTTTCCGGAGAACTTTTCCTCAGAAGGACTGCGACATACATTAGATATAGGTTTCTTAATTAAATAGCAACAAATAAAGTCAATTTTGAAGATTGTGTTATTGTATTTGTAGCAAAAATTAATTGTACATTATTTTAATATTTTATTGAATGTCTTGGCACTATTTCATATTCATATAATTTGATGTAATTTTAAATGTGACGATGTGTAGAGCTTATTATTTCCATGAAAATTTGTATTTGAAAGTTTGTCACATTTTAATAGCAAACATCAAAATACATCAAGAGTCATCTTTATCACTTGTATGGTAGCACTTGGTCAACTTAATTTGAAGTTTTATCGTTATTGTTAAATAGTCTGGTGTTCAACCTAAACGACATAGAAATTTTTTATATATAAAGACGACGGTCTATATAGTTTTGTCCTCCTAAACATAACATATCGTGTTTGCCCCGTAGTTGTGCTATGCTTTTCTTTTTCTAGCTTTGACACATAATGTGCAAGCTTCCATGTCAGCTTACTAGAGAATTTTAGTAGGTCTCGTTTTATTGTAGGATGCTAAAAACTGTAATTTTTTTGATTTTTTTCTTTCAAACTTGTGTCGTGATAGAACTCTTTCAGTAGGCTCAAATGGATGTCTACTTGGGCATTTGAAGTTATTTTATCTTTCAGTAAGCTCGAATAATGCCTGTCAGTTTTTATCCCGTGTTTAACTGTAAAAATCACCATCAAAGAGTTACTCACATTTGCTTCATAGTTTAGTATTTAAACTTTTAGTTATGCCTTCTTTACATCACAAATATGAAACTAAAAAAAAGGCACAAACAATGATTCGCTATAAATAAGACCATAACATTTTCTCAGCAGGCTGAAGTGAAACCTTGAACCTTAAACTGAAAGTTGTAAAGATGCAAATTGGTGATATCTCTAACGAGAGGTACTTTATTACTGTCCAATTTGACAAAAACTCAAAAATGAGATTTCTTGACGTTTTGTGATAATAGCCAATACCAACAAAAACACCAACAATCTATCATGCTATCCTGTGAATACCAGGTGGCCATTGCTCGAATAAAGTGTCAAGATAAATAAAAATCGCTCTACAATTTTAAAGTTAATGAGGCCAAAGTGTCTATTTTTCGTATATTGTATGCATATATGAATCTATGCCATCACGTCAATGAAGCTAATAACATTAACAAGAATAATTTCTCTTCTATATTCAAGAAGATATACAGGTTTAGTCCACATCGTTCAATTGACATTATCTTCCATCATTCGAATGTCGGACATTATGCGAAATGATCTATCAGACGAAGTGGGCAAACCAGAGCGAGTCGGTGACATGAAGACATTACAAATTATCTTCGCTTGCCATAAATATCTGCAGATAGCGCAAACATGTCGACGGCCATAAATTGAGCATATGCTCCATTGAGACATAACTGTTCGGCGGCGCGCTTATGCTGGCTATTATGAGCGAAAAACGCGGAAGCCTTCCTGTCGGCGTCTGTACCGCCAAACCAGTTCGCCGGTATTTGCTGAAAATAGCGCAAATATACGGACCTCGGTCCAAAAGGCTGTGGCCGAGAGATCGTGAGGCGCGCGGAGCGTTTCGCTGACGACAAGCGCTGATTAGAGGAACAAATAGTTACTCCTGCTAAGACACAGCACAAATACCATTATTTAGTAAAGATAAACACGGAGCAATACCAGTCGTGTAAACTGCCGGAGCGGTTGTCAACCGCTGCGGAGATGATACACCCACTTGATCACGTTCAACCTGCCTACCATACATGCGCAACTGCATTAGGAGAATATTTCACCGCTCGGACACGTCCTAGCCCTCGCTGAGCACATTCCAGTAAACTACTAGATTCCTACCGACGTCTATAATTGAGTCTTAAATTCTTTCCCATCTACGGTTCTAGGAAGCTCTCTTGCCTCTGATACTTGAGCAAAATTGCGACTTTTTGTAACGTGTCCGCAACAGAAACACCTACATAACTGCCAATGCGAACAGCAATCCACGCATCATTCCTCAAACGATATCTGCACTTATCAATGCGTATTCTGCTACCACAGCGCAGACGGGAACCCAAAAAGGGAAGCAGGTGAAATACAGCTTCGGTAACCCGTCTATTCTAGATCAAAGGTATATTCGAATACAAACGTACGGACAACTGACTATTTCAAAGGAAACGGTCGTATTGAACGTGCAACAAAAACTGCGTGCCTGTGAAGAAATCCTGCCGTAGAGAGTACGAAATAAATATTGAGAATCGCTATAAATTCAAAATGCCATCAGTTCATATATATTTCAGATATAATAGTTTAATGTGCTACAAGTAGTCGAATAATAGGTAATTAATATTTTGATAATTGGGAACATTTGAACTACGTCATCAATTTTTATGATTTGTTCGGTAGAATGTGAATGTGAAATTGAAATTTATATAATGATGAGCATTTTGATATAAAGTTGAATGAAAAACCAAAAGATTTATTTTTAATTGAATTAGTTTTTGTTATTATATCGTCAGGTTAAAGGTAAAAGTCACTATGTGACATCTTACCACTATTGCGAAAAACAAGAAAAACACACATTGATAAAGAACTTGGAATTAAAAAATATATATACATTCTAATGTAAATATACTTGTTGTACATTCTAGTTGATTTAATACTTAAACACCCCGTATTAAGTGTGTAACTATTGCATTTTACTTCATGGAAAAACTTTTTATGATTTTTGCACTTAGTGAGTTTTACCTTTATACATTCTTGCACATCGGTGTCATTAAAAGAATGTTCTTCTATTTTTTTATACATATGTTTTTATTATAAAACTGTTACAGAAACAAAAAATCTGATGTGGCCAGGCACATGACTTTATCATACAATATATAAAATTAATAGTTTAGCTGCATGAGAATCTATTCTATTGAGATAAATCGTAGGTATTGTCAAAGCATCATCATTTGACACTACCTACACTACGTCATCAGAATAATAGTTATTTATGTCACAAATGCCGAAAGTACGGAATAGCGCGACGAGCGGTGATGCGGCGCGTCACCGAAGGCGGAGTGTCGCCGTCGCATATGAGCGAGTCGGCTATCTAGTTTTTGGCAGGAGCGACATCAACGTCTATAGTGTTGCTTTTTAAGAAATACGTATTTAAAAAAAATAAATGGTGTCTGTATAGTAAATGCTAGGTTGGTACCACTTAGACGAAACGTCAAGTTTAAAGGTGCGTTCCGATTGGTAGGTAATGGTAGCTAATGGCGGTGGTAGAATACGAAATTATAGTATTTCTTACATATCGTGATAATGACACATATTAGTTTGCATGTACATAAACATGAGTCACTATCAATTTTCTATTGGAAATACTATAACGGCGTCGGCTACCACTGCCATCGTCACTAATGAAAACGCACCTTAAAAAGGTAATTCAAATTGTGACAGATTTATATTTGTTCATGACACATCCCTACCAACATACTAAAATAAAACTACACTCATCGCTATACTTTATTTATAATTTTCTCAATGTATCGTTTTTAGAATTAGATATAAAGACGGGTTGATATTTCTTATCAACAAACAGTCAAATTGGTGATCTTACTTTATTTGAAATTTGTATTTTATAATTTGCCGTACTACAGCGGCAACGTTCCATAGTGGTTTTCCAACCTCTGATGAGATCAGCTGTTTTCGAATGTGACAACACAAAAAAATATTTGTCAAAATCCTGGCTACTATGTAATTTCATATCAATGCAGATGCGACCGATCTCGATCAAATAGAATTTGCTCTTGAAGCTAAACTATTAATTTTACCAAAAAATTTCATAGGCATAAATTATTCAAAATTTCCTGTGCTTTAATTTATTAATTAACTAATTTGTCGAAATTACAGAAATGGCGGCTCATTTCCAAAATCCTTCAAATAGGCTTAGAATAAACTGAAAGGCTAAACTATTAATTTTACCAAAAAATGTGATAGGCATAAATTATTCAAAAATTACTCTACTTTAATTTATTTATTAACTATTTTGTCGAAATTACAGAAATGGCGGCTCATTTGCAAAATCCTTCAAAAAGGCTTAGAATAAACTACCAGTTCCTTTGGACCCTTTTCAACCAAAAGCTTTTCAGCTCTAAGTTAGGTCATGAAACTTCTAAATATGAACTTTCGTCCCGATACCTTTAGTAGTTTCTCCGGAATCGTCGTCACAAAAATCGTTTACACACGCACACACACACACACACACACACACACACACACACACACACACACACACACACACACACACACACACATACAGACATTTTTTTGTACCTTGGTCAAAAATGTTCAGGGGACCCAAAAAGACCTATTTCCGCTAAAATCTCAATTTTTTTTTTCGGCATGATTACAATACTTTATCTTACTGCGTATGATAAAGTAAAAAAATCAATTCACTTATGGAAAATGAATTTAAGAAATTTGTAGGTTCTTCATGTTCTCTGTGTGTTGGTTCTGGAATTACATACCTGCTTTATCTACATCTTCTGTCCGGCAATTTCAACACTATATATGCTTACTCTTTTTTAATTGCTAACTTTTTGTCTTATTATTGTAAATAAGCCAATGTGTGTTGAATAAATATGTCCATTGTAAAGTCAGAAATAATTATGCTTTAAAAGTGATGAAAGTTAATAATGAAAAATGAAAATGGCTACAACACATTTACCTAAACGCAATTAACGTATGAATTGAAATACCTTCGAAACATGTATTTTCGTGAAAACATATTGGAATAAAGTCATCAACACACTGGACGTGTTTATATCACCCCTAAGCCGATATAAGCTAAATAGTTCTTTAGGTAGATCGTATCTTTATTCTAGAGAACGTAATCAATGTTAAAGCCTGAATATTCTGACCATTATTGGCTAATATTATTGCATTTCAGAGCAAAAGTGTCTTTAGAAAAGTTGTAAAATTTGAAATAAAATTTCTGAACATTTCATTAATAGTTCACGAGTTATGGCAGAGAAAAACAACGCTCTTATTTTCAAAAATTATGCTTTCCCTAAACATTTTAATTGGATATTTTAAAACGTAATAAGTTTTACACAATTGAAAAGAATTATACAGACATATAGTATAATAATTATCTTATTATAATCCGTTTTCTTTATATTTCAAATCAGTTTTGTCTGATTTTGTTACGACTCATAACATAGTTTTCCTGCGCCATAGCTCGTAAACTGTAAATCTAAAAAGGAACTTTACTAATACAAAAATGATAGAAAATGCTACAAATTTGTACATTTGCTCCATAGTGAGGTGAAAACGAGATATAAGAAAACACTTTTTTAGCAGGATATTTATTCCTAGAAGTTATTTCATAATTGCCAAATAACAAACTTTTTTGAAGTTTTGCAAGCTCAAGTTTTGCTGTTAACTAGATTAAAAATGAATTAACGAAGTACGAGATGCATTTATTACAATAGTGGTAAAAATCACTAGTGATGTAGTGAGTTTTTGCATAAATACACATAAGTTACATCGTACATAATGACCTTTTCGGGAAAATTATTGGAGTATGGACGCATTTCAACACATTCTGCTATTATCCCCTAATAAAGCACGTATTTATACTCATATGGGTACAATAATCTCGTTTTTCAACAAAATGTTACTTAGTGATTTTTACCGTTAACTCGACGATATATGGGCAGTGTTTTGTGCAACAAAAAAGTCTAACCGTAGAAATATTTTCCTAGTATAATGCGCCTTTAACATTATAGTGGATTATTCGTAATATTTTTGTTTAATATGTCTATTAGTTTATTAACAACTTATTGAACAATGTGGCATTATCGATAATATGGAATCTACCACTGTAAATTAATTTATACGGCTTAATAAATATCGGCAAGGAGGTAACTTGATAAATGTACATCCTGGCGACTAGATACATAATTGAACAAGCATCTTGGGTAGTTCATCATTCCGCCGTCCTTCGGATACCGGCGCTTCTGATTCGCGGCCGCACCACTGATATTTCGACCACCTATTAAACCAATTAAAGTCCCTTCTTGGAACGACGGAATTGGGCGTGACGATCTTTTCCTAATTATTACCAGAAAATTACAATTAACTAATTGCGACGCACATATATAATTGTCGGCATTGCACGGTAGCAAAACCGAATTAATTGATTTCCTTGCGCATATGTACTGCTATATAATTAAATTCTGTTCATTCCGGTGTCTTGTCCCTCTTGTTTCAATAATTGACTCGTGTGCAAAAGATTATAGAGACATATGCGTTTCCTTTGCGGCCACCTTCATCATTTATGTTAGACATATCATTTTTTTAGGATATTGGTGCGGGAGGAAGTTATGGTGTTGATGAAATTAGCATATTAGGCTTAATTGGGTAGTGAATTGCTATCAATATATTGCAATAAATATAGTAATGGAACAAAGCTATTAGGGCAGGACGAAGTTATGACATTTCCATTTCCGTTTCTCCTTTAGCTACAGCTTACATTGCTGTAAAACCGACCTTTTTCAAGCTTGTCAAGATATGAGTCTCATATATTTTACTAGTACCTACATATTTCATACTTCAACATCTCATACCGATACTAAAAAAAGAATTGAAACTTGATAAGAATGAGTCATCATTATATATGATACCATTAGGAGATAAAGGGTCTAAAGATCAGCAATAAAAAAGGGGGTTGCCATTAGACAAATGTCGATGACGTGATAAGTCAACAGCAACGTTGAAGTTTTCGCGTTTTTATAAGAATCCAACAGGAAATTATCAAACAAATTATTATCAAACAATAAATAAATCATTTTTATAGTCCTTTTCCTCAAATATTCCTTCAAAATTAGGCATAGAGTTGCTTTATAGCCACAAAAACACACGAAGCGTAGAGTTATTATACTAATAAGATAATATAAGCACTGAGTGTAGCACTGAATGGAAACTTACATTACTGTTGTTTGTAATAAATTGGTTTGTTTCCTTTTATTGAACTTTTTTTGTGGAAACAAAAATACGACGATTTCAATTTACATAAAACATTATGCCAAACCTGAAACGGTAGCCTCCATGCAAGTACAAGTTTAAATAAACAGTTTAGTTAATTATATAATAATTAAAATTCAATTCTTGACCTTCAGTTATTTGTAATTGACAACCTTCAGTTGGTAGTAATTTTTGTAGATTTTTAATTGTCTTAATGGTAGGGGAAACCTTAAAATGGCCCCATAAGAAACCTTCAGCTTTGTACTTTACCTGAAATCCTGAAGGTTGTTTACCAATATTATTGCATCATTTACAGCGATTTTATGAGTAGTGTGCGAAAACGTGAGTCGCGTTCACTATTACACTGCAAAGAAATCTACTGAAATCGTCTATTCGCGTTTTGTTTACGTTCACAAACAAAAGTTATCAATGTTCCTTAATTATAAAAGTAAAATTTAAGACGATAACCATAATCATCAGAATCATCAGAACAAATCTCATGTGGCCAGGCACATGACTTTATCATACTATACAGCAGTGTCAATACTGACAATATTGTCAATATAATTAAAATAACTGTCAAATCTTGGCAAACTAGTTGAAATGCAGATACGAGCGATTTCGATCAAATAGAATGTGTAATGTGTGTAGACAGGTTAGCGTTGGTTCGAATAAAAACTGCTAACGCTTCTCTAATGGGTTGTATATGTTACGGTGATAGTGATAAATAACTTATTATTAATAATTACCGGTTATTATTAATAATAGCCAAGTGGCGAGGTTAAAGTGAGGAATTTATCACACGGAGCGGCTATAATTAATAATTTCCAGCATGCTGTGGTCAATGTGATATATTTCAATTCAATATTGCATTAAGGTGATGCTACAATATAATAGCCTCAGATTTGGAATTCTACATAATCGCCACACTACGAATCTACTCACTGGGTTTTCAGTGTTGGGCCTTTAGTCCTGGCTAACTTATTTAGGTACTACTCATGACTAAAATAAGACAGATTATCAAAACGAGACTAAAAAATGCCAATCCATACTGACTGCATGCACGAGTGTGTAACTCTTTGGGTTATGCTTATTTGCGCAATTCTTAAAAGCTAAATAAGTAATAAATTAGAAACTTGGTTTGTATTATGCCAGTGCATACGTATATAGTGCTGCTGTATTTTGCAATTCGTGGCAAGAAAAATTCTTTTTATTTTAACTTATTATTTATTATCTTAGTAATACAAAACTTTAAAAAATGTTTTATAGTTAATTTTGAATACAAAATTCCTTCTAGACCTTTATTTTTTTGTGGTAGTACAACAATTACACCATTTATATTGTAAAAATAAAGCAAGATAAAGTTTATAACAATAGGACGTCATCTTCTTTTGTTTTTCTATTTTTTTAATAAAAAAAGTACTGCAAAGATCATAGTAATTGTATTTCCGTTGATTCCGTTTTTTTCTTTAACTCTACCGACTATACTAACGACTCTACCGAATTCAACAGATCTCAAGCTGGCAGCACTGGGTGGAATACCGGGCGCCTGTGAAGCGACTGCGAGGTAGTGTCAACTGTTCTGTGAATGTTGAAGGTTGTGTTATGTCTGTTGCAACTTGCATGTGTAATAATTTGGACAAAATGGATCGTGTAGACATGATGAAGACACGGTTGAACGAACGAATTATGACGCTTAAATCAACAAAAGGAAAAAATCATCAGTTAATCTCTAAAGATGATTATTATACCTTCTTCTACATTTACAAAAAAACTACCCACATGCATTAAATATTAAAATGGGTGTTATTGATAATAAAATGGTTAACTTTTTTGAACACTATATAAAATGTTCTTTCTTTTGTTTTCGTCATTGAGCCGTCCTTGGGTGTATACCAAATATAATTACCAATTATATCCAGTAGTTTCTAAAGTACAAGGGAGACAAAAGAAAACATTCTGTATTATCAATTTTTGTATTATTCGCAATTTTGGTCAATGGGCTAGCCGTACTGATGATTTGCGTCGAGTAAATAAATATAAAAGGTTACATTGTAATCAAAATAACTTAGCTAACTAGGAAATTATTAATAATATCCGGTCCATGTGATTATTTAAGTGTTTCTAATCACATTGACCAAATGATGCGGTTATTATTAATAATAGCCAGTAATTATTAATACAAACCACAATTATCACTTTAACCGTAACATATATACCTAATACACAGAGCGCTGAGCGACCAACAGTTAGTCATGAAATTTCTAAATATTAAGTTTCGTCCCGATATCTTTAGTAGTTTGTCCGGAATCGTCGCCACAAAAAACGGACACACACACACACACACACACACACACACACACACACACACACACACACACACACACACACACACACACACACACACACGCACACGCACACGCACACGCACACGCACACGCACACGCACACGCACACGCACACGCACACGCACACGCACACGCACACGCACACGCACACGCACACGCACACGCACACGCACACGCACACGCACACGCACACGCACACGCACACGCACGCGCACGCGCACACGCACACGCACACGCACACGCACACGCACACACACACACACACAGGGGACCCAATAGGACATATTTCCGCTATAATCGCAATTTTTGTTTTTGAAACGATTACAAAATATTGTAAAAATATGATGTTACCATTTAACAATGTTTCGACGATGTCATAAGTCAAAATCAATGTAAGGAGGAAAATTGAATTCTTTACAAATATGCGTATTGTAATAATAAAAAGTCGTCGTGTTCAAAGATTTTCTAAATAACAGACCGCTGTATATTTCTTAAGAAATAATAAAACTAAATCAATACGCAAGAGCAGTTCTAAATTGGGTAACAGCTTATTGACATTTCCGGAAGACAGTAATAACAAGCCCTTAGCATTTTTTATGCGTTTATGAAATGAAAACACAAATATGACAAATAATAATGAGTGTTTCTGTGAAACAAAAGCAACCGCCTTCAAATTCATCAGTATCTCTCGTATATTTTTTAATGATCTCTTGTATTTTTACTAGTCCCTTTACAATGGAAAAACAACTAAATATGTATCAAATATCAGGTGGATGTGTAAGAATGTTAGTTGACATTAGTGTAGGTAAGCAAGTAAACGCACAATGTAGAGATAAAAGCGATTCGGGCAGCGCTAAATCTCCGAGATGAAATAAAGAGAAAAAGAAATATCGCACCGGTGACGCACGGTTTTCATTTCGGGTGAGATTTCATCGCGTTGCAGTAGGCTTTGGTGGGCACAATGGCGGCGGCGTTACCGGGCTTTGAGCCCCCATAAATCAACGCGACGATAATGAAAGTTCTGCTCTCGTCGACATTGACACAAATAAATCATAATAATAATTCCGTGACGTTTTCAGTTATACCTTATTTATGCCGCGTTCTGTTCGACCGTGCAGGACCGCTCACTCCATTTCCAGCTCAATCTATCCCCGATTGAGACTTAATTAGCGGCGCAAGGCTACGCGGACGGATATTACCTCTAAGTTGATGTTAAAAAGTCGAAAAAGTATGCAGAGTACCTGCGAGTACAACATCCTGCAATGAATCATTGTTTTAAATCCGACGGTCTATACTTAATTTATTAATAAAAGTTAAAAACTGTCCAGCGGATATATTATAAATATTGTTACTATTATGATACCACTTCCAGCCATCCTGAGGAAGTTATTTAAATATAGACTGTTGTCTTATGCTTTTCATTAACCTATCCAATACTTCCGGTCACCAATGTCCTTTGAATTTCCTGCCCATTGAAGCAACGGCAGCACCAAAAATATTTATAAAAATATGTGATTTAAGAAATGATTATTATAGATCTTTTAATTGTCGTAGTGGCAGCAAGAAATTTTTTTTACTTTAAATAAGGAAAGGTTTAAAAAACAATTTAAAATTAGGGAAATAATAAATAAACTCTGATGGGAGCATACATTTGGCAAATGAAAAGTGCTTAAATAAAATTCATAGTTTAGCTGCATGAGATTCTATATGATCGCAATCGGTTGTGTTTGCAGTAAAATAAAACTAGCTAGCCAGGGTTTACAGATATTTTAATTCTATTTACAGTAGAAAATGTCAAAATAATAGTTTGACACACCTAGTCAATAGAATGAAAATATCTGTTAAATCCTGGCTAACTAATGTGATATTAATGCAGACACGACCGAACTCGATCAAATTGAATTTGCTCATGCAGCTAAACTATTAATTTTACCCAAAAATGTCATAGACATAAATTAAACAAAATTTCGTCTATTTTAATTTATTTTTTAATTATTAATATTATTATTAATATAAAACTAGTTAGCCATGATTTGACCGATATTTTCATTCTAATGACAGTAGGTAGTGTCAAACGTTGATGTTTTGATAATACCTACTGTCAATAGAAATTTATATATAGTATGATAAAGTCATGTGCCTAGCCACATCAGATTTTTGATTTTGTAAACCATAAGCCAAAATTGTGTTCTCTGGTTTAGAATAAACAAATTCGTTTTCAATTTTTAATTCTGCGGTGGATATGCTTCGTATCCAGTGTTGCAGTCGACCTAAATAAATAATTTTGTTTTTTGTTTATTATTGCATAAAATTCGAAAGCTTGTAAGCTTCATGTGGATTTATTTGTATTCTTTTATTCAATTTATTTCGATTATTTGTAGTTATTTACTTTTTATTATCGGTGCTTTCATCATTAGTTCTCGCAGTGTTCAATATATGATGTGATATACATTTGCAGGCGGAAATAGTAGGACACCTGTATTTGCTATGACTACTATCTTGATTCAGTTTTGAAATCAACCGAAGAAAGTGAAGGATTTCAGATAAATACAAATGTTAAGTGTTATTTTGGGGCTATTTTGAAGTTCTTGAATATTTCCCTAATTTTCAATTGCCTTTTTTCTTTAAAATTTTTTAATCTAAGGTCGTAAAATTTAATTATTAAAAGAAATATTTAGAACAATAAGCAGAATCAGGGATTGCCACTTAAACAAAAATGTCGATGACGTTTTTGAATTACAAAAGCGTGATCTAGTGCAGTGGAAGTCTATGTATTACAATCTAGGTTTTGCCTCTTCTTTCATTCAAATATTCCTGGCATATACGAAATATTAATGAAATAGCATACTTTCACAGAGTTAACCGGATCAGATTTGTTTAAAGTAAAGCCATTCGTAAAAATGCTCAAAGTAAATCCGTCTGGGTTATTTCAATAGAAAAGGCGATTGTGGTATTTTACCGTTATGGCGAATTAGCTTTCCGGTTCCCGGAGCTGTTTTTCCCGTCGTCTTCCCGGAACGCCTCCGCGCCGGGCGAATTGCGATAACCGGACCCGCAGTTTGCCTAAATTATTCACGGAACCGCCGGGCCGCGATTGTCCCGAATCGTACAGAATAAGACGTTCCCTCGGATTAGCCTGTGACGAATTTAATCGAAATCACTTTTTCTCCACGCACAGAAAATCCGACTTTACCTTCTTTTTCTTCCGATTCACGTGCCAACCGGCGTTTATTGTCCGACGTAAAAAACCGTAACAGTACTCCTAAAATTAAATATTACCATACTTGTCAGGCGTAATCGCATTTCTTTACCAACGGTTTCTATCGAAAGTTTAATATGAAAACGATGACTGGAATGTTATTTTTTTGTTTTGGTGTATACGCACTTCTACGAAGTATTTATCTGAGCGAAAAAAGGAAAAGTTGTGAAATTTAGGCTGAAATTTCAGATTAGAGATTGAAGAGTCTGAAGTATTGGTACTTAAATTAACTGTTATTACGAAAACCGACTTTTTAAAAACAACAGGTTTTGATTTATTCTGCAGACTCAAAAAGTGAACAACAGAAACACTTATTTACATTTTGTAACATTTTTGTATAATGACGTTTTAAATGATTAACGTAGTCTACCTAAGAAGTTCACTTATGCAAATAACGCAAATCGGCTATTGAGTTTCAGTAGCACTGTCACAGCCAAGCAGCACAGATGTGATAGTAGCATTGGAATCTATTTCCAGGATTTCTGGTCAAAATGATAATGTTTTTAATGAAATAAGAAAGAAGTTCTTTATAATTGTAGGTGTAAAATAAAACAAATTTGTTTTATTGTAAACTAGATGTTCCGTAATATATTATACTCTTTTTAATGCAATACAGTTCTTTATAACTTTAGATATAAATTTATAATCCACATTTTTGTTTTTAAATTTTACAAAAAACAACAACAAATCGGCTGTTTAAAAACCAACCAACTCTATCATGCAATATAGTGAAATTGTAAACGTTCTATTGAACAGTTTCAGACTTCAGAACTTCAGACCTCTATCTATTTATACCTTCTATAAAACCTTAGTAGTGTATTTTGTAATTTTGCTGTATTAAGTAACCAGCATCATGCCTGCAAAGAAACACAGTTTAATAGTAGAAAATTATATCTACTGTAAAATTGCAGTACTATTCCTGTGTAATCGCAAAAACATCCTGCGATAATGCTGTAATTTTACAGGAATATGTGAATTTTGTAAAAACAATATAGCAATATAGCTGGTATCAAATAACCAGCAATAACCATGAAATAGATATTACTTCTTTTAGTGCATTTTATTTCAGTTTGATTAAATTAATTTTCTGTACCCTTGCAGCTGATACAACAAAAATATTAGTAGGAAAAATAAAATTAATAAGAAAATTAAGGAACATTTATTCTATGCAAAAAGCTTCCTATGGACAGTTCTAAAGCAGCGAATTCCTTAATAACTTAGAGATATAAAATGTCGTAGTAAAAAAGTAGTTGAGACTGGCTATTATATGATTTCTGAACTAATAACCCTAATTCTAATGTTAAATTTTGACCAACAGTTATTATTCGTCCGTTTGAAGCCCCACAAGGAATTGAAAGTTGTTATCGTTATATAATTTTTTTTGATCATTTTTTGATCAATTGATCACTGTTAACTTAATATTTTGGAAAACTTTTTTACCTTTAGAGTTAAATAAATCATATTTGGCAGGTCAGTGAGACAGATGTTGGTGTATCCGATGATTTTCTCTTTGTTAAACATGATGGCAAGTTGTAGTACCTGCACTTTGGTATGTTAATGAAGCAAACTAAATAAATTTATGTAATTTTTTTTTTAAACTCTACGTTTTATAAAGGAATTTTAATACTTTTGTTCTGATTTATTGCATTGCCATCGGAAATCTTCCCGTCTGCAAAATTTCACACAATTATACAAAATAATCTTTTTTTAATTTTTCCAGATTTTGGAAAGCTTCCCGATTTTTTTATTGTTTCATGCATTGTCACCGGAAATCTTCCACTTGTGAAATTTCGTCTTGAACTGTTGATAGATAATGGATATTTAATCTTCTTTGCGTCTAAATATTCTTCTAGCAAATTATTAAACGCGAAGAGATCGTATACTATTTGCAATGTCTCAAAGTGCGTCTCCAGTTAAGCATGTGAAAATACCGGTCTGTTCTAATTAACAAGATTACTTTTATACTTCTTTCCCATTTTGTGTTTATAACCTCTTGAAATAAACCAGCTTTATAAACTGAAATTCATGATCTACTACAAGCCTGATAAGATTGATCGCTGTTGGTGTGATCAAGCTCACCCCATTGTATTTAAAAGGTCACTACGATCAAATAACAACATATACGAACCTGGAGTTTTGACAAGAACGTTCCCAAGGATGAATGTGTTATTTCGTCTTAAACATAGTTTTGAATATATGTAACAGTTCGTTAGTGGTCCAGTTACTAAAAGTTTGCGGCTTATACAAATTGCCTCTTTTTCATGGTTTACTATATTAAGTCACTAAAAATTGCACCTGCTATCTGTGTACGGTTCACTGGTGTAGTGACAGATGATAACAACATATATTAGCACATTCAAATGTCTGAAAATTGCGGTTCAAAGTGTTATGATGGGGTAAAAATTTGTATTTCTTAAGGAATACAATGAGTGATCAATTTCACCGTTTGACAATAACCAACATTATATATATTTGTCGTCGAACCTATGACGAAATTTCGGTTGAAAGAACGCTTGTATAGAGACTTATTTATGTGCAAAATGTATTTATAAATTCTATGAAATCTTAAAATATCAAATTGGTCTTTTTTTAAATACTCCTGTATAGCTACTTTAAGCCGTTGTCGTGTAGGTACATTTTTATTGTATGTGGACACATGTAATTCATACTATTTATTCTCTTGCACACTACAGCACGTAAAATTTATTGTCGATGTAATCCTATGTCGAATGGACATTGAAATCCTGTTAGCGACAGTGGGCAGGAGCGCAGTCGGCGGGTATGTTGTCCGGTCCGTCAATCAGTTCGATTTATATTTATAAATAAATCTAATCAGCATCGATGTGCGGGCGCATTTAGTAGCGGCCCGACCAAACTGGACATCAATCACGGATTTTGTATTAATCTCTTCAATGAGTAATTGACGTGTGCCCGGTGGACAGCGGCGTATTACATTTCGAAGTTATGGAGTGCGTGCCTCAACATAAAAGGGACCACGATGATGAATTAGTCGCGACCGTGCATGTATGTCTGGCATCCAATCACTGTTTCGTTACAGGTTTCATTACGTGTAGATAACACACCCAAATTGATGATACAGGAAATTACCCCTCGGGACATGTCGGGACTTTTAATGCCGACGACAACCTACACAAAACCGTGTCAAAACATCATGCATTTCAATCAGAATTTCCTCAATTGGACCAGATAACAAAATCACTAACATAAATTAACTCTTTCATTAATACAATTATTAAAATGTTTTGTGGAATTGTGTTTATATAATAATGTTGAAGTAAATATCTGTTTCTAGTATAAAGTTATCTATTGATAAAGGTAAAAATAAATTATGAAAATGAGAGTAAAGAAAAAAAGAGTAGGTTTTTGTTGTTACAGAAACCACTCAAATTAACGTGGAAGTTTATAAAAATTAAGTTACTGTGGGTGGCTTTGGCCATAGTTAGAAATTTGTTTTTATTGTTCTGGTTTTGTTGATATTAGTACATTGAGTGTGCTTTGGGTGTTATTATTCTTTTAGATAGTATATTGCATACAAATGTGCTTAATGTAGGTTAGATGATAAGTTATAACTATGGCCATAGCAACCCAAATTTACCGATATCACTGCCACTATACCGAGACTGAAAAATTCCTAAGGTAATTTTAACTTATGCAACCGAGTTATTTGGGTTTCATACTCAGCGGCAGATTGGCACTCAACATAACCTATATATTTTTATTATAAAAAGTTACCGATTAACAGTTAACTTTAACTTCCGTTACATTTGTAACAAATTAACGGACTCTGGGTTAACAAAGTTAACTTTTTCGTTAACGGATTAACGATTAACGAAGTTAACTTTGCGATTAACTTCGCCTAGCTTTGCCTATGCTTAAACATTACTCATTGGTTGTGGCTCACAAGCTTTTAGATCATTGTGCATTTCAGCTGCATTATAACCATAGTTACAGTCATTGTAGATAGATACCTTTTTATGGTACCCTCTGCCAATGTCAGATTTTTAGTTACCCATTTTTAAAAGATATATTCGTAGGTTATATTTACGACGAATTTTACTGATTAGTATTAATTTCCATGTATATTACAGGTTTCCTTGACATTGAAAATTAAGAAATCCGCACTTGCAAATTTAAATATACATTTTAATATTTTTATTTTTTATTCCTCATATACTAGATCACGCACAATTATGTTTAACTAAATTTTGTGTTATAGGCACAGTGTCAGTAAAAAACGACTAATTAAATTAAACTGTTGTTTCCTATTGACTGACTAGTGACCATAACACATAAAACAGCTTTTTATTCTGTCCCTTTTTCGCTTCCTTTCTTCTTTTTCTAGTCGATTTTCCTTTGTGCTTTCTTCATTTTTATTAACAATTATTCTCTAAAAATAATGTTAGAATGTTAGAATTAGAACAACAGTTTATTTTTACTTTATTTGGGTGTTTCAGGCCAGAATAATGATTTTTTATGGAGATGGCATGAGTTCAACTGTTATCTCCAAAGGTGGTGTATTAGTGCCTAAATCGTCATATTAGAACCATATTACGGTGGTCCATTTTTTTTTTCCAACTATAAAATTTTGGCTCTCCACTAACTAGTTTTTATTCCATATGTGCTAACTACCATCTGTGTAAAGTTTGAGCCTAATTAGGTAATATTTAGAGGTCGCTAGGATTATTTTTGTTTTGGGGAAATGTTAAATTTAGAAAGAATACAGTTTTTACACTTTATAATACATTATAAATATACTAAAAACTAAAATATCCATTCTAATAAATCTTTCACGGTTAATACATTGCAGATTTTAATAGATCATAGTCGTCTTCATAATATTGGTCTTAGAAGCTTTCTTCCTATGCAAATCGACTACGCGAAGCAAATATTGTTTCTGTTGTTCATTTTTTATAATAGTCGAATTAAATTTATTAACCAACGCTATCCCTCGCTCTGCACAGTCGTTTACGACTATTAATTGGCGAACTTTTGCGTACATTTCAATGTAAACTTGATCCTCCTTCCACTCTATAGGATCTTCTCTAAGAAATGATATCGCGTTTTCTCTTTTCTCATGTATTAACAAATCAAAGAGAATGGTTGTACGTTTGGTTACAAAGGATGCAAGAGGATTCTGATGATTTAATCTTTTACCGTCAAGTCTTCTTAACGCCTTTGCTTTTGGTCTTGACAAAAGGTTTTTAACCCTTTTAAGGACACATTGGTGGTGAACCATATATTTAAATATTTATATATATTTAGACAATGAATTGCCCGTGTCATCAAACGAGCTTGATCAGTAAACCACCAGGCGCACGAAACTTAGCCTCAGTTTTTATTTGTCTCCTACCACAAAAATTTTTAAGTCTATTTTCGGCCAATGTTTCTGAAAGCGTTTAAATAGTTGAATATCTGTGCCATTGCTTGATCCAAAAACTTCCTTAAAAGCATGAACTGAAAAATATGATGGCGACAAGCAACCCAGCTCTTTGTCAAGGGCCTGTTCAATTAGAATGCATGCAGCCAAGTTTAAGCCTGTGTTAGAAGCCGTAGTGTCAAGCATAGACCCGGAATATGGTTTTTTTAAAGACCAATCGTCAAGAACTTGCAAACATGCACTGCATTGTTCTTCGCCCGTACCTCCATCGATTTTTGGAACTGCTAATAGTTTTTCTAATCCACCTCCACTGACTAGAACCGCAATCCTATCTACTTTTTGAACTCCACCAATAATATCGGGTAGTAAGAAGTTGAAAATCATAGCGATCTATAAATATGGTTCATACAAGCCAGATTTGGAAATACACACTTGTTTTGATGTTAGGAATATAAACAAGCTTGCGGAGAACAAAGAAGAACACGAAAATAAATTCTCATTAGCTCGTTGACTACCCTAACCGTGTACACAATTCCGACACACATGTCTGATTTAAGGACGTGCTATATTTACGTGTACCTAATTCCGACACCCCTAAATTTGTAAATAATAGTAGTTAAAAGAGTAGTACACCGTATTATTGTGAAAATATACAGCACTTTTAGTCAGCCTAAATAGACATTATTAGAATTTTCTTAATTACTGTTATTTTGTAGCGATGTAAAAAGAAGTCGAATTGCACTTACCTTATAGGGAAAAAACAACTTTCAAGGAGTGATTGTACTCTGTAATAATATTCAACTCCGTCCGATTTAACTACATGCGCAAATGGACTCTAGGAGAATACATATCCGAGTTTATTCGGTGTATAATCCAGCTCAGTATTTTTATGCTTGATATTTTGTGTTTCAATTGTGGTGTGTATTTTCGCACGTCGTTGAACTCAATTCGAACTTCGGAACGTAGTATTTTATCCGGAGTTGATTAATGGCTTGAGTGACAGGTGTGTTTGCGCATTTCTTAATCTTATTTATTCGCTGATCGCCGCAGAAACACCACGACCGGATTTCAAATCCCTGTTCGCACTGTTCGTCACTCTTAATTATAATGTCTCAAGGCGAAGGCAACCTCGAAGTAGCTGGTCACACTGCAACAAATTTCCACATTTTTTTGTTTTTTTTCCTTACTTATAATGGTATATTTCTATAGGTAGAATGAATTATTTTGGCCTTATATAGAATAAATAAATACATACTTTTTTCAAATAAATATATACTGGGTCACTGAGATGACTGACTGTGTGGCATTTCTGGTTTCATATTTTTGCCATTGTATCGTATAATAAAGTGAGTCATTTTTTTGTGGCACTGATTGTGGCACTAGACTTGCTTTCCCATTTCATACTTAACTGTACCTGTAAAATATGTATTAAGAGAAAAAATAAAAGAATTTTAATATAATATTTGGTTACAGTTAACGTCATGATATGGCTATATCGTTTCGAACAATAACTAATCTTCTTATTGCATTACAAACTTATAACATATGAGTTATTAAATACACAAAATATCAATGACTCGACGAATATCCGAACCGTGTAAAATGGGTAACAGTACTCGGCGTCCGCGACCACAAAAAAAAACTCCATTTATAAAATTTCCCGGTTGACGTGGTCCCGTTGCCAAGTCGATTGTTTCATAATTTACAACGCGGACTTTGTGAAAAAATCGCCGAAAATTCCGTTTCGACGAAACCGCAAATGACCATCGGTAATAATAACACCTTTAATTCTCCGTTTATCTATTTATTATGACCATGTTCGGCTTATCGCATAATCTATAGTGTAGGTGGTATAAACGATGATAAACGACGCTATGACTTTCTCATAATGGCGTTTATTAAATATCGATTAAGGTAGTGTATTGTCGGTATCGTCCGAAATATTACCGTAATAATTACGTGTGAAAAGAAGTTCGGACGGCGTTATGCGGTTGTGTCTCCGCTAATGATGGTATAATGCGGTGATGGCGGATTGGCATCGCCTATTCGTGTGCAATATTCCATGCAAAACGGTTTAACTGTTTACCGTCGGTCGGGGCGAAGTCGAAAACGGCCTCGTAAGCGTCCTTACCGTAAAATGCCGAACTCACGAGAATTTTATGTGACTTGAACTGTTATGAGATTACCCGATTTCACTTACAGTTGGGTAACGTTAGCCTAAAATGTAATTTCAGGTCTTCAGTTTAACTGTTCTCACGTGGATTACGGGATGACTTTAACGTATTTCTTTTTAAAGGCAGTGCGTTTAAATTCAGCCGAAGAAGATTTAATTCGTTCGAATCGTAACGGATATTCTCAGAAGGTTTAGCTTTCTTTGATAACCAATCAAAAATATTTAGGGGTTGCTACCAATTTTTCAAAATTAACTCACTTAATATTAAAACATCAAATAACTTATTTTTATGAATACAAAAACAACCCATACAATTTTAGTGTGCTGTAAATCGGCCGTTCTTTTATATCCATATTTAATTCCTGTGAACTTTAAAACCGATCAATATATAAATTAACTGGTATGCTTTTTTTGGTAGAATCTGAATGCAATAAATTGTTGGTTGGGTTTATTCAAAACTCCAATAGTTTTCATTCAGTGATTTATTCTTGACTACTAGTTTTGTTCAATAATGAACATCATCAGGTCAAACGTCACCGAAAATTGTTTTCATTAAAGCATGGAAAGCTTTATTCGACATATAGAATCTACATCTTAAGGCCAATATTTTAGGATTTAGTTTTTCAAAAAATTCCAGAAACACAATAATACTCAAATTTGTCCAATTCGTCCAATTCAGAATTTCTGCTTTCAGATTAAAATTCTACAGAAACCAGCATATTATTTGCACTTATTATTTTATTCATAGTTAGCCTGGGTAGTTAATTAGCTTACATTATTGTTTTTTTTCTTCTATCATTTTCATATTATTAACTTAACTTTATTCTCAATTTTGAGCTCATTGGAGCAAGAGCTAACACAGATAATAAGTATTGATGTAAAGAGTTTTAAAAAAAGTTCCACATTGTGCAACAACAACAACAAGAAATCGCAACTAAGTCTGGTATGCCATATTCCGAATCTGTATGCCAAAATTGTAAATTGTGTGTAGTTTTTGAGATAATGTCCAAAAAACTAAAATCTATATATTGATTTAAAAACTCTATATTGATTTAAAAACTAGATATTTATCTCGGAGCTCGTTTAAACTACTGGGATTTTAATGGCACATTTTTTTCAAACTATGGAAAAGTAAAAAGATAAACTTGTAGATTATTTAATTTTGAATATAAACTTATGAAATTAATTCAGAAATTAATATCGAAAGGTTGGATAAGATGGTATCAAATCTTACTAAATATAGTATTGTATTTTTAGCAAATTAAATTCTTGGAAATATGTGCTCTGATAGTAACACAAAAATCTAAGTTTTTTCTTTTAGATTAAGCTGTGGTACATATTATGCTAAAACAAAATTATATATTTTTTTCTTTTTAAAAGCAATAATTTGAACCTATTCTTGATTGTGAGCTCCTGGAAGCACGTGGTAATATCTATCGATCTGAAACTTCGAAGAAATTAAGTATGAATATAAGAACTTGAGAGGATCTCGCAAAAATATTAAAAGTTTAGTTTTTATTATTTAAATAAACCCGCTAACTTACTGCTTATTTTTATTTAATGGAATTCAAGCATTTGCATAATGAATAGTACACTTGTTTGACAGTATAAGCCAAAGTTATGTTGATTGAATGGGTTACCTTCCGATTTGAAAACGCTATTTTCGTCTCAATGAAAAACTGACTGTATATAGGTCCGAGTTAAACATAGCTACACAACAATTTGACATATTTGCGCCGTAACCTAATATACCTACCTAATAATGCGGCTAGGAGCAGAAAACCGCCTCGTCATCACCACACTTTTGCCACGTCAGCGTCACCTCAGTGACGTGGCGTGACGTGGCTTCCTTCGAACCAATCTACACTTCTAGACTGTACTCTAGAAGTATCAAGCAGGAGGAACATTCACGAAACTACATCACACGTTGGCAATGAAAATATCACTAGGAGACAAATGCCGGTGATCAGTTTTCCGATTATTTCGGAATGGCGGTTTTTGGCCGAAACTTTGTCCATTATTGAGTTCCGACGAATGTACCTCAGTTTTGGAGTTATACTGTCGCCGTCAGCGGATAAGTTTGAAACTAGAAGCGGCGGTTAAACAGGCGATATACAGTCGGCGACAGTGCTGGCGGCGATTCAGCATCGTCTAATTTACGCAGACGACAGATGGCCGCACGACCGCCTCCGACCGGCGCATTTGCATAAAACGTGGCCAAATTAAGGAAAAATTACGCCACCAACCCTAACGGTCCGTTTCGCGTCGCTTATATAAAGAACCGCGTCATTGTATGCTTATATTGGAATCTTGTATCTGTTTCTGCGAGTGTCCCCATTCGCGGTTCTCGCCCGTTTCTGTGTGGGCAATGTACGTACGTTGTCGCCGGTCGTACCGTGTATAGTGCCGGACTCGGGCGAAAAATGCAACGATCACGCTCGCAATTAAACGGTAAACACGGCAATTCTTCCACCTTCTGCTTCTCTTTCAGCGCGATTTATCTCGCAAACGATCGAATATCTTCAAACCGCAACTGTGCACTCTCACAGCTTACTACACTACAATCCCACTCGCCCCGGTAAATTATTGCTCAGCTGTGAATCGCGACGCATCAGGAGTCTGTATCACGCTTATATACTAACAAGATAACTATTTTTTGACAAACACTACACAAACATATACAGGCTGTCCCTTTAATCGAAGGACATAACTTAATCAGAAATTCATGAGGCTAATATAAATGGATATAACTCATCTATATGCAATTCATTCGCATTTCGCCGTTATACTGCTACAAAGTCAACTTTTCAAAAGCGATTTATTGTTATACAGAATGCGCTTCTGAACCAATTTTGTTAATATTTGGGGCAATTAATTAGGAAGTTAACACATTTTTTCGATGATATTTAGTGATACTAGTAGGTACTAAAGCATGGGTGCTATCTAACATAATAGACATTTTATCATAAGGTGGATATTTCAATGCTTTTTCTATGACGTTGATTAATATTTGATAATATTTTGTATCCATGCCATTTATGATATCTGCAACAGACTCGGAGGAAAAAAATATAAAATATTAATTGATTGATCATGAAATTTGTTCGCGTAATCGAATAAAACTAATTCTATTACTTTTGCATGCCGATTTTGTTGAACTGTATGGATTTTTTATAAAAAAAACTGTGTTTTAAATTGTTTATGCATCATAGACAAAAAAACTGGTAATAATTTGGCGCAATGTCATGAGAATATGGAGTGTATGGTAACGTTAACGTTTTCCAGCCAAGTTCACAATAATTTCCCGGGCAAATCTTGCGGTATGCGGTCTGGCGTTATCCTGTAAGAATGCAGTTGCTTGCGATTGACTACAAAAGGCTGTTTATGGATTATGGAGTTCTGCTTGTACTCGCTGAAGCTGTTCACAATACCCCTTTCCAAAACCTCACAATGGAGTACTTCGGTTGTTATCCACCAAACATACAGTAAAATCTGGTTTGGTTACTGGTATTTAAAAAAAATAAACCGTACATATACAAAATTGAAAGTCGACCAAAAATATTACATATGTTATTATTATCTTTTATAACAAAAAGTGTAAACAGGTTGAAGTCTATTACGTCACATAGTACCAAGATATTGCAAAAGATGTGATCCAACTATTTAATCGTTCTTGTTTTTAATTTAGTGTCTTATATTTCATTAAATGAATGTAAATTTAAATACAAATATTCAACAATGAGTTTCTCCCGCATTTGTTTGAATCCATTTGTTTGGATCAATATTTGTTCCCTACCTAAAATAACAGGACGTTTTAATTTGGTCCGGCCGAGGAATGAACCCGGGATCTCCAACCTCCGGGATAGCAGCCGCTCTATCCTACACGGCACCGACCGCTCCTAGCTCTAACCTAAAGTTGACTGTTCCACCTGTAAAAAAATTGTACTTAGATTTCCAGAATAGGTTCAACTTGGTCCACTTTCTTGACTTGTCCATTTTGTTTGTGATTCGCAACTCAATTTAAATAAAATGAGAACTTTATCAATGGATGGTATGAAATTGTTTTCCAACTTAAGACGTGCCACAGACGCGGGCCATAATAATGATAATTCGGGTCTGCCAATGCCCCCGTAGTGGCGAAATCTGTTGGGGGATGTTAAGGCGTGGATTATTATTATTATTATTATTATTATTATTGTATACAGAAATGAAGAGCGACTTCATACAGACAATGTTTTCTGTAAAATTATACTACATTTTATGTAATAACATAGAAAAAAGTTAAATACATTAGGATTAGAAGATTTCTTATAAATCAAATCAAATCAAATCATTTATTAGTGCCAATACATATACATTGTTTACACAAGTCACAGTACAAAAAAGTTGAGTAGTAAATAAATCTATAACACATACACACTACAAAACATTGAAAAATCACAATTCAAAAATCACAGTCATAATGTTATACTAAAGGGCCACGACGACCATGCTACAAGACGCAGGGAACATCCCAGTCTGAAGTCCAAAACTGATCATGCTTGTACAAAGCCCTAGCCAAGGCAAAATTTTTACAGCTGACAGAAAAGGTTTATACTGTAGGTCTTGTATCTGAGTTGGTAGGGCCCCCTGTCAATTTTTCTGTTGTGAGTGGAGAGCATTTTCTGTCTTTTGATCGTTAAGACTCAAACCGTTCCGCCCAAACCATTCACTGGCAACCGACTGGTGTGATCCGCCCCTGAACTATATCTCCGTTTTTATCGCTTAGCAAAATTATGGTTTCATCCGCAAAGAGCACCCGGTCCGGTCCGCCTCCGAGCCGACACTAAAATCATTGTTGTAAATTAAAAACAACACCGGCCCCAGGACCGAACCCTGGGGCACACCGCAGACAACCTCCTCCAGACCTGATCTTTCCCCATTGCATGAGGATTTTATAAGATCGAGGCTATTTTCATCAAATTTATGGTATTGAAGTTTGTTCAGAAGTAAATTGGGAAGAACACAGTCAAATGCCTTACTCAAGTCACAAAACAGCGTTCCCACAATTTCTCGGCATTCTTCGCCTTTGACAATTACAATACAATATAATATACAATACAATATATAAGTTGCTGTGCAATAGTTTACATTTGTTAATTTAACAATCAAATCTAAATATTACACGTTAGGTGTCTATTTTGTTCACATACACATGCTTCTGAAATAGAAGTACATTTTTCGCCGAAAACAATTGGATTAATAAATCATCGCTGAAGAAGTGCAATTCATCACTTTCTAAATTTTAACCAACATAATCTTAATTTTTTTATTTGGTATTACGCTTATTAGGACAGATAATTCTCATTTTTCTTAATTACACATTATTCGTATTATACGTGTTATGGCAGAGAAGTTCTGTGGAAAAGTATGTCATTCAGGGTTTTAAAATGCCTGCTTTCCTTAACACATCCTATCCGTTTAATGGGCGGTTAGTTAATCCGAGTGTTATTTATCACTAATTAACTAAGCTACCGCGTTACCCTGATTGCGCTGTACAGTAAAAATACGACCCGTGTAAAACTTTAATCGTCCGCGTGGTATAAATCACAATTTGCGGTTGCCTCTGTGCTCGCCTGCCCTCAGATATGAAAACAAAATAAAATGTTAATTTCAGTGAATTATTTCGAGCGGTCTTGACTCACGCACGCAGAACTATAAACGATCGCCGTCGTCTGGAACTATTTACAATGGTATTAATTATTTCATTATTGTATATATCCAGGATGAACCAAAGTTCTAGAAGTTTCTTTTTTAAACTTACAAAGTCGGGTTTTAATCTTGATGAATTTATTTAGAATACGTTGAACTTTTTGGATAATGGGGAATTACGGTTGTTTCCTCTAAAATTACCGCTTTTTTATTGGCGAGACTATGCAATAAATCGATTCCAAGTCTGGTACAAATATTTATTAGCTTTTCGGGTATCTACAAAAAATAAAAAAAATAATAAATAAACATTATGAATCACGCTCACCCGCGACCATGCCACTGTGCAAAGATCCGCGGTCACTGGTTGGCATGATTGGGCCACTCCAGGTTATCTGAAATAAAAATGTCGAGGCGACCTACTTTATACATAAGTAGTTATTGTTTGATGAACCAGAAACTAAAAATATTTATATTTGGGGAAATGGTGGCTTGTCAAAGTCAAAATATAAATTTTTCTCATAAAAATTGACAATGTTTTCTCTATAAATAAATTAAAATCCAATAGAGTCTCGGTGAAGTATTTATTTAATAGCTATCTTGCGATACTAGTTTCGGGTTTTACCCCGTCTTCAGTCACAAACTGCAAATGGAAAATTTAATTTACAATACTTTGTTTTAACCTAGATTTCGCGTTTGTACATACCGTCAATTGTTCATAGCGTCACATACATTAAAGAATTTTTGTTTCGTACATTTGGCATTACACACTTTAAACACTTTAAAACACTGTTAAAATAATAAATAGATTCAATAAATATGATAAAACAGACGTAAAATACTGCTACAATAGTAGTCGTAGGTTAGGACGATACAAACATACTAAAATTACTAGATACACGATTGTACATTGAACTCTGGAGGCAGCGCTGTTAGACATCGGGCGGAATTTTCAAGAATTTTATTCATGTCTGTAATCTCATTAAGTATGTTATCGGGAGATTCGGCTTTATGGTACTGTATTTGCATCTCTTCCAGCAGATTCATCCTGTTTGATTTCTTTACATTATGTAATAGAGAAACATTTGCTTCTGTTGCCTTGTGGTTATTATTCATCAAATGCCTACCAAATGCAGAATTTTTATGTTTTAAATGTTCTTTGAACCTTGTTCTTAAATTTCTGCCTGATTGGCCGATGTAGAACATTTCGCAGTCTTGGCATTCAATTTTGTATACGCCACTCTTTAGTAAATTGTCAAATTTATGTCTGCAATTAACAAGATAGTTCCCTATTTTGTGATTGGTGTGGAAGGCAACACGAACATTATGTTTTGCTAAGATAGATATCTTTGATAGGTCTCTCATATTTTCTCTATAAAATAAAATTTTCTCTATAAAAAGAAAAGTATACAACATATTGAATTTTTCTGGTTCATCAAACGATAAAGGGGTGTTTACTTAACATTTAGTTAAAATTTGAAGTCAATCGGTCAAACAATTTTTGAAATATCATTCCAACCGTTCGCGAAAAAACGGTTTCGAGAAAAACACGTTTAAACTTTCAAGTATAGTTTATAACGTGACATCGAGTACTTACAGTATTTCTCTGCTAATATGTTATACCAGGGCCATACTATATTCCTTCCTCCACTTTGTAGAATATATTTTGATTTACTTCTCATTTCTACGCCTTGTTTAAGCTTATTTTGCAGCCTCGATTGCACGTCTCGACGACCTCACCAGACGCTGTTTTTCGCTCACATTTGCCCATGACTCAGAGAGACTCTCTTGAGTGTCTTATCCATGACTGTTCACGAAAGAATTTCACAGAATAATAAACCACACACTAACTCTCGGCTTGGAAAAATTTTAATTCGAGCGGAAAAATTGTTGAGCGCGCTATCCGACCGATCCGCGCGATCCGTATTTTTGGCACCTGGACGCCGTCGGCTAATTTTGCAAATATTGCCTTGAAACCTCGTACACACATTCTTAAGACCTTATATAATAAAGTAATGTAAAGGAAAAAATCGATTTCTTTTCATCAGAAAACCTGAATCCCCCTTAAATACTTAATGATACTGTATCTCCATCAGTGTATGTTATATTTTTGAGATATGCTGGTTGATAATGAACGATCAAATTGCAATTAATTCATCCAACTATTGCTAATTGTATCAAGTGGTAGATAGAAGGCGTTGCCGCTTTTTTGCACTAATTACCGAGTATTTCTTATCAGATGCATATTCAACATTATTGCCCTTACTTTATTCGTTAATAACCGGCCATCTCAGTGCATTTCTTTGCGATGTTTACGAGGCCGTTTATGCGGCCATCATTAATAACGCCATTACTGACGGTAATACCGGTCTGGTCATCCGATGTCCCACTCTTATGCTATACCCACTGGAATTAACATACAAATTATATTTACGATGATGGTATATATTTATTTCGTATTACCCGCTCGATCAATCTACTTCCGTGTTTATGTTTTATTTTCGCTTTCTCTATTTTCGTCTTTAGATTTATGTCGCTTTGGTCTACAGTAACGATATATTAATAAATATGCTGGAATCCTCGCATGGTGATTACTTTAAAAAAAAAATACTTCGCGTAGAATAAAAGGTAAAAAGGGAGATTGAGGAGGATTTTCGAGGTGTGGAGGGACGGATTCTTGAGGCGAGGTTTTGCCGGTAGGAGGCGCTATACGGTTGCCTTCATCAGCGGTAATTGACAGTCAATTACAATTTAGGAAGAGCCGGGTGATTGATTGGCCAATGAATCGCTGTCCGTGATCTGCCTCTAAAGTGGATTCCTTCTCGTATTCCGCGTCGCCCATTCTGAAGCCGACGAAATATTGGAAATGGTTTTATGGGACCAACTCGAGATTGTTGGCCCTGGCAAAATATTTTTTATTGTATTGATTTATTTCAAGTGTCTATCTCGTTTTACAATTTACTCCTCTCAAACTGTAACTTTATATAGTTATTTAAAGTTTAGTTTCAGATGAGTTTATTAGGTTTCCTTGTGATTGTTAGATGCCTGATTATGTTTATCAAGAGTAACAGGAGTACCCGAAGAGGTCGTAGTAAACAAACTATTGATAACGAACTCATGTCCCATGATTTTATTCGGCCAAAAAGCCGGAATCGAATAAAAAGAACACAAAAATTGCTAAAAAATTTACCAAAATTTCCAAATTTTGACCCTCATTAACTCTTGAACTAAACTCAAAGAAGTTAAAATTGAAAAGGCAATAACCTAATATAAAAATAATACATTCATTCTATGAAGAAAATCCGAAAACTAGTTATTTTACTATATCACCAAAAGTAGTCGAAACATCACCGTTTCAGAGGTCTTCTCAAGGTTAAACAGTTTTTTGAAATACTTATCATTTATTGCAGAATTTATATTGACTTAGTTAGGGCAAGTGTAAATAACCAATATCGAGGGTAATTTTGCAATCGGTGGTTAGGCTACATCTTTTGCAAATATTTTCATATATTTATTTGTATGTCAAATTTATTCGATGATTAAAATTGAATTACAATTTTTAATATCTGCCCCGGTTTAGAACTCTCTCAATAGAACTCTGCGCAATATTTCGTGACATTGTTTATTAACTTTTTTAAATTGAGGGCATATAAAGTTTTCTAAATATGATTCTTTGGAAATGAATAAAGTTGTTTTTCTATTGTTAAATTGTTGTTCTTTTTTATATTGAATGTTAGTTTCGGTAGTGTCAGCATTGCAGGTTGGTAGGAATGCATAAATAGATTTTATTAGATTATTTAGATTTTTTGGATTATCGAGTTCAGTTGACGCCGGCGATTGATCTGATATACAGGGTGTCTCAACAGTCGATCTCGGAAGATTGTGCCTCTTCTAATGAAGATATTTTAACATTATTATGTAGTTATCGTATTAGTATTAGTTATCGCTAATATAAGCAAATGTAATGGTTTGAAATTATGTAAATAAACTTACTGTGCAAAAGTTTTCAGAAGAAAAGTCAAAGAACAGTTATTTAATATAAACTATGCTTATTAGTAATGGAAATTAATAATCCGATTACATATTTTATTAAATTTCATAGTTGTATGAATATTTGTACGATAGACAACTTTTTGGTGGTGTTCAGTTTTCTTTAGGAGATCGGGATAGGTTTTATTTTAGTTCGTATTTTTCTAGTTTAGGAGACGACGTTGAGTTACCACGTTTTTTGCGCCTGCAGGTGTGCAAGGTCTTTCGTATTTTGATGGTCAGAATTTTCGAGGCAATTTATGCGGGTATGTAGTTTTTAAATATCTACGCACCGGGTCTGGTAAACAACACTCGACCAGATGTGTACAATATTTCCCAGGTAACTACGCAGTATATATTTTTTGCTGTAACTGCACTTACAGCCTTTCTGCGTGTCAAAATTTAAAAGTCGTTATAAGTTTGTTATTTCGCAAATGGTTTCAAGTTGGACGAGATATAAAACTTTATAGAATTTTACCTATTTACCTACCTTTTAGAACTTACACATCATTAACACATTGTTTTTCTATTCACGGACAAATTTAAACCTATAGGGACCTTTCCATACTATACAGGGTCTCCCACGATGAGCTGCCATTAGGAGTATATGGAGAACCAAATGAAATGATTTCAAATGATTTCACTCGTACAGAGCGCCGAAGCGGACATTTTCAAATTATTAGCGTGTATACAGGATGTTCCATAACATAGTACCAACCCAAACTTATGATTTTTTAAATGGAACAACCTATATTTTGGCACAATTTTAAATTCCTCACTAAATTTTACGCCAATAAAACATAACATTACCTACACTAAACTTTATACTTTTTGATTTATTGGCATTTTTATGGAAAAGCAGTAGTCTAAGGAAAACTGTATATCTCAATAACTGTTTTTAATTTTATTTCGCACGCTTAGATTATAATTAAGTAAGAAGCGTTCTATTATCAAGATTACCTACCATATCCAAATTGTGTATAGGGTGGTCATAATCTGCAGGAAAATAAAGCAAACAGTTTTCCTAAGAAAATTATTTTTTTAAATTGAACACCTATATCTAATTCTTTTTTGAATTTTACGCATCGTTCTGCCCAAAAAAGGTACTAGTACACACTAGTGCTAAAATAAACCATTGCTGAGATAACTAGTCTTCTTAATAAAAAAATTTTCGATTTTTTATCAATAGGTGCTTTTACACCTACATTAACAATTAAACCAGTTAAGTATTTACCTAAAGTACTGTTTTCTCGCATAAGTTCATCTTTTTTTAATAAAATATAAAAAATTTTATCATCTGCAATTTAATATTATATGTAATTTGAAATAAATTTTTACTTATACCTTGTAGGCTGTGAAAACTGTACTAAAGAAGTTATTAAGGTATATGCCAGTGGTATCTGTCAACCCTACTTGCCGTGGAAACATTTTTGGTAACATTTTTTAGAAAAAACTGTTTGCTATATTTTATTGCAGATTATGCCCACACTGTACACAAATTGGATACTGTTATTTTTTTCATGAAAATGCTAGAAATCAACAAGTATAAAGTTTAGGGTAGGTAAATTACATTTAATACGAAACATTATTCCTCATATTGTACATATAATATAATATACACCTGGTGTTTTAATAACTACTGTTCTGCCATGTTAAGCATAACAGTCGTGGTTGTTACTTCGCTGATAGAAGCATCCTAATACTCTATTTGTAATTCGTTCGCATGTATCTTTCAGCGTTACCAGATACGAACCTCTATGCTTAAGACGGCAATATTGTAAGTGCAAAGTTGTCAACCTGTAGCCAGCTTGTAACGCATATCTTCAGAGTTTGTTATGTCCGCTCACACACTCGTCAGCCTTTGACAACGCAAATGTCCTGGATATGTGAAGCATTCACTTGAAACTGTTAGTTTCTAGAGAGAATTCGACCGACTGGTTACTTTGTTTTACATTGTCGCTAAGAATTCAAACTAATAGTACTAGTAATTGTAAGATTACATGTTGTTTGTTTTCAAATGAAAACTGTATACCTATACACCGTAAATCTTAAATTCCAAAATACCTCTCTGTACTGAATTAATTGCTCGAGGCGGCGAGATATTTTCGAGGCAAGATCCGAGACGAATTAATTACACACTCAACTGTAGAAGGTCGGGCTAAACATAAGCCAATATCGGGTTAAATCTGTAGAATCCGGGGCCGGGATCCCGCGGGATTTGCTGTGCGGATTTGAAATTCACTTCGATCCTTTGATTCTACCGCCCCCTGCCTCGTCTTGGGCGCTCCTTGCTGCCCACCCACCGACGTCTCCGACCGCGTAGGCCGGATACGGGTTTCCGATAAATATGACGGCAAATTACCTACCATAAAGGGATCAAACCATATAGTGAAGTCCCTCTGTCCGACTGGATATTAAATTTCCCCATAGCCCGTTTAGTGATTAGATAAGGGATAGTTAGGTACGTGATTGAGGAAAGAGGATTGATTGAGCCCAAGATTGAATAGATTTCAGGAGACGTAGTCCAACTTAATAATGTAGCTTACCTGAATGTACTCGACCACATTTTTGATGCACTACAACTTTATTTCATATTAGATTAATATTAAATAAATTATTACATTGCATATTACTAACAGGAAATACTGGAATATCTGAAAATTTTCCGTACTTACTAAAAAAACTCTATCTGATGTGTATGAAAGAACAATTTCTCTTGACTGAATAAAGACATGACGCTGAAACTCGTCATAGTTATAAAGCTTACTAGCCCGCGTGTATTCATTCCAATACTCCCACCTAAAAAATGTTTACTTCTAAATTTTGAGGCGTGAAAGTTTGTTACCCCCCAAGAGCAACCTCCTGTATTTCCGACACTAGTACAGATTTAATTATTATTATTCATTTATGTTTCATGCAAAAAATCGCTGCTGAGTATTAATAGAGAAAGCATTGTGCGAACATTTGGTTCCAGTGTGAACCCACCTAGCTCTCTGGTGAGTCCACCATCTGAAGAGAAAGAATTAACATAGTTGGCAAAGATAGTTTAAATACAAAATTCCTGGACCCATAAGTATGATTCAAACTACACTCTGGGGCACAAAACAAAATGAGTAGACAGATTTTGATAAAGTGTGCCGTTTTATAATAGGTTCGTTCGAGCAACAGTAAAAACCAGTCAAAACAATTGAGGTTTGTTCTACGCATACTTAATGCAGGCTTTTGTAGGGCAAAACACCCATTTGGCATGCGCAGGAGAAAGAATAAGTGCTTTATGCACTTATTTTGGTGCTGCTCGAACAAACCTAATATGTGATGCGTTACCGACTTTAAAGATTCGTTCGACACATGTTAAATAAATTCATTAAAATTATGACCACAGCCTGTGGATAAATTAAGGTGATTGGTCAGTTTTTTTATCATTGCTTTAGAAGTTTCAACCTTTTTTGGCATGTTATTGTTTGTAATACACGATATAATTCAAGCTGGTATGAGTATGATTTATGTCAGACCACATTTTCCAAGCAATGTTAAAACATTATTAAATTTAGTTGCCTTTAATAATTTAGCTATTTCAAATGGAATTTAAATCAACAAATTACACCATTTTGAAAAAAAAAAACCTAAATTAGCCATGGTTGTCTTGTACTGAGCACCTGAGCAACTACAAATGTCCGATATTGAGACAATTCAAAAACAATTTATGTGGCATTGCACCAAAATTATTAATTTCTCTACAAGTGTGTCAAAGTTGAACCAATAGAACATTCTTTTCCTTCTGCAAGTATAATAAATTATAAGATTCTTTTTTATTCTAAATGCATGTGATACTCTTGATAAGTTGTACAAATTTGTATTTGCTGAAAAGTAACCTTGATTATTCCACAGAATTTCCACGAATTTGTTTGTTTCATTAGACTAATTATTATGCCAAACCAGAAATGATCGGAAACTATTGATGGACCACTTTTTTGAAAAAATGATCCGTTGTACCTCTCTTCTTACATCTTCAAGGTGCTATGTCACACTTTCAGTCAAATGTGGTTAATCACACCTAGCACACCATTAGGAAAGCACATATTTCCTAAAGAAAAAAAAATTGCAAGGGTACTAATATACACAATTTCAGTCAATAACTAATTACCCAAATTAAACAGCTTTTCAGCCAGAATTGGTGTATATGAAGATTAGCATAACATTCCATAACGTTTTATATCAGGTGCACTTTTCAGTATTGACAGTACAAAAACGGGTATGTTTTCTTTGCGGGCACTCAGCCTACCTATTAATTACAAAAATTATTAAACATAAAAGTTTAACCAAAAATTATGTGTCCTCTTTGTTGTGCTCAAAACTCTAAGATAATTATTTAGGAAAATGAATGCCGTGCAATTATGGTTACCTCTGTACTTCATATACGTTAACGTCCGTTGTTTGGTACAATATACGTATAGCAACCACAAATGCTTACGACCAATATGAGCTGGCAACATAATGGCCTGTACGGCATTCCCGTCGCAACGGAAAAGATATTTATGTAAAAGGGAAAACGTTACATACGTATTGAGACCATATCGTGTAAACGTCGCTCGAATGTCATGTAAACCGATCCGGTGACATTATGATAGATAAACGCGGAAAGCCGACCATATTGATATGTGTAACGACGTCGCGGCTCTTTGATTAGATAGTACCTGTCCTGTGGTTGATTCATCTCTCCTAGAAAATCTTCCACAGCTATTCTTGTCATCGCTGGTTGATTATTATTAAATAAAATACATATGTCGCAATGTCCGACCGCCTGTGTGGTTCCGGTCATATACCTACAGTTTCTTCCTTGTTTTTGATATCAGTTAAAATAAATATAAGGTTAGCTACTAAATCTATCTATCTACTAAATCCACCAATTAAATTGTGTACTGCGATTTAACGCTTTGTAATGTCAAGAACAACTTGTTTTGTCAACATTTGCAGTATGTCTCTAGGTAATTTAGGAAAGGAAGAAAACCTATTCAGAATTCAGCGAAATTTAAATAGTGTTATTAGTGTTTATATTAAATAGTGTTTATTATTTGTATCAATAGAAGAACCTCCGGTTTTGAATTAAAATGCAATCAGAAAATTCAATTCAATTCCATGTTTCTACAAATTGTTGATAATGACGAAGAGTTAAACCATAAACATTGTTATTGGCGTATTTTCAAGATAAGTTTTCCTGTGGTGGCTTTTTTCTGTTTTTGAATTTTTGTTTGCTTCCCAGTTGATTTTCTTATATATTTCATCCTTATACAGGGTGAGTTATCACTTATTAGTATCCCGGCGGTCGATAGTTAATAAATTGTTTGAGAAAGAAAAAAATATTTTATACAAATGTTGTTTGACTCGCCATTTTCTATAGGGTAAAATTATTTTCATTTATACAGGGTGCACTCAGGTGTGACGGAAAGGATGTATTTTTTTTTAAATGGAACGTCCTGTATATTTTATTATATTATGGTCACAGCGTTGATAGTTCCAGACATATTCAACTGTTTTTCCAAAATATTCCCGTTGCAGGATCTTGTGAGATAATAGTTAATGCCAGTAGGTAGATGATAGTATCCAGAGATATTAGATACACTATACAGGGTGATCATAGAATTTTTCAGATGGCTTTTTCTCGAGTTTTTTAACTTGAACAGCCTGTATAATACGTGTTGGCTGTAATATTCCTTTATTTCGCTCCAATTTACTTTATTTGTCATACACCAAATGTTACTATTTTTTGTGATATTTGCAATTTAACGAAAATGTAATGCAATTGTAAATTTTAATATTTCAATTAGCAAATAATATACAGGGTGTTCAATTTAAAAATATGAAGAAAAATCTATTTAAAAATGCTTAAAAACTAGTGCATCTAGCGATGGGCTAAGGTATTATGTAACAAAATTTTTAGGGCTATATCTGCAAAAATGTGGCGTTAACATAGCTTTTAAGAAAGGCCTGCAATTGCCAATTGTTTTTGACAAACAATTGAATATCTCAGAAACTACTTTACACAGGTACAAGTTACACAGTTGGAAAGACAACTTTCTTAGTAGTCATAATATAGCATGACATACAGGCGTAACATTTAAAAAAATTACTAACTTTTTTAAGAAACTAATAAGCCAAACAACTCTTGTATAAAACAAGGTTTGTTTCCCTTTGCTTGAAATGACAACTTCAATTATTTGAGTCTACTTTTTCATTAATTACTTTTTATTTTGATGTTTTGGTCAAGTGTGATCTGTCCTATCTCTCATATTTTGCTGTCATATCCAATTTATCAATATTTTGAAAGGGTTAAGCTAAAATTATTGGAGTGGGAGTTTCTGATTTTTTTTAGCGAATCCTCATAAGCCTCTTACATAGATAATCATAAATAAATCTTGTATATGGCATGAACGGAACATAGGGATGTAACGGCGTTATCTTTTACTGTACCTTTTCTATGCTAAGAGCCGTTATTGTGCGATTCTGCAATTGCTGTTCAATTTTGCACGAGCACGGTTATCTGGCCGTTGTTAAGGTAGTGAGGGGCTCCGTGCGCGTTTGGCGCCTCCCGCGGTCGCGTTTCGATACATGTGGGTACGGTTTTCTTTTATCGCACGCGTAAACCATCCGTTTGTGCGACCGTCCACGGAGCGTGTCCATTTTATTTGCCTTCTGCGAGCGAAGCAACAAACGCCGTTACTTCAATTTTTGCGCGCCCGCCGCACACAATAACCGGCGCGCCACCTCGTGTAACCCACACTTATTAAATTGAAATTGTGGATAGTGCCAATAGTGTATTTCACGGTGACTAACAGGCCGGCCGAGATCTATAATTATTCTGTCTAACTGACCGGCCGTTGTAGTTTATGACTGCATAATCAACGGCAAATAATGGAAGCATATTTGCATTACGTATCACTTTGCTATTTATTGTTAGAAAATGTTGCAATTTCCCTGTTATAACAATACAGACTTTACAACGTTTTTCATCATAGAACGGGTTAAAGATAGCTCGCAGTATCTAAAATTAGTACAAAGTCCAGTGATCAGAATTTATTGTAGTAAAGCGGGAAAAGCGCCAAATTCTAGGATTTTGATAAATATTGAACCTAAAAATTATTATTAATAATAATAAAAGACATTATCAATATGTCTTTAAATTTTTGTGCCGATCAAAACATATTTATATGTTGAGAAAAGAAAATCGTTCATCACTGTTTATATACACTGTAGGCAAAAAAATCGGTACAAATTTTCAATTGCTCATGTTTTCAAAAATATTAAGTAAATTCAAGAATTTCTTTGATAAACTAATTGCTTATATTCTGAAGATTGAAAACATACCATATTTGCTATAATTGAACGTTTTAATCCCATGTAATGTGGCTTTATGTATGGATATGCAACATTACTGATAATATCGGGTCAATTTAATGTGAAATGAAAGGTGAATTGAAATCAGTAGATAATGACATTCGTTTTCTTTTGGTCAAAAGAAACACTAGAGATTTTATTGCATCGAATACAGTGTGAAAATTTAAAACGTCGGTCTTTGCTGTTTTTTATAGGCACGAAAAGTCCAATCGGGAACTATAGGTATCTTTAAAGATTGTGGAGAAACCATTTAACGTTCAGTTTTACTATGGGCGCCATGTTTGTTTTGACATTTTTAAATGATTTTTGTTACCTGTTTGCCATATTGTACTACAATTATTGGGCTGTAGATTTTTTGCAAATTTTTATGTATTTGCAACATCAAATTTTGCTTTTGAAGTGAGTTGGAACTAAAATCAACATCGATTTTTATTGAACTAAAATTATGGCAGTTTGCTTTCACTTGTCTGACGGTCAAGCCTTTGCTCTTCGTTTTTTCATGTAAAAATTACATCTTCAAATAAAAAATATCTAAAAAAGGAACAGTATTCAGGCTGGATGATGTTGGAAGTGCTTTTTATTTAAACGTGACATAAAAATAAAAAGGAAGTCTTGGTTTGAAGTGATGTGACATACACAAAATACGTTGACTCCAGCTCCAATTCAATCTTAGCGAAAACAAACAAGAACAAGAACAAGTAACATACGTCTAAAAATTACAGTTAGACAACAAGTGTGATACATCATAATTGAAACTGAGGAAAATACCACCTAAAATGATAATTTCAAACATGCCCATAACCACAGCACCACTCCACGATCTAACTCAAGTACACAGTTACATTTCTCTTGCCGTTGCAATGGTTTTGTTACAAACGTCATATACCACTGGTTTTTACTAAAAACACTTAAAAAATGATCGCTTAAATACTTCACCATACCCTTTTTTACCAAAACAAGACGAATGTCATTACCCATTGATTTTAATACACCTTTCATTTCATTAAATTGACCTAATATTATCAGAAATGTTGCATAACCAAACGTAAAGCAACATAACTTTGGATTGAAACGTTCTGTTGTTGCGAATATGGTATAGTTTCAGTCTATTGATGTTTCGTTTTTCATCCTTTTTTCAATTACAATTATGGACAAAAATAAGTATCCGCCTTTGGATTATAATTTGGTGTATTGGTGTTTTGCGACTAAATGGCGAAGGTTACTGATGCCAGAAGAATCTGCTTTGTAGTCATTTTGCTGAGAGTCTTGTTGTTGACGAACTACTGAATATTAAGCTTATATTTAGTGTTGTATGTAAGTTGCCTAAAATGAATAATTCTATTTTTCTTTGTCAAAAGTTCAAATATACCAGTAGCTACACCAAACTGTTTTCTTTTCCTAAAAAGCGGAACAGTGGGCCCTGTCCCGCCTAAAGCGAGACGTCTGGTCACCTTGTATCTACTATACTGTGTCATATTTTATCGCTGTCAAAGTTTATTTCATAAATTAAAATACTGTATTACAACTATAATATAATGCAGATTTAATGGAACTCACATAGAAAATTGAAAAATGTATAAATTGTTAGATTTTAATAAAAGCAAAATGCCTCTAACAATCTAAAGCGAAATGTTAGATGAGGTGGATAAGTATTTACCTGCGATAACGGTGAATGGCAACATGTTCTGTAATAGACGCTACTACTCATCATGTCAATGTAAATCCCAAAGTTCATAGAACAAATATCGGGTTGCCGATGAACTGCTGCACACAACCGAAGTTCACCAGGTCACTCGTGATTTAATGCCCGCCATATTATTTATGTTATTATTTATCCCATTACGACTGAGCGTGTATCCTGTCGTCCCCGGGGTGCTTAACGGCAGTTCCCACAGGTATTCTCTTCGCCATTTTGCCTATTAGTCACACACCCGATAAATCTAAAACAGACGAGCAATTATAAAACTTCCAATACATATATATCCACCGGTTTATATTATGTTATTTTACTTTGGTCGTAATATTTGCGTAAAAAATAAACAACTATAAAATTTAGTTGCTGTCTATGCTATTTTTTGAGGTTTACTGAGACAGGTTTCAGGAACCCGGTTTTAGCACACGGAGATTTTTTATTTATTATAGAAAAACAGTACTGTGGAAGATAGCTGTTAGATAGGTTTAGCAAACGTAGATGGATAATTATTTATCTGTAAAAATTGTAATCCTATGGGATATCATCAGATGTGTCACTAGATATTTTAGCCGTTAAATTTAAATTATTATGTGGTTAGTCGAATTTAATAACCCTAAATATGTCAAAATGAAGCTTGTAGAATATTCTAAAAAACAAATGAAATGCTCCTGGTTTTTATACAAACCAGTGGCGTAGCTACAAGTCCTGTAGCAAGAAAAGCTCGGCTCCCTCTTGTTTTCGGAAGAGGTCTGGCATTTTTGAACATTTCATTTAATGTATACCACTTTCAATTGCAATTTTTTAATTCCAGATTTAACTAAAAACGTTTTATATTAAAAACGAGTTTATATACAGGGTGTTTCAGAAATAACGGCTAACCTTCAAGGTGCATATGCCCAAGGCCGTAATAAGCATATTTTGTCAAATAACGTGTGGTCTAACTTAACGTATTCTTGAGAAAATTAATAAAGGAAGACGGAGTCCGCCCCTGTTCAGAGGAAGAAACAGGACTACACTCCGCCACAGTTGTGGTGCAACTGGTGACAAATCAATGCCGGCGGCAACATATGGGCCTCTCCCCACTCCGGCCTTTCTCGCTCAGAGCGACAATGACCTACATTCGTAGGTCATGTACAAGAGTGATCAGCTGTTTGTTGGTTTATTAACAATAAGAATCTTTTTGACTGTGGGATCTTAATGGGGTGTGTTTGTGTAGTGATTTGTGTAGTACCAGACACGGATGGATGACAATTGTATGGCTAGAATGCGACATAACTTTGATCGGCTGTGAAACGCAATTGCTGTGTTAAATAGATTTTTATTCGACGGATTTCGCTTTGCAATCACAGTGTTTTTAAATCTGCATCACATCTGGATCAGGTACGTACTAATCTCTCTATGTTTCAATTGATAAATGTTCGTAACTGTTTGTTGTTCGCCGTGGTTGTTTGCATTAGTATTTCAGTCATGCGCGCACGGCTATGCACCAGGACAGGCCTTAGGCGATTTCTTCAATACAATTTTGTTGGTACTTAAAAGTTTGAAGTATACTATAGGTTATTTGCCCAAAATTGCTTCTCTGTCCTTGGCGGATATGCTCCTTGAAGGTTAGCCGTTATTTCTGAAACACCCTGTATACAAAATCCTTGCGAAACTGGGTTTTATGACAATAAAAAACAATTAGTCAACAGCTGGCTGTTTTCGATTTCTAACTAACTAAAATAATCCAAATAGTCTTCAATTGTGTTCACATCTGCTTCACAAGTGTTTTATATACATAACGGTTTCGCATTTTTAGTTTCCGTAAAAACCAAGGTGGGTATTCATAATCCATTTCTTAGCCTTCTGAAGGACTATTTTGAAAATGGTCAAGTTTTCATTTGACGCTATTATTCTTCTTATTATTAAATATGATCATGTTTTCAAATACTTGGAACGTGGAATGGATCACCCAGCATACAAATAACGTTTCACGTGCTTTTGACGTATTATCAGACGCATAACTTGAAAACGCCAACTCGTACTTAAAGGATGTATAAACATTGTAGAGGATTAAAAGATCTAGAAGTTTCCTAAAAAAAACAAGTCGGTCATCTATGACCGCGAATAACTCGCAGCTCAGACCCCATATCGATTGGAGCTGTTTACACGTTATTTCTAATGCCAAATCAAAGGGATATTTAAAAATTTGTTTAATTCCACTGGGCTAAGACGCGATAGTCTACTATTCTCGTTTTTTTTAGTATTATTAAAATAATAACATAACTTACAACCTTGAAAACATTTTCACAGTTCAGGCGAAAGTTGGTTAAGAGGCCACAGTAAGTTTTTCTAACCCTATTCAAATGATGGTTAGGACATTTCTTCAAGTTTCTCAAAGAGACTTTTTAAATTTTTGTCTAAATTATTTGGAAGAAAGCATTTTAGGCAATTGAAACTTTTACCTAGCATTAATATTTTGGGATTGGCAATTTCTTTCTTTTAAAATAAGTAACATTATATGTTTCATATTAACAAGAAAATACGGAAAACCACTTACATACTTATAAGTTTATGAATAAATAACACACCAATTAAGTAAAATAATAGCAGTGATTTAAAGTGAACAATATACTACCATTGTACAGTCAATAAATAAATAAATATGAAGTGCGGGTGCTTAAAAAACAAACATTTACAGAAGTCAAATGTACATGGAGTTATATACCTATGTATAAACACAACCCACAAATCTATAAATCGAAATTATGATAATTAAGTCAAGATCACAAAACAGGTCGTTAGAATTTTATTTAGAAATTCTGGCAATTTTTTACACGAAAGCCCCTACGCCCCTGATACAAACTATAGAATTGTAGAATTATAGAACTATAGAACTAATCAATAAAGGACAGCTATATACCACATTATCACTTAACAAGTCTATATTATTTATAATTTTCTAGTCAGTAAAGGCTATCTAACTCCACTGGATTTTTTCACATTTCACTTAGTTGGTAATGGACAGGAGATAGGAAAATATGGAAATTTCTAGCTCTTCAAGGAAGTCAATTATATCCGTATCTATTTCCTGCGCAGTATATCAGATTATCTAAGGTATGATACGAGTTTACCATTCAAATCTTTTCGCAGCGTTAAAAAAGATGTTAATTATCATCTTTGTTTTTTATACAGTCGGTAGAGCGATGCGTTTCATGACGGACTTGCATGAACAGGAAGACAAATGAATGAGAATTGTTCGCGTTGCAAGTTCGCAGACAAGACCAGTAAAACGGTAGCTGTTAAACTTGCACACGAAGATATATCAGCACCGTATAATCTATTAACACGAGATATTACGAGAGATAGTGTATATTATAAAGGAAAATTAGGAGCGGTAATGAAAAAAGGGAGAAGAAACATTGTGTGTTCGCTGCAATAAGCAGTAACGGCCTACAAATTATGCGGTATCTGCAATCTGTTTGGGCATACCATACCAAAACCGCATGTTATATGCCCAGGAGTAGCGTGGAAGCGATGCATTCACCCGAATATGGTTAATTAATGTACGAACAAACGGTTCATGCTTCCTAAAAAGTAATTTGTTATCTTCCCTACGAGACGCGTTTGTTCAAAAATTTAATGACCAGTTATTTGACACCGTCAACCTTATTAGTTGATCAGTTCAATCTTACCAGTAGAATGCAAGTATGGAATATGGTGATTCAAAAACAACTCAAACACATCAATTGTTAATTTTGATCCCATAGATAAGAAATATTATATATTTATAGGTATAATGAAAAAATGATGTGTAAGGTCATTGAAATGAAGTCATAACAGTATAATGCGCTAGTATACAAGTGATGATGAACGTCAAAGGTCACATCATAATTAAACGCATACCTTATTATTATGTTGATAATAATACAGTTAATTATATAGCATTATAGAGAATGCTTAGAATCTTTATCTACTTATATTAGACAACCAATATTCTTATAAAGTATAACGAAGATATTCACACGAATTTACCTTACTTCGTTCAAATTAACATATTTATGTTAGTTTCGCGGGGACTTGCGTAACTGATTACTCCGCCACCGATGGGAAAATAGGACAAAGATTATAAAAGCTTCCTATATTTAAAAATACCTATGTTTTATACTGCCCGTGATTTGGAAGCATCTGGCCAAAGTTATTTTTTTAATGGAACAACCTGTGTGTTTTTCTTCTGATGAAAACTTAACTCTGTTATTACATTTCTGAAATAGTCTCATAGCTATTGTTATAAAAATATTGCCTCCGAAGCCTCTCAAAAGTTATTTAACGAGGATGCCATTTCTAGTGAAAACGTCCCTATAACGTTCAGAGTTTTGCCCCCCCCCCCCCCCCCTAAATCGCCATAGTGCTCGTTCCTATAGCTAACGTATTTCAATCAGCTTCCACAGAAATTTTTTTATAACTTCTGCAAAAATGTTTGCATACTTTCTATCATACCTCAATTTGTAGGTAATTAAGAGACCAAATATCCCTATGACGGTCAGAGTTTTGCCCCCCCCCCCTAAATCGCGATAGTGTTCCTATAGCTAATGTATTTCAATCAGTTTCCACAGAAAAATGTTTATAAATTATGCAAAAATGTTTGCATAAATTTATATCATACCTCAAATTGTAGGTAATTAAAAGACGCAATATTTCTATGACGTTCAGAGTATTGCCCCCCATAAATCGCGATAGTGTTCGTTCCTATAGCTAACGTATTTCAATCAGTTTCCACAGAAAATTTTTTATTAACTTCTGCAAGAATGTTTGCATTAATTTCTATCATACCTCAAATTGTAGGTAATTAAGAGACCTAATATCCCTAAGACGTTCAGAGTTTTGCCCCTCCCCCCCCCCCCCTAAATCGCGATAATGTTCGTTCTTATAGCTAACGTATTTCAATCAGTTTCCACAGAATTTTTTTTATAATTTCTGCAAAAATGTTTGCATAAATTTCTATCATATCTCAAATTGTAGGTAATTAAGAGACCTAATATCCCTATGACGTTCCGAGTTTTGCCTCCCTATAAATCGCGATAGTGTTCGTTCCTATAGCTAACGTCAATCAGTTTCCACAGAAAAATGTTTATAACTTCTGCAAAAATGTTTGCATAAATTTCTATCATACCTCAAATTGTAGGTAATTAAGAGACCTAATATCCCTATGACGTTCAGAGTTTTGCCCCCCCCCCCTAAATCGCGATAATGTTCGTTCTTATAGCTAAAGTATTTCAATCAATTTCCACAGAAATTTTTATAATTTATTGTGATTTATTATGGTTTATTATGATTTATGATTTATTTATGACTTATTTATTATTTACTTATTATATATTTATTTATAACTGGAAAACACGAGTGCAAAAGCAACATTTGTCTCTAAATAGGAACCGACAAAAATGGCGTTTTCCTAGGTTACTCAGTCATTTATTTTAATATTATTTCTTTCTAGACGTTCGGCTAGCGAATGCTCGGATTAATACCGAGGTTCGGATTATCGACGCTCTACTGTACTTAAAAAGGCCGAAACTTGACTATTCAGAAAAAGGAGAAATTCGTTCTACTTGAAGCATAAAGTTGGTTGTGATAACAACAAGACCGATGAAATTATAAAGAAGACAAATCTGTTAGCAGCAGAATTACCCAAAACGCTTGTATATAAACGTTTTTGTTAAAAACATAACAACAATTGAATTATGATATTATTCGTTACATTATTTACACACTGTAAATAATTCGTAGTTTGCTTGATTCGTTTCAAAACAATTTTTAATTTTAATTGCATTCAGTGTTTAATTGAATTACAATATTCAATAATTTTTATTAATTTTCATTCTTTATTTGGGTTAGGTGTTTATTTGGGTTTGCCAATAATAATCAGCTGAAAGTTAGTTAAAAGTTTCAAGCGTATACAGTAATTCGAGTTTTAATTACAATTTTTCACATCACCCTTGCAAGTATCAGTAAGAAAATTAAACCGAAAGAATGACTTCGTCGTAATTACGGTTTAATTGTGGTGGTGCGCCGTACAGCCGTCTCGAAACAAACGTAGATTAATTAGATTTGCGACCGAAACCAAACAATCCCTCTCGACTGCGATCAAATGAAGCGAGAAATGAACGGCACGACGAACACCCTCGCTGACGCCATTACGGGGAACGCCCGGTTTAGTAAATCAGTCCGGTCCTTATCGCCGCCGGTCACTCACAGGCATACAGCGCCGTCGTCAGGGCTGAATCCACACGAAGGGTTGGTTCGTCGGTTGATCTCTCATATGCCGGGACCGGGAAAAATTGTGCGTGAAAGGCGACCGCGTGTATGATTGATATGTGACGTGTCCACGGCGCACTCGATCATCCGTCCTCAGCTGTGACACTAGTAATTGGACGAGGAGAGAGGTCCTGTCAATCCTTCTATCGGACGATCTCAGCACTCCGATGCGATGTCTGCGCTCACTTCTCACTTATCCAAACAACCACGTAACATGGTGGACAAATTGAGTGTTGTCTTTGGAGTCTTTTGGTCATTTTTCTATCAATATTTTGAGTTTTATCGTACAATTTGGAGATGCTATTTTGTTAAAACAGTTCCGCAGACTGGGGATGTTGTTTGCTGTATTTTCAATGGGGAATATATGGATTATTTTTCTTTTATAACTTTATAACTGTGGTATGTAAATTTATTGTAGTAAACAAACCGAAAATATTTCCTTTTCAATATAATTTGATTAATATAAAAATAATAAATAGTACAAAAAATAAGCACCACCCTAATTGACATAATAAGAAATGTTACAGGGTAAAGACCCTGTTAGTATTATAGGTCGAACTTGAACTGTAACATAGTATTAAAAGTTGAACTTTTGCAACTGCCAAATATTTTAGTTATATCATATCAATCAAGCAAGCAATTGCCTACAACTGTTCGATTTCTAGTAGCATTTTGTTGGCTATATTATCTCTAACTCAAATCATAGACTGACTGAACAATTATACACAGAATAATTGTCAATTAGTCCCAACGTCCTTCTGCGAACTTAAAACCAAATTACACATAACCACACTTTTAACGGTAGCACACTGTATGAGTATGGAAGAAGTTTTGTATGGCTGGCTTAGCGGCGCTGCTTGTCATACTGCTGTCATTTAATCACATGTTAAATCACAGTTTGATGATTTTATCGTTTAAATAAATACAAATATTGTCGTTCATTTACATTTTTTGTCGTTAAAACATATATTATGTCGTTTGTTTACATTTTCTGTCGTTAAAACACATATTTTGTCGTTGAAATGCATATTTTGTCGTTAAGGTACCGAAATTTGTCGTGCGAGCTTCTAATTTGTCGGGCCGAAAAATGCCGCCCATTTTCAATGGTGCGTTGAATGTTTCGATTAAGATTGAATTAAATTGATTGCATGTAGGCTGGTAAGAATATGTCATCAAAATTTAATAAGTACTTTTTTAGTGTTGAGAAATTTTCATAGATTTTCATGACGGTTAGTTTGGTTTCGTAATTTACTACAAAGTAATCAATTATTAAGAGCGTATCGGATTGAAACGACATACGAAATTGTACAAATTTAAAGTACCAGTACAGTATTCGATGAACGAATAACGATTACAAAGTAACGATTACTGAACCAAAGGAACGATTAACAACTGCAAATCTTCGAACATTGAGTGAAATTTGGGTAATGCCAATGTCAACAGAAAGACTAATGATGGATTACATTTTTTGCAATCAACTGTTTCTCTTGTAAAGTTTGACAAGGTTTTTCAGTTGTCACATTATGGCAAATCAGCAACATTTACATGAAACACTAAAATAACTACTGAAATGCTCATAAAAGAATAATAAATACGGAAAAGTCAATTAATTTGCTGATACAAGTATCGCTTTTAACAATATTGCAATCATACAATACATTTTTCCATTTCTTTAAACTTGTTGGCTACATAAAAAAATTCTTACTCCTAATTTATTCCTTAATTTCTTTTTCCCCTTATTAGTGAAACGGATACTCTTCCAAATTTGTGAAGCATAAACATGAAATATCATTTTTCATCGCCAGGTTCAAGATGGAATCGTATCAAATGAAACCTATTTATAAAACGCTTCTTTGGTAATTATAAAACCATCTGTCCTAAATACTTGTTGTGATATTTGATATTTTTCCCCCAGTGAATACTTTTCATATAATAACACAGTCTTTATTTTTTGCAATTGTTCTTCCTAAAATGGTAGTATAAGTTATTATTATATGACCCAGTTTTATTTATTTTCGTTTAATAACACTTAATTGCTGGAACTTGGCTGGTTTAGTTCTGGGAACTGCTAACATAGTTTATATTAAAAAGCAACAGCTGTGCAAGTCTCACAGCAGTTCTTATTGCTTCCTTGTGAAGCTAAAGCTAGCGTATAGTAAATGTATGAAAACTACTACGATAATTAACTCGTCCAGATGCAAAGGGTCGCACGCGATGAACGGCGACAATTAACTCTATTTAATTATCTCACAGTTTAACACCTCTCTGCGCTAGCGTTACACTATTTTGTAATCGAACGTCATTTATACCTATTCATTTAATTTTTTCTCTGGTACATATTTAGTAGAAACCTCACTAAAATTGTTGGTTTGTGGCAACGCTAAGCAATCATTAGCAGGTGTAAAAAGTCTTTGATAAATCCGCTGACATCACGGTAAAGTCGAAAAAGTTTCCTTGAACAATTTCTACGAAATGGCAAAAACGCAACATATCGACGAGCGGCTATCAAAACACAAGCACTGCGCCAGAAGAAAATAATTGTGTTTAAAGCGCCGTTAAGTGTGGTGGTTTTGATCGAGCGCACAGCTTTTTACCTATTAAAATATAATTTTGAGTCACCGCGTCTTGGACACGTATACGCGAGTGTTAAGAACTCAATTACCAGAACCCGTAACGAGAATTTACATAAAAAGTTTGGCATTTAGAACAGATTTATTTTGACCATTTCAGGTATAATGCGTTCTATAGTCCAGACTACATAAAATGTTATTTTGATTTTCTTGTTACGTTGGGAATGGTTTGAAATGTAAATCCTTTAAAAGTATCTTATTGGGCAGCACAATATAGTTTCAAATCTTCCTTTCCTACATCCAACGACGTCTTGGTCCTTTCCTTGTAGTGTAGTTCCTTCTAGTAATGTTTGACACAAAAAGAATTACACAAACGGCCATTTTATACATCTTTACTATAATAAATTGCCAAAACTTAAGTTTGTTTTGTGAATGAGTCACTTTGAAGTAACTGTCAGATTTGTGTTACCAAGAATCGCAATTAAAATCTGTCGGATAACCTGTAAAATAGTTCCTTTAGTAAAACTAGTCTCTAATTAACTGAAATACTGCTAGTTTTTATTTTATCATTTGTATATATATTTATGCATTTTATTTTAGTTATAAAGAAAATTTTTCAATTTGTTGTGAACTGAGAAATAAGTTCAGTACTTTTGTATCGATTAAAATTAATATTTAGGGGCTAGTAGCGACTGTCAAAAATAAGGAGTGTTATTCCTATTGTAAAAAACCTGCCTCCAACAATGTCTGGCTTGAATTTTATATTTTATGAACAAATTTTATACCACAATCAATTGCTATTCTATATTCTTTGTCGTTCACCAGTGAAAATGTTATGGATTTCATCCTTAATTTATTATACCAGTCGTCTGAAATCACTCAAAAATGCTAGTTTTGTTTAAATTGCTTTAGAATGAAGAATTATTCAGAATTATTAAAAAGTGTTAAATATCAAAATGTTCAGCTTTGTCATAGACATTTTAAGTAACATTTTAGTAACTTTTAAAAATTTTTAAAACTTTTTATGTAAAATAGTGTATAAAGTTTTTTCTCAGATTTTTTCATCGTTATTTCTATTAGTCATTCATTTTTTGGAATACGTGGGATTCCAGCACGTTTTGAGACACTGTATATTCAAATGAATGGAAATATATTCAGAGTTTACACTTTGAAAATGTGCCGCTTAACAAAATATGGTAGAGACCTAATAAAGAAAAATCATTAGATAGCTACTTTGGGTGATTTATAGTTTTTGTTTTTAACCAACACATTTCTTCTAGAAAGTTTATAATATTACAGATTTTAATCATTGAACCAAATAGAATTTGTACTGAAAACCTAATGATAGTCAGGCCAAGCGTACACGAGCGATTTTTGTTGTTCACAAACGTGAAACAAGCCGGAGAAAATAGATATGCTTCTCGAAATATTTTTGTTTGTTGTTTTTGTTTTCTGTTCATAACTTGACCAGAAATTTGTGTTTTTCCATCATCATTGACATAACTAATATTACCGGAAATACGTTGAGGCCATCCAGTAACACCGGAGTCTTTTGAGTTAGTGTAAATGTCACAAAAGCAAGAAAAATGTGACCAGGATACCAACTGACACTATTTGATAGACATCAATGGGTGCCTGTTAGGTCAAGTTATACTATATAGTAAAATAAGTTTGAGTCAATGATGACTAGATTTTGTTGTATATGTTAAAGATAAGTCACGTTGCTAAAAACACGGAACTGTTTCTTTGTTCTCAGAAAAGAATATGCCATCTGTTTTTAGCATCTTCTTTATTTCAAAAGAACCTATAGAAATTACAGTCTGATTTGAAAGCTTAATTTTTGCGACATTAAAAAGAGCACAAAGAGTACGTGGAAACAACAATGATTCACAATATTCGTTGAAATGATAAAAGCTAACATAGTCGCCGTTTATAGTTTCTTTCACTTTCTGCAGTCATATGTGTATGTATATTAGGTAAGGTCACCGAGCAGTCTAGAAGTGTGCAATTCCTTTGCTTCCTCGAGACCACTTTCGCCATAATATTACTTACCATGGCGCCTCAGCCCACTCACAATCACCTTAACCTATAAATAGGCAAAATGAGTGATGAACGTTGGCAAGGAAATACAGCAAGCGCATATCCTTAGTTAAATGTTTTGCGCTTTCGTATTTGCACGTAAGCGTGTTATAATAAATCGAATTGCCTCGTCAGATTGGTATTGAATTTTCTGGCCGTCACCAAAACTCTCGACCAGGATGCCTAAATTACTTAAGTGCCTCTCAGAATCCAATCAGCAGTCGCGTAAATCCGCCTCGATGTAAATCAACGTCAACCTGTCGCGGGCGAGGACATCGGCGCCCGAGAGGAAAAATAATTAACTTAGGCCGATCTCCGGTAGGTGTCGCGCAAATCGAATTCGACGAAGAGCCGTCGTCGTCGACTCGAGAGACCGGAATGAAAAAGCCGTGCGGAACCCTTTTTTTTTTTCATTTTAGGGGACTTTTTTGTTTGTCTCCGACGTGCAAATCAGTCTTCTGTTGTTGCCTTACGTTTCTTTTTTATTAAATTTTAAAGTACAATGGGCCATATAATTGGGATTTTGATAACATAAGCGCTTTTTTATTACAGTTGTCTGTTTCTGTAACAGTTTCATTGTTTTTGTTTTGGAAACTAATGAGAAAATATTTTTTTAAACTTGTTGTTGTGGAAGATGACGATGCTGTAGGACGAACAAGATGACATCGACGAGGAAATGTGTAAGCTCAAAGAAGACAAAGTATAAACGTAGTCAATAAAAAAGGACGATGACGATGAAATCATGAAGACTAAAGGAGACGAAGAAGAAATAAATAAAGACAATTAAAAAAAAAACAAGATGTTCCGCAGGTGAAGACACGAGCAGACCGATCGTCATGAATGTGTAAAGAAAACCTTTCTAATCGCAGCGAATTACTTAAGGTTAAGAAATACGTATCGAAAGTTGAAGATGTCATGGATAACATTGATTTTGTATTATATTTGAGGAGGCAAGGTGATGAGCAAGTTGTTAATAGTAAAAAGACAATGATGAAATGGAATGATGAAAGATTGGTTTGGAGAAAGCTAATGGAAGAAGAAGAAAAGGGATAAAGTAAAAAGAATGGCCGAATTGTGGTATGAAAAAAAAAATTAAACAACGAACGGGGAAGAAGTCAAAGAAGAAATCAAGATCGAAGGACAGGATAAAATGAGAAGAGAGGCGTTATGAAATTTCATTTAATTAAAAAATCGAACGAATGTTTGAAAAAATAGAAGAAATTAGAAAAAATTTACAACATACAATCTGTTGATTTTTAGGATTGTTACAATCGACTAACTAATTAACTTACCGAAAGGATTTGTTTATTTCTAAGTGAGTTTCTTCTATCTGTGGAAGATGAGGAGTAGCAAGAAGAAGATGATAGCGACGATGAAGAAATGACAACTTCAAATCATGGCAAAGAAGTAACAAAGACAATAGGAAAATACACATTTTTGTTTTATTCGCTGATTAGTCTCTTTATTGTGTTTTTATCACCTGTGTTCGTCTGAAACCCGTCTGCGGTTGGAAACGCATGTAAAAATGCTTTTTTTGTTTGGGAGCACTTGTCGTTATCACGCTACGCTCTTGCGCATTACCACATTTTACCCACTTCCCTGAGTGCAATCGAGTTGAAATTTTGCATATGGACAGATTTCTGGTGACAATGCACGAATAAATAAAAAAACTGAAAACTTTTTCAAAATTTGCAACAATTTGGAAAATTTTTAAAATTTGTTCAATCGAGTTGAAGTGTTGCATGTGGACAGATTTCCAGAGACAATGTATGAATCAATAAAAGAAATTGAAAACTTATTCAAAATTAAGAAAAATTTAGGTTAAACTATCTGGTAGCCCCAGGCCCATGGCGCTATAAAAGACCTATAAAACCTAAACGGAATAATGCAATAATACATTCTACTACAAATCTTAAAACTAATATTGAAATTCTTACAAAAATGTTGGAGTCGGCGTAACGTGCAAATATGCGCGAAGTTATTAACTTTTAAACTTTGCAAAAGTTTGAAGCGTCATAGCGCTTTTTGCATCAGGAACGTAATTATTATATATTTTTTTTCAATTTCCCTTTATGGTAATAGTTTTAAAATGTTGGAGTACCTTTGCCATATCTTATTCTATCCAAAAGCACTTATAACTCAATTTCGGACAACTGGTCCCTTTTCCAGCCACACATATAGTCATTTTAGAAAATTACCACATTTTGGAAAAGTTATAACGTTTGGGCTGAAATTGAACTTAGATAAAATAGTATAAAAAAGTATAAAAAAATAGTATATTATTATAAAAATTTTATAAGACGTCAAATCGGCGCCTTGGGCTATTTAAATTAGATCTGAAAAAATTAAACACGTTGATAAAAAATTAATTTTTATCATGACAAAAGAATGTTTTGAAATAGTCCTCATTCATCTAAAAAGTAACACTGAGAATTTGATCAATTTTAAACAAAAACTTTCGCTTTTATTTGAAAACGCGATTTGAGAGGTAGTACTGGGTTTTAAATAATTCTACATTGTCGTTTCCAGAACGTTCCAGGAATGACTTTTTGGCTGATCGATGAATTTGTGGCACAACTCAGAGAAAATAAAATTCAATCTTCTAATTTCGATTTCGAATCTGTTGATTTCGAATCTGAAAATATGAATGCGCAGGGTCGGTAATTCATTGGGATTGTTTAATTCCTGAGACTGCTGTGGTCCTGTCGTTTGCAGGGTGATGAGAGAGATCCTGAGCTCTTATAAGGGGGATTAGTATGCAGATGAGGGTGTTAGCATATTGTCGTTGCGGAACCAATCGATGCCGGGTTTATTAATTCAAGCCTAGGGCTCCTCCTATGACGGTCTGCAACGACTCCTAATCCGATCTGGGCCGAGTCATATTCGAAACTATCGGCAGCATCAAGGCGTCACCACGTCTAATCATCTCATGGTAATCACCGAGGCCGGCCCGGACGGACTCTGTTTCAATTTATTCAGAAAATTGTTTCCTTGTGTATAAGGCCGCTCGTAACCGGCCGATGATGATCGATCGGCCCGGCCGATGGACCATCCTGATCGATTCCCAATAATTACATTCCCGATTTGACACGAACCGCTGTTTAGGACAACATTCGGCGATTGCGGCCGACCTGTGTTGATTGCGAATTAGCATAGGTAATGGCCGACGACGGTTGCGACTGCAATCTTCCCGAGCGTTAATGCGAAAGTGCTAGAATTTGATATGATAATTAAGTCTCGGTGCAGTATCAACGTTTGATGTGCAGTTGTGCACAGAGCGTTTTATTGCAACCCTTGCATCGTTCTATCTCACGTAAGTACACTATGGGAAATATATTAATGGATCTCAAAGAAAGAGACAGGGGAGACAAGTCCAAAAAAAAGTAGACGTCTTTTGGCAGAAGCTTTTTCGAAATTTGTTTTTATGGCGTCTACCGACGCCTCAAATTACCATGGGAAAATCGACGTTTTTGGTATTTTTCGAATAATTGTTGGGGGTTTGGGAAAATATATGTTAATGTAGTTATAGGACTTGTAGAGGACTTTCCAAGGAAGAATTTAACCTTTGATACATATAGATTTGACGCCCCCAACCCACCCTCACAGTCCCCTGAAAACTACATAAATGAAACAATGTACTTTCTTCAGAGAATTTACCATTCAAACCATTTAATTCTCTCGTTTTCTCATAGAAATCGTTACTATACGTCTAGTGGAATATTTATAAACATTTGTCAGTTAATTTTTCGTTTCTTTAAACAAATTCTATTTGTTGAAATAATTCGTTTATCTCGAAAATCTGTCTAAATTCTGTTTTCGGAGTTTAAAATGGCAGTTTATTTCCTTAGAGTGACATTATTCATTAAACAAATTCTTCCTATTGTTTAAACATCAATTATAATTCATTTTCAACTTTTGTTTCTAATTATAGTCGAAATGTCTTTTTTTGTAAAATTAACTTATAAATTTAATGTTCGAGATATCTGGCCTATATTATTTAATAAACCCACGTTTGTTTAAACAAATGCAATGTCTTTTTGCAATTGGCATAAAATTATGATTTTAGATCGGCCTGCCAACTATTATTCTCAAGTGACATCATTTATATTTTGGGATGATTGCCTAACATTGTTTGAATAATAAAACAATATGACTCACTTCAATATTTCATCAAAATAGAGTACAGGGAACAGATTCCAGACAGCAACAAATCAATACTATCCTGAACACATAGTGGTAGAAAATCAGAATAAGAAATGGAGAAAGAAATAATGAAATTTGTTGACGTTAGGAAATTTAATATTTTAAAAAGAAACTTGACTCCCCAATTTTCCGAAAAACAGGACTTCAAATCATTTAAATTTTTTCGAATAAATGATATTGAAAACGAATAATATTGTATTGTTTAAACAATGGAAATCACCCCAAAATATAAATGACGGCACTTGAGAATAACGGCCAGACCGATTAAAAAAATATATTTTAGGTGAATTGCTTACAATTGTTTAAAGAAATTAAATTTTTTAAACAAATGTGGGTTTTTTAAATATCTCAAACATGAAATTTATAAGTTAATTTCTCAAAAAATCTGATTGTATGGGAATTACAAACGTAAACTTTATTGGTGTCTGTACATACAATACATGAGACAAGTCATATTGTACTCAAAAACAACGAGAATCAAATGAAAAGAGAATCAGTGCAAATCAAAATCAAGAAAAATTAAAAAAAAATAATAATTAAAAAATACAAATTAAAAACTAATATAAAAACAAACAAAAAAAAAAGCTTCATTTGCTTTCTACATAAATCAATACAAATGAATACAAAGGCAATAAAGAAAAAACGACTAGACAAGAGCTAGTAAATTTAAGGCCCCGACAGGTACAGATAAAATTCAATATTTCAACAACAAAAAATGCGTGTCCACACTGTTTTCGATTTAGAAACGATTTGGGGGGATCGTTGCTTTCCATCATCACAAAAGATTTTGCAATGCATTTTTTAACCACCCTAATGGGCACCCTTCCCCCATATAGCAAGGTAAACTTAGAAAACTGCCCGCCCTTCCGATTTGAGCTGGATACACCCATGGAAAGAGGTATATGATTTTATTACTTTTAAAGGTCACTTCTTATGTAAGTGACTGTAAGTACTAGGTTTACCAATGATATGCATCTACGATTACCAATTTTATATTGTTTTGTGATTCTTTATTGCCAACACTTTATGAAGAAATCAAATAAGTATGTTTTCACAGTTATTTCGTATAGTTTCCCTTTCTGTCTTGCTCTTCCATTGCCTCAATCGGGAGCAGTCGTACATTTTGTACATTTCTGCTCATGATAGGTAAAGTTAAGCTGCTTTAGCGCTTATGTGAACCTGAAAATCAGCTTAAAATGATGTATGCGTTGATTGTTTACACATATTTAGGTATCTTGAATAATTATATAGTTTTTCTGGTCATTATATACGTTATTTTGCAAAACAGTTTTGTAACATGCAACGCAATAAACCTGATATCGAATAATTCCACATATATGACCAACCACATTGCAATTCGCCGATTGATTGTTCAAATTTGAAATGCGGTTTATGAACAAATTTTATCCGTAGACTTCAAGTTGAAGTTAGCTTTAAAGTTGATTTTAAACTTTATTATTTATGTATTATTATAAAATAAAAAGAAATGGCGTTTTGGCAGTAGATTCCTTTTAAATCACAAATAACTAGACCAAAACAGCATTATACATTACCTATTTAATTATGTTTGCGATTTTCGCAACCAAAAAAAAAACGCTTAAGTTTAACAAAAATTTAACATAACTCATGGAGTATTTAAAACAGAGACGAATATTAGAACCTCAAAAAAGTAAAAGTATTCTTCAGGGTAGTGTTTTAGGACCAATTCTATACGCACTTTGTATATGAAACCGCGTAAAATATCTTTTCGTACACGTGACATTTACGTCCATACTTAAATGTCGCGAAATATTTGGGCTGTAAGGTGTTTAGGGTATGCGGTGGTGCTTCAGTTTTTATTATGTTTATTGCGATCGAAGCCCACTTACCTAATATGTCTCGGTATTACGATCTTGGATATAAATCGCCGGTCGATTTTACGTTTTACGATTTCGGGCAATTTCGGAATTTTATAGTGGAATACCGCCGATGCCGGGCAGCCATCCATCCACGCCCCCCGCCCGGACGCCCCAGCGGCCGCCCCTTGTCGCACTTTTATTTCGGACGTAAAATCTACGTAATTTCGCTATTTACACGTCCCAGTTCTATAGTCCAATTTCCCTTTTAACGTCTTTGGATTTAGATATCTGAAACGGTCTGAAAAACAAATTGCCTCCGAGACACAATAAAAGAACCTTTTTTTTCTTCATTAACATCATCTTCCTTAATATCCATTTTCCTCGAAAAGTAGTCGTAATACGTTTTGGAATGTTTTCGCCAAATTTAAATTGTTTACATAATTGTTACAAACAAAATTCCAAGAAATTTCCAGAACAAGCTGGCCGTATTTAATATGAAATATACTTGCGTAATGTGTTGTCGACATTTATTATCCCTACAGTCTAAGTTATGCTACATTTCTTGCGAGTTATCGGCGAGACAAGGCAAATTTGTGGAAGCTTCTTTCAGCTGGCATATGAAATTACTGCTATAAATGTTATACTTCATAGTGATTCCTCTCTAAGGCGCCCCAGACTGCTATATGCGAATATAAAGTAACGAAGCTGCTTTATTAGTCGTTTTATCAAAGTGTAGCTCAACGTCTAGAGCCTGCGTATGGCAATAAGTTTGACGAGTTTATGGGACCATCACAGATAACCTTATAAGGTACCCCTGCGAAAGAATATATAAATATTGAACGTATTTATACGAATAGGATTATTGCAAAATTAATAGTTTGATAAAGGATTACCACACACATTGAAGAGTATTGAAAACTAGTTTACGATTATTCGGAAAACTCAAAGGCAGGTGTACCTCTGGTTAACATGTTGAAGAAAAATCATCCTTACAATCAATGAATCTACGGACATCAGCATCTACCAATTGATTTCTTAAATACTGAATTCAATGGTTATAATAAATAACTATTCATTTTTTTGACAGAAGATGGTAAAATAATAAAAGAACCACAAGCATTAAATATATTGTCAATATCTATTCCTAAATAAATATTTAAATAGTTTAAAAATAAAAACGAAATGTTTTGTTTGTAATGTTTGTATAAAAGCAACCTATCGATTTCGACTTAATAGTCATCATCAGGCTCTTGTCGTAAAAGGACTAAGTGATGATGACTATTAAGTCGAAATCGAAAGCGCTTTTAAAGTAAAACCTAATAAATAAACATTGTTTTAGATAAGTAAACTAAAACAAGTACCTTTTATAGTTAGTTTTAGTTACTTAATACTCGATGCAAAAGCAGAACATTTAAAAATATGTCTAAAATATCTAATATATGTAAAAACAGAAACATAGAAATTTCAGTACCTACTTTACCGGGAGGCATCTTGAAAACTATAAAAGAAATTCCGAATGAAAAGTTATTCTTCTCAAAAAAATACTGTTTTTCTACTTAGATTTCTTATGTTATATTCTCCAAGTATCTAGAGATCGTCATTCAATGACATTAAATGGGGTTGTTTTGATAATTAGTGAAAATACTAAATATTTTTCTCCAAGCAAAAGAAAACAACATTATAAATTAAAATGAAATACGATTATGCAAAGAACTGGTTAAACGAACGTATCTATCGTCACTAAAACACTTTTCTTCAACAGCAATGTGTTAGACCATAAATCATATCCGGCTTCCAAACGTTTATTTTACGGCTTTGGACGTTATGCATTCAATTGAAACATAATACCGGTTGGGTTGGGCAAGCAGCTTAACATTCAGCGGCTGCGATGTAGTTACTGCATTTATTTATTATGCACTAAAACCCTAAATACCAGTAACAAGCCATCTCGTCAATCAAACTTTAATAAATTAAATCACCTACCGTTACATGCCGGTTTATTGAAATATAAGCACCTGTAACGCATATTGTGTCACGAAAATTTTAAGAGAATTGTACATTAGATGTGTTAGTATGTTAGTACTTTAAAGCCGCAGTCAGACCAACATGATAGTAATCAGACATCTAATTTTAATTACCACTGGTCCTGTGTCAAGTTTGTGAGAAAATATGAGTATAAAATACATATTCATAGGTTAGCTTAATGCAAATTTGTGGCGCTGATATGAAATAATAAATAAGTACGACATAAATCTATTACAATATGAGCTGAAATAGGGGGAAAAGTTCACACCACAACATATACAATTTTTATTAACAAGTCCGCCGCTTGCATACATGCATAACCCGCGTGCTGAATACGACATTACCGAAACGTATTTTCCATATAAAGTGGCCATGGTATTCGGTGTATGTCGACTTTATTCAAACTATTTTCGAAACTCGTTTCGGCCCAATGTTATAAACATAAACGACCTCACACCTCCGCCAGTTTATGCAGTTTGCTTCCTATAGAGAAATTTCGCTGCCGCTCCCGAACTGGGTGCATTACCGGAACGGCTTCTATTTCTTTCAGACTGTAATTTCAGGCCAGCTTAAAAGCTCACTCGGATAGAAGGGGGATATAACGTTGTGGACAGAAGTAACATCTTAGCGTTTTCGCCATAATATCGCCTGCACAGTGCTAGTAAATGTTCAGTTAGAAGCAGAGGAAATATAACTGGTCACACAGTTTTATAAGAATGTTTTCTTCCAAGCCTTTGTTCGGCCAAATTTGGTCTGAAATGGGCAAACAAATTAGTAACAAGCTAGTAACATTTATGTAGGGTTTTTATATAGATATTTTAAATGATAGTACATCAAAACTTTCCATCGATACTCCCGCTGCTAAAATAAAAGACGCTTTAAACCAGTGGTATCAAACCCATTTATGGGCGCGGGCCACAAAATTCTGAACAGTCCATCGGCGAGCCGCATACAAAAAAGTGATTAACTGGTAATACATTTTTTTTGTGTCTCATTTGAGTACTTTGTGTGTAGATTTTTTTTTGTTGGAATTTTGGCCTCACCTTTTTATAATGCGATAATGATATTTTTTAAAATATAAGTAACATAGACATTTTAGTCCCATTAAATTGCATATGAAAATCTAGAATAACAATTTTATCATTATTATTACACCATGTTGCTTATACCGTGTTAGATAAAAAATAGGCTCTTAATTTTTTATATGATTGATGACTCACATCAATATTTTCTATTTAGCGTGCGGACACAATTCCGGAGATAAATTTTGCAAAATAAATTAAAAAATCATATTAAGGCTTCTTATCAAACACTTTTCATTTGAAATTGTGCAAAATTTGCATTTTTCCGAAAATATATAATAGCTTCATAAGCTTGCCTACAATTTCAATTTATTCGATTTCCAATTTTTACTATATACACTATACAGGCTGTAAGAATGATGTTGTTTTTCTTTGCCTGAATTTTGAAGCAATATATTAGATGTTCAGGCTATAAAAACCGGTAATACCTGGAAAGAAAAAGTAATCTGATATTTTCTGAACATTTTGTTTTTGATTCCCTTCATTATCTCTATCTTTAAAGGACAACAAGTATAGTAAGCAAGAGCAAAATGGCACGCGTTCAAGGTTGATTTTCTCTGAATCCGCTTAATTTTATTTTATACTTTTAAACATACACAGGGCGAAAGAATTAGTATACATTTTTGACAACAAAATATTAACCATTAAAATTTTCTTAATTTATCTTCGTAAATATCATTTGAATGGGCGTTTGAGATTAAACGCTTAATGTGGCAATTGTTTTTAAACAGGCTACCAGAGAGTGAACGAATCATCAAAATCGGGTAAATGGTTGGGTAGAAAATCAACAATTTTTGAGAAATTTTTCATTATCCTTTAATTGTTTTTATAGTTCAGAATTACACCAAATCTCTAAATACAAAGTTTTATTTAAAAAATAATGATATTTATTTTTTTAATTGTTTAATCTCACGTTCCAATTCAAATGATATTTACGAAGATATTTTAAGAAATTTCGATTATTAATACATAATTTTTAATGAATTTGCAAAATGCCCATTACTAATAAATTCTTCTGATAAAAAGAAGATTGAAAATGGTGGTAAACTTTTCATGGGTGCAGTTGCATACCATGCCGTATGTCTAATAATCGAGGAAAAATCATAAAAAGCCATGAGTTTCATATTTGGGAATAAAATTCCGCTACGGTGAAAAATGCAAGTGGGCGTCTGGGCTGCACTTTCCGGTGGGTGACGTGATAGGGAGCATTAGACACAGGATTTATCTCCGGCGCAAAAAAATGTTCCAAAAACTTGTGACATTGTGACATTCATGAAAATACATGTTCCGTAAATTTCACTTGGACAATTATATAGTTACGAAAATTCCACCTTTAAATTATTTACTTTCTATAATAAGCCCACGATTAGGAATATCCAAATAAATAATGATTACTGTTCTGCTGCCTAAAAATAGTAATAAATAGTGTTCGTACACCGAAACGCCTTGCAACCTTGATAATTAAAGAATGTACACAAACAATTTTCATATTTTTGCGGCCCGCGGGCCGCGGGTTTGACATCCCTGCTTTAAACGTTTGAAACACGTTGTAACTGTTAAAACACTAACAGCAATATCCATAAGATGTATTTAATTAGAGCAAGTTCAAAATTCTCAAAAATGTTCGCAATAATTAACACAGTTATTGGATGATCTACTTAACCGCTATAGTTAGCATCTGGCGATTAACGGGAACAAACATTTGTTCACTTCATATTCCAAAAGTTAAACTAATTTGTCCAAAAGCCACGAAATCGTAACGGCGGAATTTTCGGCTATGATAACGCGATTATTGTGCGTCGTTCGTCAATTTCATAAGTGCACGCGAACGAGCGTGATTATTATTAACGCCGGAAATATTCAGGGGGGATAAGCCGTTGTCTAAGCCTTTTGCGTCTAATTGCTTGCTAACAGGCGCGGATAATGCCGAGCGTGTAGATAAACAGCGGTTGATTCCAATTACGCGCGCTTTTATTTATTTATTTATGGCGAAATCGCAAGCGGACTGCTCAAAACCGGCATCGAGCATTGTGGGAAGCTATCTGATATGAGAAAGGCCAAGGAAAATACATTACTTCTGTTCTAAACCGTATACGATGCGGAAGCTACCAACCCATAGTTCTACCACTGTCAAATATACAATCACGATAGCAATAATACGTAGAAGCTAAGAACGCATGAAAAAGTAGATTTGAAATATCTGTAATCTCTCTTCATACGAACTGCCAGAAGTCGAATAGTTGGATAAAAATCACGCGATCGACGAGTGTCTCGCCATAAATAGCTTTATTTGTTCGCATTCGCGTCGATCCATTCAATGTCGGTGTAATGACGCGACTCAAAGGCTTTTTTTGTCTGTACCCGAAAGTATTATTTTCGACAGGGGTCTGATTTATGACATCAAACACGTGCGGTGCATCAATGCAACCCGAAAAGTCGGTAATGAATGGAATAAATTATTTAGTATTGAAACAAAAAGATAAAAAAAATAAATACAATAAATTTATATGCAAAATGCAAGTAGTGTACATTGATGTTAAATTTAATATCCAATAGTATTTTTTTCTCTATTTGTAACGTCCCCACTACTATAATTTATCAGCATAAAAATCACATACACAAAGTTAAAATGGAAAATAACCAGATAGTGATATTTATTTCTGTATTATTGAACAAATGCAAATGCATATTAATAAATTAAATATTAGATCAATAATTAATTAATAAGAACTAAAGAATGAATTATTTAAGTCTTTCAAATAAATCTTATTAGTTCCACTTTATTCCAGCCTTATTTTTCTATGATTTCTGGAATGGAGTGTATCGTTTTGGTGCAGTTCTTTGATTACTTGGGCCGGCTGACTACCTGGTTAGTTGGTATTATTTTACCCTCATTAATGGGAAATGTCGCATAGGTGCTTCTCGTACATTAGCGAAAAGAAATATGTATTCACTGTCGACAAACATTCAACAGTCATTCTTGTTTTATCTCTCTCGACAATCGGACATATCGACTGCGATCTACATAGGGCGTTATTGACTGATAATATCGTTGTTCATACCAGTATACAGGGTTGGTCAAAATAACCAGAGCACCTAAATAATTGTCCAACCGTATATATTTTCAAATCAAAAATCAAACAGAAATTGTTTGATTTTTTTAGCTATCGTCTAAATATATTTATAATATACAGATGCTTATTTTATTATAGAAACTGGTAACCTTTTCTTTTTCTAATAATGTCTCACTCAGCCTCGCCGAACGTTTTACCGATTTTTCCGGCTGAGTGTACAGCTACCATAAGTGTAATAAAAAATTTGGGACAAGAAGATACCACCCATCGATATCCGATTTTATTTCATACAAAGCTAAGAGGTTAAAAATGACCCCCCTTATAACCATCGTAAATCCTATAATTTCAGCGAATAAACTCCCACATCATTGGCTATTAAAAATAAAGTAGGCTAGAGTTGGCCAGGCGTGGCGCTACTTCGCTGAAATTTAATTTCAATTTCAGTTGTAACAGTGGTTTACCGTTCGTTATTACGTTTAAACGGCGTCCAATTGTCTTAAAGGGTGAAATTAATTTCGACGGTCGCTACGGCGACCAAGTCGTTTAACTAAAGTCGATCTTGGGCGGAAAGTCGCGCTCACTTCAGCATAACAAATAAAAACAAACTATCCCGCAATTGTTCCGACGAGAAGACGGCGTACCTATTCGCGTCCAATGCGCCGCAAGGAGGGAACGTTTTCTTACCTTTTCGGCGATTCAATAATGATTGCGATGGGGTACAGTCGAGTTCGTGAAATGCATCTCATTTAAATTCTTACCATTTCCAACTCTTGATGATCACCGTCACAGATATTATCGGCATCGGCAGTCTGTAATTGCATTTTATTCGGCACTGCATTTAGTGTAACTCGATGACTCCTACATGACTCCTTTGACTACGTTGTTTTCTATAACAGATAAAATATTCTCTATGGACCAAAAAGAGAGATCGCACACTGCAAGTCGAACCATGGACTGCTTGAGATGAGTCTAGGCTTTACCATCAAGCGTGTGTGACACAAATGAATCGGCGAGTTCGAAAACAGTACAAGTCCAAAATTAGCCATTTTGAACGGAAATAGCAAAATATTCATTGGTTTATTCTATCGAATAGACCTAAAGACGATGCTTGGGCGAAATTTTTTAATTCTAAGTTTAATTCTAAGGGTCTTTTGTATGAATTTTTTATAAAATGTATCGTTTTTAAGTTATGAGCAATTAATCAAAAATAGTCAAAATTACCAAAATACCTAAATAATTCTACAACTAAAACAAATCTAAAAATTCATCAAACACATTTTTTTTTTCAAGGTTTAAACAATCTATCGTTTATACTGGAAATGTGGTAACTTTTCCTTTTTCTGATAACACACCCTGTATATTTATACCATTTTTATTTTAGAATAAATTTTTTTAGAAATAATTGTTTTAATACAATACCATTTTTTAGTTGTAAGTAATTAATAAAACTCACATACACATAAACATATCTTAATATTTACTTTAATTCTATTTCTTAGTTTAGTTATTTTTTCTTGATTTTTTTATATTTTATCCGTTAATGATCGAAGATGATGTATTTTGTAAAAACAAATCCTACAAAAATCCCTTAGAATTAATCTCTTAATTTACAGAGAAAAATGTACCTATAGTATATTGTAACTATATTTGGACGATAGCTTGTTTAAAACCAAAAATAAACTTTTGTTTCAATTTTTCCTTGAAATTCTTTACAGTTGATGAATTACTAAGTTGTTCTGGTAATTTTGACTAACCATGCATAATCAATCTTCAAATGTTACGGGAACTAATCGCCATATTGATTCCCCGATTTTGAATTTTAAAAATTGGACATGGAGTCTACGATCTTGAAATATCACAGCAAGTAAAGTTACATAAGCACCCAACACCTGTCTAAATTTTCTAGTCCCCAAATTGAATCCGTCATTTGAAATTAAAAATATCATAACTGGTTTGGAATCATGCTTTAGATAAACAAATATTGTTAAAAATGTATGTCGTTTTTCCATTGAGTTCAAAAACAGTAGGTACATGTTTATAAAGATTGTTTTAATCAATTTAATCAATATAAAATATGGAATACTTATTTCTCTTTGTCTGTTGGCACAAAATAGCTAACTGCTATAGTTTTGAAGATATTGCAGCGACAACATTATTTTGTTAATTTACTCAAAACTAACTTTTTGGACTTGTACAGTTTTCGAACCGACCGATTCAAATGTATCCAGTATTCCGAAAAAGAAGAGTTAGTCAAAGAATTTTAAAGTAAACCAAAGGAGGATCTTCACAGAATCCAGCATGCTCCGCAGGTGTCTGAACAAGGAAGTAATCCCCTCAAGTTTTTGGCTATTTATGTCGTCCTAGATAGCTTACCACTTCTCTGCTGTAATAGCAGCTGTGGGTATATGTGATTCTTAACATATAATAGATTGGTTCGTAATAGTACTTTATGCCTATGTATGGTACAAAAAATTCAGCTGGACAATACCTATCAAATGCTGGCAAAATATATACGAGAAACAGTTATATTTATTATACGACTATTCGTTTGATGGCAATAGAAAATGCGCTACACAAGAATGGTCTAAATTTGAATTGATATTGGATTATTGACGTTTGTCCGTTCTGCGGTTTCTCGGCAATAATAGTTTTAGAGCATGTCGGACACGAGCGCGCTTATTTCATTCAATGAAATTCGAACAATTCCATTAAAATCACCGAACGTCCGATAGGAGGTACTTATTCAAAGTCGACCCGACTCACGAACTTCGAAATTCCAGTCGATATTGTATGTCATTCATCCCGCTCTTTTTGTGCTCGACGATGTGACCCCTTTAAACAGTTATATGTTGGATATTTTCGACATGCAAGTCATGTAACTAACAATAAGTGAACGATATTTTATATACAATTCGTTGTCGTTGTGAATTATCCGCTAGGATTAGACACACGTGTACTCCCACGTTAAAATGTGTTGAGCTCATGAATTTAATTATGCAAATACTAACGAACCTATCGGCTAGGTCGACTGGTAAATTATAGTGCCATCAAGATAATTAAACGACCCAAGTGGATTCACCGTACGGATGCTCAAAACCAAAAAGTCGACAAATCACTAATAAACCAACGAGTAGCATCTGCATGCATAACAGATGAATGTGTATTTGCCAATATGGTCAAGAATGCATTAATATTTAATTATATTATAATCAGAAAATGCATCCTTACCTCCGCAGTTAGACCGATAAGGAATCAATACCAAACATTCATATATATATTATTATATTATATTATAATAAAATTATAAACCCCTAACCACAACAAGTATTTCCACTAGTGATTTGCTTGGAGAATATCCAGTAAAGATACTATGAAGTGCTAATCTCTCTTTTTCTTTTTTTAGGTTCTACTGAAGATGGCAACATAGTTGCTGAAATACGTATTTAGGTTTCTAAAATACTTGTTGTGGTTAGGGGTTTATAATTTTATTATTAAGTTCGCCACAGTCTCCAAAATATTGTTATATATATTATATTATAATATATTAATGTGAACTCTCAGAATATTTGTAGAATATTTGTAATGACACGAAGAAACTCCAAGCCTTTCGAGATATTATTATTCAAAAAAAATTTAGTCAATACCAACCAAAACTCTTAACATAAACATTAGAACAGCCTGACAATTACCTAAACTTTAACATATTTTTATTCCTAAATAAGATAGTAAACAATCTAATTCAATGGTTCTGAATAACACGACAAAATAGTGTTATAGATAGTACTGGAGTTTTGGGGCAGAACATAAAAAAAACTTCATTCCTTTATCGTAATATTAAAAAATCCATCTAAAATATTTTACCTATTATTATCACTTCATTATCAATTCTTTGTTTAGGACGTAACAGAATAGTAACCTTGTTTTTGAGTTACTTTTGCTAATTTTGCGTTATGGAGTTTAAATTAAAACCGCATTCCGCTTGTATTTTCCACCTTTGGAGAAAGGAACTGATTGATAGATTCAGCCGAGAATTTTGTTGTTAAGTTAATAAATATTATTTTTATAGTTATTGTGGGATGCAAGTTACCAAAAATGAGTTATTTATATTTTGTGTGTGTGAAAAATTTCGAATTTCTACAGCTTCTCCCACGACGAGCTGCCATTGGAAGTAGATGGAGAACCAAATGAAATGGGAGATTGAAAATTTGTGGGCTATATTGTTTGACACGATTGTCTCAAAAATAAAATATTGTGGATATTTGTATGACCCATTAAGCGCCATCCACCCATCGTCGAACATCTCGTTAAGCAAGCCTCTTACTACAACAGTTATGTGCGCTGGAGCATCGTCCATTTGAAACCACCCGATTATTGCGGAGCCGATAAATGACCCATTTAAAAAAATCGACTTTTAGTAGTTTTCTCGAATTCACATTTGATCTTATAATTTGAACACCCTGTATAACTTTTAAAAGAGTTCTACCGATGTGTCGATAATAAGTTACCTTCACACCAATCTTGCCGGACAACTTTTTTTCCAACTGTCACAGGGGATAATTTATAAGAAACTGAAAGTAACCGTGCTGCCGTCATTTTTACTTTATCATACGCAGTATGGTAAAGTATTGTAATCATGCCGAAAAAAAAAATTGAGATTTTAGCGGAAATAGGTCTTTTTGGGTCCCCTGAACATTTTTGACCAAGGTACAAAAAAATGTCTGTGTGTGTGTGTGTGTGTGTGTGTGTGTGTGTGTGTGTGTGTATGTATGTGTGTGTGTACCCGATTTTTTAATGAAAAAATTGATATCTCAAAAATGGCACATGTTAGGTATAGGAAATGTAACATAAAATTGATCTAAAACTTAATGAGGATTTCAAAAATGCAATAAAATATAGGATGTTTCATTTGAAATATAAAAGTTGATATCATTTCCGGTGGAACCAGAAGTAACCGAAAACTCAACAAATTTTAGTTGAGACGATCGTGTCCAACAATATAAGCCCACAAACTTTCAATCTCTCATTTCATTTGGTTCTCCATATACTTCTAATAGATAGATTAGTTATTATGAAAAACCATTAATGGCAACTCGTCGTGGGAGACCCTGTATAGTGGCTAGCACCTCAAAATGTTGTTAAAAATGCAATAATAAATAAATATGTTAATAAATAAAAATACTGTTACTGGCTTTCAAGGACCGATTTGGAAAATAATGTTTATACCAAAAAGAATAACTTTATAATATGTCCAGTGTATCACTTTTTAGTAATTTTCTATCTGACAATTTAAATATTTTCGCCAAAAACTTGTCACCGTAATTGCTCGTCATATAATAATAATAATATTAATAATTTTTATTGACCAGTACTATTATTGTTATGCATATTGTGTCCTATTGCTTGAAATTGTGTAACGATCCAACCTCGGCTGTTTCTTGCAAAAATTGCAATTTCAAATCCAGAATATCAATTTTGTGCTGTAAGATTGGTTTGTGGGATTGTATGTATTTGTTTATTTTGTACATCGTTGACTTACTCATTGTAATACAAATTAATCTATCATGAAGATATAATTTCTATTGATCTGAAAACAACTGAAAATGTGTGTGGATAAAGGTGTTTCTTATGTTAAAAATCAAACTAAAAAGAATAAATTTAAGTTTTTCTTAAGCAAGTTTGTTAAGTTTCAATCCATCTAAGGAATTAAATGATCGTTGATAGTCTCGAACAGTCTCGAACATATAATTGCTTAGACGGACGAAACTGAACAAAATTGCTTAAGAAAAACTTTAATTTATACACCTTCATCCACTTCTTCAATAATAGTATTTTTTACAATTTTAAAATAATATTTTGCGGTTGATACCATTTGCCAAACTGAATGCATATGTTCTTAATAATAAAATAATATTAAGGTTAATAATATAAGGTAGACATTGTGAATCGTTTTTCGTTTTTGACAAAACTCAGTGCCAAAAAATGGACAGAACTAATTTAGGCATTTGCTTTCTTCAGAGACTGGAGTTTAGTGATAATTAAACTGGTAGGTGTAGTTGGCTATTTGGTTATTACTGACAAGCACGGTCCATTAATTACCTCCCTTAAAACTCGTTTCGCAAATGATGTGTTAAACATCCTCCGGTAGAAACGATCGTGACTGCGTCAATAAACCAGCACACGAGGATGCGGGTCGTTAACACTCGGTTAACATCCGAAGTAATTGGGAATAAATAAGAAATAAAATGTTAAAGGGCGAAGTAGGCCCGTTTTACTGCCGCTATATCTTCTCGTGTTGTCTTCGCGGACGCCCACAGATCGAAAACGTTCCCTATTGCGGCAGTAAAAAGTAAAACTGCAAATTCGCTACCGATGACTTCTCCTAGAGGTGGTGTCAACCCAATCCAGACACGGGTAAATTTATAACCGTCCGGTACTTCCGCGCCGAACGATCTTTTTACAGTCCGCAGGTATGTTTTACACGAGTACCATAGGCCATAAATTACACAACATCATATTATCGTGACAATTTAATATATGCCGTACGTTCGGTATATCCTGACCAAAACCACCCAGACGTTCACCTCTAATACCTGGGCTACGTATCTCTTCGCATTTCCCATTGATTATACGACAGATCTTTCATCAGTGTACTATTCACATTGATTGATAATCATAATATATAAATTATGTTTCGATGTGGGAAAGTAGCAATGATCATCACTATAATAAGTAATAAAACTAGTATGTTTTAATGACCAACTATTGGAGTTTTATGGAGAGATAAAAATATGACGGATTAGTATCCAGTACAACAGGAAAACAACTAAAAATATCTACTCACAGGGTTTACTATCAATTTGAAGGTTTTAGGCCACCGTATTCGTTTTCCATACGATTGCAAAAATGGCATTATATACTTACATTTTCATATAAAATTGTTAATATCTTGATGACCATAATAATTTCTAGAAGAGTACATCTGTTTAAATCAATTTTAAATTACTTCTTCTATCATTCCTTAAAGTTTCTATCAAACATCCAAACACCCTGTACATTTAAGAGAACTTAAAGAACTATTACAACTAGCTAATAACATACAGTGTGATCCATTTAAACCACGCGAGACGTGTTTCCACTCAAAGCAATAATCGCATCAGGTCAAGAGTTATTAAGGGTTGAGCTAGTTCATACCTTCCATCTTCTGTGTAGATCTTAAGAACCAATCGACCGATTTAATTTTTTTATCACGGTTGAGTAGAGAATTTTATGCCCTTTCAAATGACGTATCACAAGGTAGGGGGGTGCCATTTGGGATTTCAAAGTGCGGTGACTGGGGTGTGAAGGGATGAAACCTAAAATTCTGTAGGTCGAATTTTTGAACTTCCCTCTCGATATCTAAATCGACGTGTTTCCACTCAAAGCAGTAATCGCATCAGGTCAAGAGTTATTTAGGGTGGATACTTTTGAAATGAACACACTGTATTATGGGATATATTATGGTATGATATACAGAGTATTCCGTTTAAAAACTGTACGTTTTTTTTGCCACGCCTAAATACAATATCCTGTATAAATGAAAATAATATTTTGTTGTTGATAATGATCTGCTAAAAAACTTTTGTATAGAATGTTTTTTCTCTATAGCTAAATATAACCAAATTATCGACTACTGCGACTAATGACTCCCCCAATCCATATCAAAAATTGCCTATTAGCTTGTTTTTTTAAATTTTTGTTTTTGTGAGTATGTGCAGAAATCACTTCCAGGGCGTTTGCTATATGAATCCAAAGATGGCAAAATTACTTCCAAAATTTGATTTGACTTTTGATTGAATTTGTAGGATCTTGATAATCGTAAAGCTATTGTATAAGGATAAATTTTGTTAAATGGTATTAAGACCTGTTCTATCAATCATTAAAATTTAAAAGTTTTACACCCTGTAAACAGAGATATTTGTTGGTACATATATGACATTTTCGTTGTCATCCAAATATTCCTTAAACTAATAAGAGTAAGAATATGGTATACTTAATATAAATTTAAAAGAATTTACGGGCCATTATAGCTAAAAATATATACACATTACACACATATACACTCTGTATATGTTAATTGATCTTTTTCTACATTAGCATCCAACTAATGCTGTTAGTGATTATCTAGCAAATGTGTAAAACAATATCTGCAATAATATAACTTTTACGTAGTTTTTAAGAAAGGCTATATTTTCTTCTTTAGTTCGTCTTCTTTAGTATTCATAATATTGCATAATATACAGGATAATTCATTTAGAAAACTGTTTATTTGTTCGCCATGTCTACTAATGCAACGCATTATAATTGAAAATAATTTTGCGTTGCAGAAATCGATGGGTCAAACATCTTTCGTCTCAATTATTTTTGTCTGTCTCTAGAGATAACGGACATATTGACCACTGCGACTCACCCTGTATATACAACTTTATACTATCATTCGCCATGTTGTCTGCCATCGTCAGTTCGCTATCGATTTGTTTTCTAAGCTTCCAATAATTTAGAATAACGATAACATAAACTGCATTTGCATCACTAATCATCATAAAGGTCGTAGCGTCTCTCATTTTACCTACCTTTAACCGTCTTACAAAACTTGTTGCATGCATGTGTGTTAAAGGAAGATATCGTATTATTTGCTATTGCGTCTGCTATAATAAATTTCCCGTGTAGTTGCATTTTCTCTCCGAGTGCTCCGGTGCCAGGGTCACTTTATGATGTACCAGGATCACGGGCTTGGCGTGTCTCCGCTTATCGCTCATGGTACGCGCAAATCTGAGGTGTCTTCGCGACACCTCCGTTGACCCCAGGGCTTTCAGTTTAACCAGAGATTCCCTAGAGTATAAAGTCCCGGTTTACCCTCTGGGTCAGCACATATTCAGTTCAACTTTAGGATGAAAGGTTATGTAAGAAAACTGTTATCTATTTTATTTATTTATCTGGGTATACACAAATCATAATTCCGCTTTGAATTTAAATAAAAACATTACTAAACAACTCATAAGATATATTATAAGGAACTAAACAAACAGTAACGAACAAAAAGCCCAAAGATCCTTTGAGCAACTAGAAAAACATATTTTTACCTTATCATGGAGAGGATGGAGAAATTCAGGCCTAATTTAAAAACTAAACTAGTTCAAAAAACACTTAGTTTAGAGTCAACCAAGGTGATGCATGGCTGTGACTTTAAGGAAATAACAGACTTGTCGCAACCTTTGAAGACGACACGGCTATTCTAGCTGTAGGAAACCGCAATGAAGAAACAACAAGGAAACACCAAACAGCTCTTGGTCATTTTCAGGTCTGGATAAAGAAAATAACGATTAAACTGAACGAACTAAAGTCAGTATTTGTTGACTTCACCAACCAAGAAAATACACCACATCCCAGTTATTATTAATAACCTAATAGTACAGTTCGCAAACGCAGCAAGTCCATGTCTTCTGTTAGGTAACTGTTCAAGTATTTTATACTACTAAAATTAATTAGAATTATATTTTAGTTAGTTTGTAATGCACTTGTTGAATTAAAAAAATACCTGGTTCAGAGTTCCACTACAACACTGTAACTTTTGGCTGTGAGGCATCGTCAAATTTACAAATTTTCGCTTGAGATGTGGATGTCGAAGGCTTAATGGTAATGCAAGTTAATGGTGGATATACATATATAGCGACACCGCTGACAAATTAAGTGACGCGGTTTTCCCGGTGCCGGAGATTTAACAATTAGCAAGGAACCGTACAGGGCACAGCAAACACACACGTATGATAATTTAAGTTTACTTTCATTCCGTTCTGGCGATATCCGCGGCGCTTAATATGGTACATGGTAATCCTGGATTGGTTGCTACTATTAATAATAGATATGTGGTAATAGAACGTGCTCCCGCAGCGCGCTACCGTATAACCCCGGTTAAGAGGATTAGAATGAACTGTAAATACTGGGACTATGGTACATTTAGATCGCCTCCTGAGTCCTGCTAGTCCTATAGTGGCCATGAATTAAAAACGAGAGCCTGCCGGTCCGACTTAATGCCAACCGAATGATATTATGCGTTGGTGATTTGCGAATGTTGATCTATAAAATAGAATTGAAGATTTCGAACAGGTCAACGATATACGAATCGAACAGTTATAGTACTGAAGTTTTGAAAAGTGTCTACATCTTTTTTCAGATGAACCTAGCTATAGGCTAACATTTTAATTTCTCAAGAAAACACATTCTGTATAAACTGCATTTTAGAACAATTTAATAAATTAACTTGACATCTTATGACGCCACTTGCGAATTAAAGAACTATTTTCTATGTCATAAACTTTTCTCTAGGAATTCTCTAGGAACAAAAATTGGAGCACGAGTTGTTTTGAGCACGACGAGCGTATCGAGGAGCGCCCAAATGGAACGAGTGCGACAATACGTCTTATTAAACGAGTGTTATATACTATTTTTTTCTACTTGTCTACTTGTCATCTTACAATCTAGAGTAGTTTTATCTTCAACGGTTGGTGGTTGTGGTAAAATTCACAAATACGATTGAGGCGAGCCAATAGCGATTGAGATGTATGCCAAGCCTTATTTGCCACTTGACTTCAATGACATCAATCTTGGAAAAATAAAAGTTACTAAAGTTTGGGATCTAGTGTTTTCATAACGACACCGCAAGCGGTATCGTTATGAGTTTATACCGAACGCAAAGTATAATAAATTTACTAAAAGCTAGTACACAGAGAGAAAAGATTTCTTGTTTCAAAGAAATGTATTTGTTTGAATTTATTCTTTTGGGTCAAAACATATTTCTTTGACGCCAACAATATTAACTTCATTGAATACTCTAGTTTATTTGCTTGCAGAGATTAATATATTTGAAATATTTATTTAAGTGGAATAAATATATATGGATACAAACAAAAATTACTTTCCTTTAAAGTGATATTTTAGTTTTGATTTAAAAAAAACGTTTCTTTACACCAATGAAATATAATTTTGATTCTAACATATAAATTTGTATATAAGGAGAGATTTATTTCGCTTAAAGTAATATTTTGTCTTTGGCTTAAAAATAGGTTTACTTCCGCCAAAGAAATTATATTTTGATTAAAATAAATATATTTCTACACAAGAAGATATTTATTTCCTTCAAAGTAATATTTTTGTTTTGGCTTTAAAATAGGTTTACTTCCATTAAAGAAATCATATTTTGATTCAAATAAATATATTTTTAATGTCATCCAACTGTATTGTTAGATGGCGCTGTAAACTCTCTCCTCGCACTTCGTACATATCGAGAGTATAAAGCCGCGTGATCGACAGTATAGAACTTATAGAGTACAGTGCCTGCAGGTTCAAGTTGCGATTACAAATCAGAGTACACTTTACTAACTTTACCTTGACTATATGTTGGGTTGGGAAGACCAAGCACTGGTCGAGGATATGCGACATCCTAAAAAGGAGATGACACATGGCGAGTCTTCCGAAAAATTCTTGTCTATTAATTCCTTCAACAAATTAATAATTTTAAGCATTTTAACTCGACCAACAATTTTGTTAATTTAAAAACATGTAATTCTTTCACTCAACACAATCATAATTATTTGAAGTAAATAAATCTCATTTCTTATAATACACAAATTGCAAACTTTTTAACTGAAAACATAAGTTGTTTGACGCAAATCAATGTTCTTTCTACCAAACAAATATTTCAAATAAATGCGTTTTTATCCGCAAATAAATATTTCTTTGCCTCTATTGAAACAACAAATTTCTTTGAGTCAATGCATATTTATTTGAATCAAACAAAAATTTCTCTCTGTGTATGATAATATTTCAGATACTATACTTATAATTCAATATTCTTCTCACAAATGGTAATATACTTTATCATAAACATTACAATGAATCCCTGCACCGTTTTATTAATGTAACACAATCAATATCATGGGCATGGTTTTCTTTTTCTTTTTGTTGTAGTGTTACTTTTGTTGTTCGTAGGCATGATCATTTACGCATAGGTGCAGAAAGAGGCAGTTTTTAGATTTTAATATTTGTAATATTTTATATGCGGGAGGCAAGCATTTTTTTTTTTCTCTTCTCTTTAATTTTTTTTGTATTTTTGTATAATTCTCCGGTGGTATGGAAGAACAATATTACTATTGAATCCCTCCGTTTGTTCGCGTATTATAGCTGTCGATATTTGTTTTAATGTAATGATGTGTGTGGACAATAATCTGATTATTATTATAATTATTATTATTATTAAACAAAACGTAGACATGCTTAAAGGATCAAAGTTAAAGATGAAATGTTACTGAGAAAACTAAACAAGCAGAAAGAAAGAGAAAGCTTGCAGAAGAAAAGTGTAAACAATGTCTGAAAAAGATAACGTAAACGAATTTGACAACCACCTTGATGGAGAAAAACAGCTCAAACCGACAATGAAAGATCTTAAGATGACGATAAGACAACCGAACGGTGTGTGCGTTCGGTTGTCCTATCGTCATAATACAAGACGACATGTTAATATTGAGTGTTGCGACCTCTCATTTACTCCAAAACTTAGTACCTAATTAAAATACAAAGTATTGCCGTTGAAATATGATCTCCCTTCAAATGTACCGTACAGCATTTCTCGGTTCCAATTAAGACACTGAGAATAAAACATCACGCGCGGTATTCTTTCGGGTAGAGTCTCAGTTTCGCCGGCCTGAGCGTGATATTGCCTACTTTTATTATGCAAATGGCGACATTTCATACTGTGCAGTTTTCCTCTCCGCTCCCAGGATGCCTCATTTTAATACAATATTCGCATTCATTCGCTCGTTCCCGCTTCTTTTGCGTTCTGTGGAGATTAATAGTTTCAAATTTCAAACGTCGCAACGGAGGACTGAGCGCTTTTTTCCAAGAGAACCGAGGAAATGGACATTCTTGAGTTGTGTAATTACACCACTATACCTTGGGCATAAAGGATGTATAAACGTGATGCCGCGTTCAATTGTCGGATCGTTCGCGAATACAAAATAATTAAAGCAACCTCATTGGCTGAGATTTTGCTTTATTTTAAGGTTTTTGTTCTGTCTTCCGAGTAATGAACCGAACTTGATAGACGTTTATGCAGGGTGAATTATTAGTATCCCGGCGGTCGACAGATAATAAATAGTTTGAGAAAGAAAAAATTTTTTTATACATAAGTTGTTTGACTATTTTCTATAACGTAAAATTATTGTCATTTATACAGCGTGTTGCATTTAGGTGTGACGGAAAGTATGTGCATTTTTTAAATGGAACCTCCTGTATATTTTATTATATTAAGAATACTACTAAATTTGTTTATCCAACCGTCTATGTAGCTAAGTCACAGCGTTATTTGTTCGAGATATATTCAACTGTTTTTTCAAAATATGCCCGTTGCAGGATATTTTTAAAATATGTAAAAACGACATTTTTGCCGATTTTGCCTTTTAACTATCTGAGACTATAGTCAAAGCCAGTACGTAGAACATAGTATTCAATGATATTAGATACACTATAGAGGCTGTTCATTGAACATAGTAAATTTTTATGTCTTTCAAATAGCTTTTTCTTGAGTTTTTTAAAATGAACCATTCTGTATAATATGTGTTGGCTGTAATAACCCTTTATTTCGCTCTAATTTACATCTAGTAGGTTATACACCAAATGTTACTATTTTTTGTGATAGTTGCAATTTAACGAAAACGTAATGCAATTGTATATTTTAATATTGCTGTGAATAAGGTATTTGGTAGTTTGATGTAAAGTCATCAAGTGGCGATAGAAGAGATAATTTAGAAACGATTTAACCAGCTTGATTCTTATACAAAGTATCACCGTTATCAACATATTAATTGGTACAGATGGAAGATCAAGATGCCATGTAAATGGTATCTTGAATCTGCACCTTTTGGCTAGAGATGGACTAGGGTTGCCAACATTGTGCCTATGCTGACCCGGAGAAAAATAATTATATTATGGAATATAACTTTAAATTAATAACAGCCGCCACAAAAATGTGCGGTTTGACACATACTTTTTAGTAACGCTTTGGTGTGAAATTTGGTAAAAATGCCAATTACTAAGTCAATTAATTTATTTTAATTAATGTCGACTAGTTTTCCCCATTTTCGTGTCTGCGTCTTATTGTCGATTTTTTTACGACACAACCCACAGTAGACAAAATGCCAATATATCCACCTAAACCAAGCATAATTTTGATGTACTGAGAGCATTTGGAGCATGTGTTTTGCTTGAAGTACTTATTTACACATTCCCTAACTAATTTTAAATTTTCATTTTATTTCGACAATGCGTTTTGTATAAACCCCCATAATAAATGTGTCTTTAGTAAAAAATGATAACTATATCTCTCAGTCTTTGTAAATATATAGTCCAACTAATAATAAAATTTTCAAATAAAAGTATCGCTGTCGTCATCTCCATGTTTAAAAAAATACTGTTTTATGGCAGACCAGTATGATATGTACTATTCTGTGAACTGTCTTGGAGAAACTCAAACATATTGTTGGAATATTTCTTATCATCTGAACAACATACATATTAAACTAATCAACGAAAGTTCAAAACATATTTTGTTAATTAATAATAATGAATATTGATTTCCGACAAGCAAATTCCTACCTTTAAATAATACCCGTCTTTTAGCCTTTTTTGATATTAGATTTGTCTCAGTCTATTATCATCAAGACAGGATTCAATCCTCTGCGTTCGTCGTACCGCTACGGAATTCCTACAGTATTCACTAGACATCTGACAAAATCTAAAAATGCTACATTTGCTACTTTCAAAGTTTCTCACATGCTCTCAAAAAGTTAAATTAAATTGTTGTAAAGATTGAGTAATAGAGTGCTTCTTATTTCGACAAAAATTCTTTTTTTCAAAGGGATATCGCAGCAAACTGTATGATTAGAATAACAATTACTGCATTATCATAATTTTTTAAAAATATTTAGGGCTTGCTACATTTTCTCAAAAGATCGATGATTACTTTTAGTTAACCCGGAGAATTTAACTGAAAACCCGTAGCCCGGAGAATGTTCGCCTAACCCGAAGTCTCCGGGTCAAAATGACCATGTTGGCAACCCTAAGATGGACTATGTTAACTATGTAGGTATATTTTTGTCATGTACTTTACTTCTGTGGTCAATAAAGGCGTTTATTATTATTATTATTATTAACAATTTTATATGAATTTTTGTAAGTATATTTTGCCGTCAATAGTATGGCAACCGAACACGCGATTTAAAAATGTCTAATTACTGCTAAAGTAAACCTTAAACCCTGTACTTTTGCCTTCTGAGTGTTGAAAACCTGATTTTCTTTGATGTGATTTATGTGTTCACACACTAAAACCAAATATGCAACAAAAACAAACTGTTAGGTATCTTTAGATTCAGATTTTTCATTCATTGCAAACAAAATTATTAAAAACACTTCCAAATAACCCACTTTTCATTCACACTATCAATATTACTCATACTATCATTCATATTAACCCAATTTTGAATTGTCTCTTCTGATAAATAACCTATTTTAAACCAGTTAGCAATAGTAAGTAGATATTGTTGGTTGTTTTGTGTACTGAATACAAATCCGTTTTCAAACGTAGCTCATCAAGACAGGTTTTAGCGTTTCATAGTTTTCACACAAGTGAACAATGTTTCACGATAAACTAGTACAAAGAGATATACGATAGTGTGAATATAAATTACGCATAACTAAAGAGACACATTTAAATACTCAAGAACATGCCATTTAGAAATGTTTTAAAACTAACACTAAAAAACTTTTTCATAACAAAAGCAATGGGTTTATTTATTATGTGATAAAAATTTTAAGAGAGTATCTACAAAAATGTACTATTAACGTAGTTTTTGAGAAAGGCCTACAATCGCATTTTTTTACAAACAACTAAATATCTCAGAAACTATTTACTTTACACAGGTACAACTTACACAGTTGAAAAGACAACTTCCTTAGTATTCATAAAAGTGTATGAAGTAAAGGTCGTTCCATTAAAAATATACTGACTTTCCGTCCCGCCTAAATGCAACTACGTATAAATGAAAATAATTTATGTTATGAGTTAAACAACTATTGTATAAAACATATTTTTCTTTCTCAATGGATTTTATAACTATCGACCGCCGGGATACTAATAAGTCACCCTGTATAATATATTAAATAATGTAATAATGTCTGCGATAGTACATTTTGGTAGGATTTTTTATCACTATTCACCAGTATAAAGTTTTGAATAGGCTACATAAGAAAAAATCAAGAAAAATTGGATTAGTTTTACTAGTAAATATGAATGAATACTACTTGAAGATGGCCCCATGTTTCCACCTTGGGGTTCTTTCGATATATTGCCCCGTCGTCGTACTAAGTTCCAAAAATATCATGAAAATATCTTTATATGTGCTCCAATTTCAATCGCTATACCCCTTTTAACTTTTCGCTCTATCGCAAACATTATCGGAGCTGTCAATTTTATCCGCTACTTATTTACCATCCAGTATAAATACATATTTTTGCGGTAATTAATTATTTTAGTTATGTAATACGTAGTAATAGTGTAAATCGACAGCTAGTCTAAGTCGGGAGCATGGATCCATGGTGGCACTTTGATTTTGCTCGCGTGTATATAGAGACCGACGGACGTGTATGGTTCTTTTATTCGGCCCTCCTGAGGGTTCAATAAAATTTTACGAGACCACTTTCAGCGGTCGATTATAATTCAGGATCACCTCCTCCGGCGCGAGGCGGCAAAACACGCGCCAAAACATAAAAACTCAATTTCCTGGACCCGGCATAAATTACCGCGAGCAGTCGCCGCCCCGCAATAACAGCAGTCTGTACTCAATGGGCATTATTATCGTGGAAGAGGCGACGAGGGTGCCAAGGCATCATCGCAACCGCGCCACAATGCAAATCGAGAACTTTATTTTTAGTTTACTTATCACCTAAAACTTCTGTATTGTATTGCGTAGTATCTATCTACCTATATACGAACTAACGCATCATATCTGGAAACTGGAAACTGGGCGTACCCTTGCGTATTTTCGTTTCCAAATAAAAAAAAAGTAGACATGTCTTTTTCTATATTTCGAGGCCTCAAATTTACATGGGAAAAGACATTTCTTGGCATTTTTCGAGTAATTGTTCAGTGTTTGGACAAACTTATGTTAAAGTTATAGGACTTGTAGACGATTTTCCAAGGAAGAATTTGACCCCTATGGGTATGACATATGGATTTGACGGCACCCACCTGCCCCCACAGTGCCCTGAAAGCTACCAAAAGAAAAAATTTACATTTTGCAGAAAATTGATCTTTCTAATCATTTCATTCGTTTTTCTCTTAGAAATCATCACTATAAGTCTAGTGGAGTGTTTATAAACATTTATCATTTAATTTCTATTTATTTAAACAAATTCTATTTCTTTAAATAATTCGTTTTTCTCAAAAATCCGTCTGTATTCTGTTTTCTGAGTTCGAAATGGCAGTTTATTACCTTAGAGTGACATTATTCATAAAAAAATTTCTTCCTGTTGGTTAATAAATCAATTATAATTCATTTTCAACTTTTTGCTAATTATGGACGAATAATCAGCTTTTTTTGTGAATTTAAGTTATGAATTTCATGTTCGAAATATCTAGCCTATATCAGCTAATAAACTCACATTTGTTCAAAAAATGCCATTTCTTAAAACAAATTTATTTTTCAATTTGCCTAAAATTATTATTTGTTATATCGGTCTGGCCACCTGTTATTCTCAAGTGACATCATTTTGTATTTTGGGATGATTTCCATTGTTTAAATAATAAAATAATATTCGTTTTCAATATTTCGTTCAGGGTACAGGGAACAGTTGCCAGGCAGCAACAAATCAACATTATCCTGCGACACACAGTGGTAGGAAATCCGAATAAGAAATGGAGAAAGAAAAGTGATTAATAAAATTTGTTTTTTACAAAGAAATTAACTCCCCAATTTCCCGAAAAAAAGGATTTTAAATCATTTAAATTTTTTCGAATAATTTATTATTTAAAGAATGGAAGTCATCCCAAAATATAAATGGTGTTACTTGAGAATATCAGTTGGCCAGACCGAATTAAAAATATTGTATTTTGGGTGTGGGTTTATTAGATAATAGGTTTATTATATATCTCGAACATGAAATTTATATGTAAAGAGGAAAGTTCGATGTATAATATGGACGAAGTTTTTATTTAAAAAACTCTTACATGACGGTCATGTAAGAGTTCTTTAAATAAAAACTTCGTCCATATTATACCTCGAACATTCCTTACTTATACTGCTAATATGGATAAGGTGGAAACTTTCATCATATCAATGAAATTTATAAGTTAATTTCACAAAAAAAGCCGATTTTTCTACCATAATTAGAAAAAAGTTGAAATGAATAGTTGATTGTTTAAACAATAGGCATCCCTGAATGTCCTAGAACCCACATCAGTGAAATCTTGTTCTCTTTTGTTAGTTTTTCTAGGGATATTTTGCAGTTCCAGGCAGGTTTGGATTTGTGATACTACAGTTATTAACTTAATAAAAAAATAATTAAATTAAAATAATAATTAGGCTAGATATCACAGAATTTCGCATATTCCAATTTACTCGTCAACAATTAACAAAAACAAACAACTAAAAACTGTTCCTGGTATACATTTTTCTGTATAGTCTAAATCTAAAAGCAGACATTCTGAAATGTGTCTAGATTTTGAGCAGTTTCGTAGTTTTTTTGTTGCAGTTGATTTTGTCAAAACAGTAGACTTCACAAACAATGTAAAATTAAAATAATAAATTGCTGTAAAATAAAAGTGGACGTCTCGCAAAACTTTGAATAGGTTTATAAATAGAGTGCATGTTGTGTGCGCTTGCTTTTCCACCAAGTTATCCAGAGAAAATGTTGAAAACAAACAAATAGAAAAAAATAGCAATAAAATAAAATTTCTAGAATCATATTCATCCAGCAATAAAAATTCAGAGATAATTTCGGTAAGAGTAAAACTCGTATATACGAGCGTGCGAGATGGGAGGCTCTTATATTTTGTGACTAGTTGTAAAGAGTTACAACTTACAATCTAAGCGATTTTATTACAATTACGCAATTCCCGCGTAGATCCGCCGAGATAAAGCAATTAATTATGCGCTCGCTAGATTGCGCTGGCGGCGTGCATTATTTAATTAGCTGCAGCGGAATTTGTTCAAATAACAGTAATCAGGCGGGCTTAATTTATGAGCTTTCTTCTCGAAACCAGTATCACACATAAATTCCAGCGCATTATCGCCGCATGTAAGGTACACTATACATAGAAACTCGCCGGTACATGCACGATCACCAAATAAAACGCCATTCTTCCGGGAAGTGCCGCATAATTCACTGATAATATCGTGTTAAGGAACCGGTAACCGCGCACAAAGCTACTTAATTCACATTTTAATCCCGCCGCCGAATCTTAATTTTATCAGTACTGAACGTAAAACGTTAATTACATACTTAACCGCTGTTATAATTGTCACAGGGTCTATTAAATGGAAGTTTCGAGCGCATTTATCTAATCGTTACGGGTGGTCGATTGTTATATCCGAAGGTCATCCATTAACGATAAAGTCAATTGACTGTTATTTTGTGCTTTTTTTTTTTAAACCACGCGGAGAATAATGTCTCTTAAATTACAGTATTAAAAAATATCTCTGGAAAATTACAGATACGAAAACAATAAGAGAGTCACAGACTAACGATTTTTTTATTATTCTATATAACATATACTTTTAATGCTATACAGGGTGAGTTATTAGTATCCCGGCGGTCGAGTCATCAAATAGTTTGAGAAAGAAAAAAATGTTTCATGCAACAGTTGTTTGACTCATACAATTATTTTCATTTATACAGGGTGTTGCATTTAGGCGTGACGGAAAACCAGTACGTTTTTTAAATGGACCGCTCTGTATATCTTACCAAATTATGAATACTAAGGAAGTTGCCTTTCCAACTGAATAAGTTGTAGTTGTGTAAAATAAATACTTTCTGAGATATTCAATAGTTTGTCAAAAAATGGCAATTGCAGGCCTTTCTCAAAAACTACGTTAACACTAAATTTTTGCAGATATTGTCTTAAAAATTTTGTCACATAATAACTAAACCCATAGCTAGATGTTGATGTCACGAAGAATTACATGCGCTATACAGTTCGCATTCAGCATTCGCATTCAGTTGGGGTCCGAAGAAAACCAGAAACAGTGTAATTTTAGGAGGACAATCGTGAAATTTTTTTCACTTGTGGGATAATTGTGCGGAGGCGTTTCATGGTAATTGTATGTGCGCTCATACACAAAAACAGACAGAAACGCTAAAAGCGGTCTTGATGAGCTACGTTTGAGAACGGTTTTGTATTTAGTACAATATACAACCAACAATATCTACTTACTATTATTAATTGGTTTAAAATAGGTTATTTTTCTGGAGAAACAATTCAATTCAATTGGGATAATATCGTATGAGTAATATTGATAATGTGAATGGAAAGTAGGTTATTTGGGAGTAGGGTGTTTTTAATAGATCTTTTTGCTATGAATGAAAATCTGAATCTAAAGATGCCTATCAGTTTGTTTTTCTTGCATATTTGGTTTTTGTGTGTGAGCACATAAATCACATCAAAGAAAATCTGATTTTCAACAGTCAGAAGTCAACAAATTTTCACGATAGTTACTTTAGCAGTAATTTGCAATTTTTAATTCGTGGGTTCGGTCGCCATACGATAGACGGCAAAATTTCATATACAATTGTTAATATGTTGATAACGGTAATACTTTGTATAAGGATCAAGCTGGTTAAGTCGTTTCTTATTTATTTTTTCTATCGCCACTTGATGACTTTACATCAAACTAACAAATACGTTATTCACAGCAATTTTAAAATTTACAATTGCGTTACCTTTTCGTTAAATTGCAAATATCACAAAAAATAGTAACATTTGGTGTATGACATACTAAATGTAAATTGGCGCGAAATAAAGGTTATTACAGCCAAGTTCAATTAACTTATATAGTATAGTGTATAGTGTATCTATCTTTGGATACACATCATCTACCTACTGGTTTTGACTATTCTCTCAGATAGTTTAAAGGCAAAATCGGCAATAATGTCGTTTCTACATACTTCTTAAAAAGCTCCTGCAACGGGCATATTTTGGAAAAACGGTGTAATAAATAGATTATCATAGATTATATCTCTCGTACTATTAATGCTGTGACTTAGCAACATACATGGTTGGATAAACAAATTTAGTGGTATTCATAATCTAATAAAATATACAGGATGTTCCATTGAATAAAAGACAATCAATAAAGGAAAGCTTCCTAATTTGTAACACATGCAAAACGTCTTTTCAGATATTAATAGTATCAGAATGAATAAAACGTTTCATATGGACGTTTATACATTTTGCAATTCCTTACGAAGTTACAGACATTTAAAACATTGACGATATCGTATATTCTATCTTAACTAATTCAGAAATTGTTCATATGCAATTTTGTACTCAGGGTAAGTATAACTTCCAAAAAATCAATAAAAACCTATATGGATTTATTTGTTTATTAAGTATTTATTATTTTTACTCTTTTATATAAATTTATTAACTTCGAGTAGTAATAGGTATTGAATGTGTTCTTCGTTTTCACATTGTTTAATACGCAGTTTATTTTTTATTTGTCGTGTTTTATTCATATTGTAATCGCATGTAACTGTTTAACGATACTCATTATAACATTTACTTTCTAAAAAAATGCTGAAAATGTGGGACACCCTGGATATTAGAAAAAAAAATTAAGTAACTAGAAAGCACATTACAGTAAATTCTTTTTGTTATTAAGAAAATATAATTTTTACTTTTAATATGTATCAGATATATTGGCGTGACTTATTTATATCTAATAAAATCATTCATAGTTTAATTTTTCGTCTTTCTTTTTTTGTTGCAGTTAACTATGTGTATTTTTTATATACCTTATATATTGCTCATCCTTAATAGTATTAAAATCTGCGCAAAATGATACATCACTGTGACATACGTTACTAATCCATATAATAAGCGAGATCTGGCAAGACCACCCTCGTTGCAACTCTTACCATATTCATTACCATATAATGTCAATAAACCGCTACAAGTAAACACACAATTCACCTCGGTAATGTTCCCGGTGTAGCTAATCTTAATTGATGGTAACAAAATAAACGAAACTTAATGATCAAAGAGTAATGGGTTCTTGTGGTTCATTAGAATTGCAATGAGATTTGGATTTCTACATTCGCCGCTCTGTCTAATTGTGTTCCAGGGTACTACAGTGCCGGGCCCAGTTAGCTATCAATAAACACCGGAGTGTGCTATCTACGTATTTACCAGGCAGATTAGATGTGTTGAGTGGCCACACATTGCAAACAGGGCGTCCAACGCCGCCCTTGATTATCCAAGTTTAATTTCACTCCCACCAAACCACCATCACACGTGAACATGACCTAATTCCTCCTGAAATGTATCTAATTAACATAACGATGCTTGCCTAAGACATTTGGCGAAATAGCTAAATTGAGAACTACATTCCTCCCTACTACCTTCGTTCTTTAATTTATTATTTAACTATTTTCGCGGAAATTACAGAAATGGCGGCATATTTTCATTATTATTATTGTTCGGTGTTTGGAAAACTTAACATTAAAGTTACAGTGCCCTGAAAACCACCGTCAAATGAAAAAATTATATTCTTCAGAAAATTAACTGTTCTAACCATTTTATTCTATTTTTTCTCATAGAAATTATTGCTATAAGTCTAGTGGAATATTTATAAGCATTTGTCAGCTAATTTCCATTTGTTTAAATAAATTCTATTTGTTTAATTGATTCGTTTTACTCGAAAATCCGTCTGAATTTAGTTTTCTGAGCTCGAACATGCAGTTTATTATCTTTGAGCGACATTATTCATTATAAAATTTCTTTATTTTGTTTGTACAATTAATTATGATTCATTTTAGACATTCTTTCTAATTATGGTAAAACTCAGTTTTTTGTAAAATTAAAATTAAATTAAATTTGTAAAATTTCTTGCTCGAGATATCCTGCCTATATTATCTAATAAACCAAAATTTGTTTAAACAAATGCCATTCATTTAAAAATTTGTTTGCTATTCAACTAAAATAATTCTTTTGGATCGGTCTCGCCAACTGCTATTCTCAAGTGATATTATTTATATTGTTTAAATAGTAAAATTTTATTTGTTTGCAACAAATAAACATTATGAGACACACAGTGGTAGGAAATCAGAATAAGAAATATGGAGAAAGAAAATATGATTAATAAAATTGGCTGACTTTTGGCAATTTAATAGTTTTAAATGTAAAATGTAACTCCCCAATTTTACGAGAAAAAAAAAAGGATTTTGATCAATTAATTTTTTTTCTAATATATGATAATAAAAACATAATATTTTATTATTTAAACAATGAAATCATCTCAATATATAAATGATATCACTTGAGAATAACAGTTGGCCAGACCGATCTAGAAAATAAATGAATTTTAGGTGAATTGCAAACAAATTGTTTAAACAAATAGAATTTGTTTAAAAAATGTGGGTGTATTAGATAATATAGGCAAGATATCACGAACATGAAATTTATAAGTTAATTTCACAAAAATCTGATGTGGCCAGGCACATGACTTTATCATACAATATATAAAATTAATAGTTTAGCTGCATGAGAATCTATTCTATTGAGATAAATCGTAGGTATTGTCAAAGCATCAGCATTTGACACTACCTACACTACGTCATTAGAATAATAGTTATTTATGTCACAAATGCCGAAAGTACGGAATAGCGCGACGACCGGTGATGCGGCTCGTCACCGAAAGCGGAGTGTCGCCGTCGCATGTGAGCGAGTCGCGCTATCTAGTTTTTGGCAGGAGCGACATCAACGTTTATTGTGGTGCTTTTTACAAAATACGTATTTTAAAAAAAATAAATAAAAAAATTCTGTATAGTAAATGCTAGGTTGGTACCACTTTGACGAAACGTCAAGGATAAAGGTGCGTTCCGATTGGTAGGTAATGGTAGCTAATGGCGGTGGTAGAATACGAAATTATAGTATTTCTTACATGTCGTGATAATGACACATATTAGTTTGCATGTACATAAACATCAGTCACTAGCAATTTTCTATTGGAAATACTATAATGGCGTCTGCTACCACTGCCATTATCACTAATGAAAACGCACCTTAAAAAGCTAATTCAAATTCTGACAGATTTATATTTGCTTATGACACATCCCTACCAACAGGCTAAAATAAAACTACACTCATCGCTATACTTTATTTATAATTTTCTCAATTTATCGTTTTTAGAATTAGATATAAAGACGAGTTGATATTTCTTATCAACAAACAATCAAATTGGTGATCTTATTTTATTTGAAATTCGTATTTTATAATTTGCCGCACTACAGCGGCAACGTTCCATAGCGGTTCACCAACCTCTGATGAGATCAGCTGTTTTCGAATGTGACAACACAAAAAAATATTTGTCAAAATCCTGGCTACTATGTAGTTTCATATTAATGCAGATGAGACCGATCTCGATCAAATAGAATTTGCTCTTGCAGCTAAACTATGAATTTGACCAAAAAATGTCATAAGCATAAATTATTCAAAATTTCCTCTACTTTAATTTATTATTTAACTATTTTGACGAAATTACAGAAATGGCGGCTCATTTGCAAAATCCTTGAGAAAGGCTTAGAATAAACTACCAGTTCTTTTGGACCCTTGTGAACCAAAAGCTTTTCAGCTCTAAGTTAGGTCATGAAACTTCTAAATATGAACTTTCGTTCCGATACCTTCAGTAGTTTCTCCGGAATCGTCTCCACAAAAATCGTTTACACACACACACACGCACACACACACACACACACACACACACACAGACATTTTTTTGTACCTTGGTCAAAAATGTTCAGGGGACCCAAAAATACCTATTTCCGCTAAAATCTCAATTTTTTTTTTCGGCATGATTACAATACTTTATAATACTGCGTATGATAAAGTAAAAAAAGCATAATTTTCTACTATAATTAGGAAAATGGTTGAAAATGAATAATAATTGATGTACCCATTAAAATAACATAACCAAACAAAGGAAAAGAGGTTTTATTTACACATTTCCATTACATTATCCACCTTTGTAAAACATGGACACATTTCAAATCAAAATAATTGATTGTTTAAACAATAGGAAGAAATTTTTTTTAATGGATAGTGTCACTATAATCTAAGATACTAATTTCGAAGTCAGAAAATTCGGACGGATTTTCGAGAAAAACGAATTATTTAAATAAATCAAATTTGTTTAAACAAATGGAAATTAACTTTCAAATGTTTATAAACATTCCACTAGACTTATAGTAATGATTTTTATGAGAGAAAAGATACCGAAATGATTAGAAGGTTAAATTTTCTGAAGATTTTTTAACTTAAGGGTAGTTTTCAGGGCACTATAAGGGTGGGTTGTGGACGTCAAATCCATATGTATAATAGGTCAAATTTTTCCTTTGAAGGTCCTCTAGTAATCTTAAGTTTTCCCAAACCCCGAACAATTATTTGAAAAATACCAAAAAAATGCATTTTTCCATAGAAATTTAAGGCCACCAGTAAACAAAATTTTAAAATAAAAAAAAATGGATACCCTAATGGACACTTTTACCCCATATAGCAACATAATGCCTGCCCCCCTTCCGATTTAAGCTGGATACGCCCATGCCTACTGTCAATATTATCAAAATATCTGTCAAATCCTTACTAACTTGTGTTATTTTAATGCAGACACGATCGATCTCGGTCAAATTGAATCTCATGCAGCTAACCTTTTAATTTTATATATTGTATGATAAAGTAATGTGCCTGGCCACATTTTTCACACATTTTTTTTTTCATGATCGTAATAGCATTTCACAATTCTCATAGTTCTCAAGTTCTTTACAATCTGGCGAACAAATCATGAAGAATCGGTGAAGTAGTTCAAAAACTACCAAATATGAAAGTATAAATTAACTAGTAGATATCGGGAATTTTTTGTTTATAAAATATGAAAAATTGCCATAGATACAAGCAACAATAAATTCAATGGTTCAATCTAATTGCTAATAGCTTTTTCGCATAAAGTGGCACCTCTATAAAGGGTCAATTTTCGTTTGTGACCGAAAATGAAACGGTTTGCGAAAACTGGCGGCGCGCCGTTCGTTTCGGTTTGATAAATATCGGCAGGAATTGCGCGAAGTGAAAATGCAAAAAGAGGCGAACTGAGTGTACGGGCCGCGCCGTTATTGGCACTATAAATCCGGGTTTTCACAGTGTTTCGCAGATTTGCGGCCGGGCCGTAATTTACGGTCTCCAATTACAGATTTATGACTTAATAGGCGAACCGTAATTTGGATTATGATTCACATATTAATCACACAAACTGGTGCATTTCGAATCGACAGATTTATGCGTAATGTACACGCGCCCAACCGAGACAACTTCACACCGATCTGAGCCCGAAATAAGCCCAGATTTATTATTACAGCGGGTCCATTATTTAGTCCGGATTATTCACGACCCTTGTTAAAGTAAAAACTTAGTGTTCCCAAATAATATATATATACTATATAAGGAATATGACGTAAATAGAATCCAAGAGAGAAGTAATTTTTAAAATTAATTAAAAGGATACGGTCTCAGCCCGGATTCGAACCGGGGCCTTCTTCCTTGCCGGGGAATTGCTCTACCGCTGAACTACTGAGCCCTGTAGCAGGAGATAGATTTAATTCGTCATTTCAAACGATAGTAACAGTACGGGTTGCTGTCTAACTACTATTATCATGACATCTATTGGACACTGGTGGAAATTGGTTCATGGTATGTCAAGTTTATCGCAAATCTTGCTAGTGGAAAGTAGGAAACTGGTTTAATCGGTTTAAATATACTATATAAGGAATATGACGTAAATAGAATCCAAGAGAGAAGTAATTTTTAAAATTAATTAAAAGGATACGGTCTCAGCCCGGATTCGAACCGGGGCCTTCTTCCTTGCCGGGGAATTGCTCTACCGCTGAACTACTGAGCCCTGTAGCAGGAGATAGATTTAATTTGTCATTCCATTCCATTTGGGCACTCCTCGCACCGCTCGTCGTGCCCAAATGGAACGAGTGCGCCAGTGCGTCTTATAAAACGAGTGTTATATATTATTTTTTCTACTTTGCGACATTAATTTTACATATAAATCAAAAATTGCGGTTCTCATCTTACAATCTAGAGTAATTTTTTTCTTCAACAATTGGTAGTTGTAGTAAAATTTACAAACACGATTGTGACGAGCCAATAGCGATTGAGATGTCAGCCTTATTTGACACTCGACGTCAATTTCATCAATCTCGGAAAACTAAAAGTTTCTAAAAGTTTGTGATCTAGTGTTTTCATAACGACACCGAAAGCGGTTTCGTTATGAGTTTATAACGAACGCAAAGTAGAAAAATAGTATATTATAATACAAGTTTTATAAGACAAAAATTGGCGCACGACTAGTTGGGCACGACGAGCGTAGCGAGGAGTGCCCAAATGGAACGAGTGCGCCAATACGTCTTATAAAACGAGTGTTATATACTATTTTTTCTACTTTGCGACATTAAATTTACATATATTTCAAAAATTGCGGTTGTCATCTTACAATCTAGAGTAGTTTCATATTCAACAGTTGGTAGTTGTACTAAAATTCACAAATACGATTGACGCGAGCCAATAGCGATTGAGATGTCAGCCAGATGTCAGCCTTATTTGACACTTGACGTCAATATCATCAGTCGTGGAAAACTAAAAGTTACCAAATGTTTGTGACCTAGTGTTTTCATAACGACACCGAAACCGGTTTCGTTATTAGTTCATAACGAACGCAAAGTAGAAAATAGTATATTATAATACAAGTTTTATAAGACAAAAATTGGCGCACGAGTAGTTTTGGGCACGACGAGCGTAGCGAGGAGTGCCCAAATGGAACGAGTGCGCCAATACGTCTTATAAAACGAGTGTTATATACTATTTTTTCTACTTTGCGACATTAAATTTACATATATTTCGAAAGTTGCGGTTGTCATCTTACAATCTAGAGTAGTTTCATATTCAACAGTTGGCAGTTGTAGTAAAATCGATAAATACGACAGACGCGAGCCAATAGCGATTGAGATGTCAGCCTGATTTGACACTTGACGTCAATATCATCAATCTTGGAAAACTAAAAGTTACCAAATGTTTGTGACCTAGTGTTTTCATAACGACACCGAAACCGGTTTCGTTATGAGTTCATAACGAACGCAAAGTAGAAAAATAATGTTTTAAGGTGTATAATTTGTGTTTATGTAATATAATAAATTTGTATACAGAATTATTATTTTCATTTACTTAATTTGTCAAATTGATATGAATCTAAAACTGTTGTGTTGTTTTTGGACAGCGTTCACACTTGTCTCCAATTATTATTATTATAATTAGCTGCTAGCACTATCTATTTTATTTTTAAATTATGAAAAAAATCTGTGGTTATTCCTGATATTATGTATGTGTATCTCAACATTTTGAACTAACATCTAACCTAACGTTTATAACTTTTTTAACAGCAAACATTTGTCTTTAATTTTGAACTAAAAATTAAATGCTACAATGTCTGGAACCATCGAATTTTCAACAAAAAATGTAATATTAAAATTTATCCCTATCGTGAAACACAATGATAATTGTGATAACAGCTTTGTATAATAAACATTTTGTTTGAATAATGACTTCATTATTCTAACAAACTGTCATCATTATATGAACGTACTGTCAAAGTCTGTCGAACACCATTCACAAATACTTGATGCAAACAGGAATTTATGAGTCGTAGATAAAACGTCGTATTTGACTAGCACACAACGGATATAAATCATATCACATAAATAATATCCTTACTTATGTGCTCGTCATATAATATACTATTAAGTGCCAGTTTATTGTTTATTTGTATCTTTCAAACAAAAATAAGGAACATTTATCTTTAGAAATTCATTATCAAAATACTTTTTGACCATTCTGTTTTTCTGTATATTAACGTAATCATGAAAAATTCTAAACTTGTATCTTTGCAAAATAACTCACTCCGTTAGTTGAAATAACATCCTGTTAGAAAGAGTCAAGGGCGCAGAGTACATATTTGCATTATCATTTTTCGTATGGAGTTTTTATCTTGAAGAGGGCGTCAGGGGGTTAGAAGCGCCCATGCTGACATAATAAACGTAATTATTGTGAATCGTCAATTATTATTTTAATAAGGTGTTTTGGACATACAAAGAGCTAAAAACGGAACGAGGAAAAGAAAGAAATTGGTAAACATGTCATTATCCAGTAGAAATTTATCCGAGAATGGCAGCTATAGATACATAACACTGCAATCAATAGCTGTAAAAAAGATCAAAGAAGAAGTAATAAATCTTGTCCAACAAAGCAAACAGATATTGGAGTATATTTGGAATTGTATTTTTTATAATTGTTGTCGTTTTAATTTATTAATTAACAATTTTAACTAATTTTTAATTAGTAAGTTTTTAATATAATACATAGCTTTTTGACCAATTTTGCAATTAGGATATCTCTTTTGTACACTAGTCAGGCCCACCACAGAATTGTGTCACACCAGTCACACATTCAAAAGTCTTATTCACGTTATCTTATTGCATCAGGTTTAGAACAAATAATCTCAAATAATTCTAACTGTTCTTGAACTGCAACACAATTTCGTCCACATCCTTGTCATTTATGATGTGTTGTATAATATCTCACGATTTCTATTCTGGTCGCCTGAATGAGCTCAAACCTGATAAGACATCTAATGCCACATCGTCTATCTGTATTTCTCAATACCACACAAATAACCACGAAAAACCAACGGGATATTCTAATAAATTCCAATTAGAGCAACAGGCCAGAATGTTCGGCAAGTTAACGATGTATTGTAGCGCAGCCGGAAGTGTTAATCATCATTATACGGCAAGTCCCGCGGTCATTGTTCTTATAGATTTAGACGTCCAATATTTGTCCTTCATCCAAAGAAACCTCGCTCAATGGCGGCGTAATGAGCAAACCAGAGAAAATTAAAAGATATCTGCGGGAAGAATCGTTTAGAATCGACCGCGTAGCCGCGCGCTCATCTTGACACTATCGGGGTGATTTAAATTGCTCGCCCGGGAATTCAGTTATTGATAAATAGGCGGTCGACCAGTACTTCCGACATTCATTTCATTGGCCTGGGGGGTACTAATGCCCGCCCAGCACCGGCGGCGGTCCGTAGACGGTCAGAACGTTACAAGAGCTAATTGTACACCATTATCGGCGGCGTGTATGATTACCTGGCTCCTGACCACTACCTTGGCCGCTTTTTATCCTCGGGAAAATAGAGGGCGTATATTTGTTCTAATGTAATAGACCGCACGATTTTCAGTTTTTACGGGGTGGGAAATGAAATTATTTCGCGAAGACGTTGTAGTACAAGGAATTAATTTCAATTGGACGGCATAATTTCTGCTGGGCTCTCAGCGTATCTGATCGGGCGGTAATTACTAATTAGTGTCTGATGGGGGTACATCTTGTATATTGGCGTGATAACTGGGCGAGTGATTAATAATTAATTATATCGGGTGTTATGGTGAATATGTGGAGCTATTTCTGAAATTAATCGTACAGAAATAAGAACGTATTGAACACTATTGCGAACTAGTTATTTATTTAGAAAATAAACTGCTTCCGGGTTATGCCGTGTGTCAAGATTTGTTAATGCTGTTTTGTTCGTAAAGTGTCAAAATCCTTGGTAAGTTTGTAAACACCCTCCCCGTAGAGTGAGATTAAATAAGTACGTAGGCTTTCACGGCCAGAATCATTTAGAAAATAAACTGCTTCCGGGCATAACCCGGAAGCAGTTTATTTTCTAAATGATTCTGGCCGTGAAAGCCTACGTACTTAGTTATTTATTGTTGAGCCAACTTTTTTCTACTTTGACGTAAATATCGAACTTTGTAACCGTTGATTATAGAAGGGTTTACTCGCCACCAAATTATAGCTCTATCTAGTTTCATGTCGATCCAGATTCTAGTTTTCTAAATATATTTAACTTCAAAATTATATTTAGAAGGATTTACTATAATATGTTGGCTAGTTGGTGGCCAAACTACATCCTATCCAATTAAGGTAGGTGGCCGATGACACAGTTTACTACGTTAATGCTGGTGCTGAATCCGAATTTGAACTTTGCTCCTTCCCAAGGCTATGGCTTCACAACGAAAATGTTAAAAAATCTCTAAATTTTCGCTCACTAAATTGCCTATAAAAGGCACCCTCAAGTGTATTTTTTGGTTGAATGGTTTGGCCACTAAAACGCGCGAAAGAAGGCCAAATTTTCATACTATATGTAATGTACGTGTAATTGACAGCGGTTTCGCGTAATGTAACATAACATATAAACCCGATTTCGCGGCTACACGGTTTGTCCAAAAGATGTGCAATTTGTAGTGAATTTAATGTAGTTTTATCAGAATCTAAGCTATTTTTAATCACACGGACATAACATAAAGTAGGAAAATGATGGCTTCGTTCGCGCGCGGTACCAGCCAAACCATTGAAATAAAAAATACAGTAGAGGGTGCTTTTTATAGGAAATTTCGTGTACTTTATTTTTGTATAGAGTGGTCCACGTCGAAAGGTGCATAGCTTTATGAGTTTTTCGCAAAAACTTGAAGAAAACTCGAAAATTTTCAGGTCCTTTGCGAATTTCGTTGTGAATGAAAGAAAAAAATAATTTTATATTTTTTTTTTCTGGCCAAAACACCATTTTACAGGACTATATACGTACCTATAAGTACCGGTTCAGAAGCTTACGAGAAAATGTCGAAAAAGTCTTTAAACGCGCTTCAATGATCAAAAAGTTTCTAATTTATGTTGTAGCTAAACTGAATAAGTAATATTTCAATATAAATTAAAGAAAAAGACAAATCAAATTTAAGTCATTATTTTTAATAAATAGTTAAAATGAGTTTAAATGGAGTAACTGGCGCCAAAAACCAGTTAAGTCATACAACAGGGCAGCAGTGATACAATGTCGGGCAAAAGCAATTTATCAATTTTCGACTATTTTCACCAGTTCACATCCATAAATAAACTTTATAATAAATGTAAAGGATAAAATAAAAAACGTGCTTTTTTCGTTGTCTTGATGATGAAAATTGACGATTGGTATACATATAGGTATGTGTTCAGAATATCACCCTGATTAAAAATATTTAAAAAATACTATACTAAGCAGTAATAAAACAATGGGAAGCCTCTTTATCCTTGCTTTAATATTATATTTATATAGGAGACATGTTTCGGTTTATTAGACCATTTTCAATCCTAAATCTATAAACAAAATGTAAAATGTCAGGTACGAAATAACAAAACTAACCTAAAACAAATATTCCAAAAACAACACTTACTGTCAGAGTGAAGAAATCACAGTCAAAATACAATCTCATATTAGAATACATCGATGATGATAATCAACAGACACAACTAGTAGACATAGAACTTTTACGAGCAAACTCGGTTTATTTATGGCGTGGGACGGAAAACGAGGTCACGTCCGAAGAAAAACCAAAGGAACCAACCAGGCGGAATTTATAAATCAAAAAGGCAGGTAACCCAACATACACATAATTCAAAAACAGAAAATCTAAAAATTAGGCAGGAAAGGAACGGTTGAACAGGGAAAGGGCAAAAAGAGGATGGGCAGGGATAATGTTATTATTGATCTTAAAAAAACATCAAGCTAGCCCGGGTGAAATTGTAGATATGTAAAAAGTGGCTTTATATGAAAATCTAATTGATCATTTAATAGTTTTATTTCTGGAATAATGGTATAAATTGCTCCATAACGTTAGAGGGGATCGTATGAATAAAATATATGTTTGTACTATCTAACGTGTTTTTTTATTGATGTACTTCTGGCTACATGTTTCGATTAACAATCGTCTTCAGGCCATTTCTGGGTTTATTCTTTGCTTGTGAATCTCCAGTTGTTCTAATATATCCATCTTAAAGCTTTTGTCGCATTTATGTATTAATCTTACATCCGTATAATTCATTTTGTGACAGGTCTCTAAGGTGTGTTGGTAAATATTGGATGAAGTCCGAGATGAATGTTCGCGTAGTCGTTTCTTTAAGCATCTGGCTGTTTGGCCAACATATATAGATTTGCAATTAGAACAGTTCACAGAGTAGACTCCATTCCTATCAATAATCTCTCTTTCTTTGTACCTGTAGTTAGTGAGCTTTTTCAAGATTTGATTGGTACTTCTATAGGCTGGTATTATTTGATATTTATTTAAGGTCTTATGTAGTTGAATGTTAATGTCATTATATGTGAAAACTCTATAAAGTGGTTCAGCATTGCGTATGGCTTTTGTAAACAGAGGGTCGAGACTTTTGCGTGTTCTGTCCATTAATTTCCTTATCAATGTCTCAGGAAAACCGTTGGTTTTGCAAGTTGAAAAACAAACTGAAATTCTCTATATTTTGAATCGGTCGTTATAGGGTACGTCATAGCTCTGCGAATATAGTACTCAAAGGCAGAAAGTTTTTGTCCTATGTTATGGCTTGAATCAAAGGGGATGATGGTTGAAGTCGTAGTTGGTTTTCTATATATTTCGAACTCCAATTTATGTCCATTAATTATTGTGACATCAAGAAAATTCAATCTGTTGTCCCTTTGCATTTCTAGAGTAAAATTTAATTTTGGGTGGATTCCATTAATATATGCAAGCAACTTGTTGATATCGTCTTCCCGTCCACTCCACAACACAAAAACATCATCGACGTATCTGAACCATTTGAGTATGATATGGGTTCTTCGAATTCATGATATGATCTTTCTCAATGTGGTCTAAAAATATGTCAGCCAATAAACCTGATAAAGACATACCCATCGGTAAACCCTCAGTGAAATTATAATACTTGTTGTTAAAGCAACAATAATTTTGGTTAATGACATGTTTCAAAAGTTTATCAATTTGTCTTGTTTCCTCAATATCCGTAAAATGTTGTTGCAAAAGCCGTGATACCAACTGTAATGTGAGATCAATTGGCACGTTTGTGTACAGGTTTGTTACATCGAAAGATAGTAATGTGCAACCAGTGGGGTCAATGTCTTTAATTTCATGAATAAAATGGTCAGTGTTTTTTAGAGAGTATGTTGGAATGAAATTGATTGTCTGAAAGATGTTAAGTAATACTTTAGTGATTTCACTTGTGGCAGAATTACGACAGGAGGTGATAGGTCTGATCGGCATGTCCTCCTTGTGAAGTTTCGGTAGAGCATATAATTGTGGAACGGTTGGGTTCATCGGAATGAAGGTATTAAATCTTCTGTTGGAGAATTTGTTTAGGGTCTCTTTACATTCTTTAATTACATTCTTGGTCAAATTAATCATGTTATTTATAGGGTTTTTGGTTACTTCCCTGTAGTTGTTGTCTTTCAAGAATTTCTCGGTTTTATCAATATATATCTCTTTATACATTATGACAACACCCGCATTCTTATCGGCTTGAACATAGTATGCCTTGCCATCTTTCAGTTTAGCCTTTATCGACCTCAAAGTTTTCCACGTTTGAATTGTCATGGGATCAGGTGTTGAATTTTTATGTATTTTTTCTTGCTTTTTAATGATTGGTATGATTTCGTTAATGATATCATTATATTTTGGATGTCTATTTATAGCTACGTCAATTTCAATAGTGGAATCAACAATGCAGTTACGGGATGTTTTAGGTTAGTTTTGTTATTTCGTACCTGACATTTTACATTTTGTTTATAGATTTAGGATTGAAAATGGTCTAATAAACCGAAACATGTCTCCTATATAAATATAATATTAAAGCAAGGATAAAGAGGCTTCCCATTGTTTTATTACTGCTTAACTATCAACCTTGCAATATGGACACTTCAACTCATCGTAAATACTATACTGTTTCATTTAAAGTTTCTTAGATGATGTAATTTGCGGAAAATCCGTTAGACATAATAACATCAAAATTATCCAAAGTTTCGGTTTTCTAACTTCATAAATAGGTAAATATACGGGTAATTTTTAGTATTTTAGTAGCAGGTTCAATTCAGACTACAGGGGCATCATTCAGCTGGTATAAATTTGCAAAAATTGTCGAAATTGTTTAATATATTGCCATCATTTACGCGCTTACTGTATTCTATTAGTACTATTTTAGAGTTTGTTTACAGCTTCATTACTTTCAGAGCATTTTTATTTTTTTAGGTCATTGATAGTACTTGCAGCCATAGATTTTTAAAAAATTGCAAAATTGAAATTGGTAATATTTTATCAGATTCATGTTCTTTGTCATATATCTTACGCTACCATTAAGACAACTAAATAATTCATCAGTGTCAATAAGGAAAATAAATCAGAAAGTATTGTGATAAAACTAAAATCTGCAACATTTTTAGACTTAAGCCCAATTCTGCCACCTCTCTGTCACCTGTTAAGTTTCCAAAGGAATTAAGAAGAAACTCGTTTGCTAAGTTCCACCTTAATTTCGTTGGCATTTCAACAAAACGATATCGGAGAGTTGCTAGGAGCGGGCGTAAGTAAGAACTAGAATAACACGATATTAACGTCGAATAGAGTTTTTTCTAATGCATTTCGCAGCGCGTTCAGTGATCGCGACTTTTAAGTCTATACCGTCAAACGTTCTCATTAGCGCGTCGAGTTCAAAAGGCAGCCGGGCGACAAAAGGACGCAAAAGGAGAGTGAGAGTGTCGGTTGGCGCTGGACGTTTTATGAATTCGGGCCGCTAGGTGGCGCTAGGTGCGTTTTTTTTTTTTTCGCGCGGGCAATTTATTATATCCAGAGCCGTTCGTTCGTTCGTTCGTTCCCCCTCTGTGTAAATCACTGAGCAGAATTTTAATAAAAATTTGCATTTTATAACTTGCGGGGGGGTTATTGAAATTTTATACTCTTTCGGCTGGTCCCGGATCTGGAGCGACGACGGTCACCGCCGCCTGAATTTATGAAACTATTGATTATTCATAAAGCGGACCGTCGAACGGCGCTAATAACGTCGACGTATTTCAACAATCTAATTCCTACCCGCTGACTCCCGATTGCGGTCGAACGATTTCCCTCCGAGTTTCCGATGAATCAGGTTAAACCCTGAAACTATTCCTGCAGCGGGATTTCAGATTACATTTAACGATTTAACTCTGATATTGGTCACTCGGTCAACTGTCCTAATTGTCAGAAAGCAATACTGAGAGGTTGAGTAGCCCCAAATCTTTAGCTCATACCTATAAAGTCCTTGGTTCAATTCCTCCCCAGGGTAGAATTTTTTTATGATAATTTTCTGGCCGAACTTGACGTTCTCAAACTGCAACCCTGATGATATACCTTTATTTTTATTTACTTACACTTTGACGTGTGAAACAAAAGTTATGCAACAATGTTTCTAAAATTATAAACGTCTTCCTAAAACAACCCACCACGTAAAATACCAGCAATTGTTGTTTATGTTCAATAGTGACTACCCAGATATATTACCTACACTTTTATCGTATTAAATAAAGTTCTACATAAATGTTAATCAATAAACGTTATAATTATGTCAATCAAATGGGGTTTTTATCTCGAAAAAAATAGTTAAAAGCTTGGTTTTCCTGTATATTTGGTTTAGATATTTTAGCTAGCTTGTTGAATACACCTTTATTTCAATGTTATAAAAATAAAGCTGTACACAACCCAACCCAACCCAACCCAACTGTTTCTACTTTTAGTAAGTTGATTGTAATTATTTGTCTTAATCTCTGGAACGGTTAGTATAAAGAACGATGTAAGTACAATCTTTTTGTATAGCAAATCTTACAAATCTTACTATTTGTTTGGTAATCAGTGTAATCACCATCTTATCCCGAAAGCTTCTTCCAAGCGAACAAAAAAAAATAAAACTTTATTTCATCACAATTCACCACCTATATATTGTGTGGGGACCTCTGATATATTGTTGAAAACATTTGAATAAATCAATAGGTACAGAAAAATATAAATGACTTTTAGAAATAAAATTGCTTAACTTCCTTTATTAGACAAATTGTAGATAACCAAAATTAGCACAAAAAAACAAGTCAATAAAGTGATAACTGATTATGATTTCATCAGTAGAAACTAAATCTTAGTCAAAGATTGTGAATTTAGTCTAGTTTTCGAGAAGAAGATGTATTTTTTGTATTTTTGGGTTTTTCGTTTACTTTGGACTTTTGTACTTATTGTTGCCACAAAAGCCATACAGAGGGAGACATGGAAAGCACTAGGGGTGGCCTTTGGGCGTTTATTCCATGGAAGAATAAATCATTTTTACTTTATCATACGCAGTACGATGAAGTATTGTAATCGTGCCGAAAAAAAAAAATTGAGATTTTAGCGGAAATAGGTCTTTATGGGTCCCCTGAACATTTTTGACCAAGGTACAAAAAAATGTCTGTGTGTGTGTGTGTGTGTGTGTGTGTGTGTGTGTGTGTGTGTGTGTGTGTGTGTGTGTGTGTGTGTGTGTGTGTGTGTGTGTGTGTGTGTGTGTGTGTGTGTATGTGTGTGTGTGTGTATGCGTATGTGTACTCGATTTTTGTGACGACGATTCCGGAGAAACTAGTGAAGGTATAGAAGCGAAAGTTCATATTTAGTAGTTGTATGACCAAACTTAGAGCTGAAAAGCTTTTGGTTCAAAAGGGTCCAAAGGAACTGGCTGTTTCCTCTAAGCATTTTTTAAGGATTTTGCAAATGAACTGCTATTTCTGTGTTAAATAATAAATTAAAGTAGAGGAAATTTTGAATAATTTATGCCAATGATATCTTTTGGTAAAATTAATAGTTTAGCTTCAAGAGCAAATTTTATTTAATCGAGATCGGTCGCATCTGCATTGATATGAAACTTCATAGTAGCCTGGATTTGACAAATATTTTTTTGTGCTGTCACCACAGAAATGTCTATGGCTGTCACACTCGAAAACAGCTGATTTCATCAGAGGCAATCAGAGGTTGGAGTGGGTTGGAGACCCGCTATGGAACGATCCCGCTCTAGTGTGGCAAAGTATAAAATACAAAATTCAAATAAAATAAGATCATCAATTTGATTGTTTGTTGATAAGAAATATCAACCAGTCTTTATATCTAATTCTAAAAACGATAAATTGAGAAAATTGTAAATAAAGTATAGCGATGACTGTAGTTTTATTTTAGGTTGTTGTTACGGATATGACATCTACAGTGTCATGAACAAATATAAATCTGTCAGAATTTGAATTAGCTTTTTAAACTTGACGTTTCGTCAAAGTGGTACTAACCTAACATTTCCTACACAGAAATATAACCATTCTTTAATTATTTTTTTTAAAATAAATGTTTTTCAAAAAGCAACACAATTAACGTTGGTGTCACTCCTGCCGAAAACTAGATAGCGCGACTCGCTCACATATGACGGCGACGCTCCGCGTTCGGTGACGCGCCGCATCACCGCTCGTCGCGCTATTCCATACTTTCGGCTCTTGTGACATAAATAAATGTTATTCCAACGTCGTAGTGTAGGTAGTCTCGAATGCTGATGCTTTGACAATACCTACGATTTATCTCAATAAAATAGTTTATCATGCAGCTAAACTATTAATTTTATATATTGTATGATAAAATCATGTGCGTGGCCACATCAGATTTTTTAATTTTCTCAATAGCTATATCTTGTTACTTTAAATACTACTTACATTTATTTGTATTTAGTTAGTTAGTTATTACAATTATTATTACAGTGGATTTGATTTGTTACTTTTATGGGATTGTAATAAAAGGTATTTTTATTTTTTATTTATTTATTTATATTGTGTTTTTCACAATTTAAGTAATTGGAAATCTGATGAATCAGCTTATCTTAGGTTCAATCCTTCAGCTGATTATGTTGAGGATAAAATTATACACTTGATCTTTTTATATTTACGATGCGCTGCTGGACAGATTAAAAATTACGCCACCCGCAATTTATTTTAGTATAATATTTACTTTCGTGAGAGACCAGCCCAGCGGGTGCCCGTGATTAAAAATTTCTCGCAGAAAAAAAAAATTAATTAATTTGCACTTGTCAAGGAGGAGAGTTTTTCCCATCAGCTGTCGGCAAAAACATCAGCGCGCTACAGCGGAAACCCCTGGTGGCCGCAGACGAAACTTGGGGAACGTGATGCAAGTGAAAATGGAAGTTCGATTAAACGTCGCCCCTGGCGAAATTAGAAATTACAAGTTTTCTGGGGATGCGGCGCGTGGGGTAAAACGAAAGAAAAAAATTCTTTCCCACCGGGGTGGGGTCGGCTACGCAAGAAATTACTCTCCACAATATGTCGAAGTTCCCGAGATTGTGGCGCCGTACCTACACCCAGCGGCTGTTTCTGACTCTATCCGACTTTCATTTTTGTTTCCAGCGACCGCCTTGAACCTTCGCACCCTTGAAATTTCATTTAATAAAAAAAAGTATTTAGCGCCACAATAGCGGTTCTTTCATCAGTAAAGAGAAAAATGAGAGGGTAATGGGAAAGATTTGTTTTATACATCCTTTCTGCGTTGTTGCTCTCTCTATATACTAATTTATTAACAATTTAACAAATTACAAATGACTTGAAAATAATTTAAACAACAAAATTAAATATGATTGAAAGATTTTGGTCAGGTTACTGTTCTTCGACCTCAGTGGGTTCCTTGTGCTGCCTCCTTTGTTACTACGTTGTTCACTACAGTATGGCATTTCTATCGATAAAATAACCGGGCAGTCCCATATAATGATCTAGATATTTTATACATGTGTGAAAGTATACTGGGAAATAATGGCTTTATTTTTGTTTATTGTTACATAGGTAAATATCTAATAAAAAAACTACTAAAATAAAACTAAACGTATTTTTATTTTTCTGCTGTTTTTGCACAACTGACGCTTGCACAAGTTTGACAACTTGTACAGGCGTCACGTATGCAAGGTTTTTGAAGATTTGTTTTACAGCAAATGTGTTTAAATAACTTTTGGCTGATTCTGGCGCAACCGTTCGAATTTTTGTTTTCCATATAACTTATAACTCACTCGGGTTTTCTTTTTAACAACTAATTTGTTTTTTTAATTGAATGGTATATTTTTTTACTGTAGTTACTGTAGATGTTCAAATTCTAGATGGGTTTTTTTTTGAGAAAAATACAAAATTAAATATACTAAAATATGTAACAAATCTTCCAAGATACGATTGGGTTCAGCTCTCATAAATTCACAAACATGAATCAACATTTTTGAAAATTTCAAGGGATAAAATCTATTGAGTCTGGATTCATTTCGGACAAAAGAGAAATCTTTTGAAAACGATTAGTTAGTTTCTTTCAAAACATTGTTTTCAAAGTTGTGAATAACTTAGAGTTTTCAGTTGTCTTTTTCTCAAAAGTCATCAGTTACTCTATTAGTCATTAAATTTGAATAAAAATTAAAAATGAATACAAAAGTTGACATGGTTGTCATGGTAAGAACACCATGAACACCAAGAACACCTCCCCAAAAAAAAGAGTTAAGTTAAATGAAAAAAAGCCAGGGATTGCTACGCCGGATGTACATATGTGCACTGGTCACAATCAGATTTTTTTTTGTTTAAAAATATATTTTGTGGTTGCTGCCGGCTGTCAAAGTTACAAAATATGAAATTTTGGTTGTATTTGTTGTTACTACATACAAATATATACGTGATTTTGGGATGCCTGTTTCAGTGCAATCTGAAGGCAAAAATGTGAATTGACTGTAGGTAGCTTCTACTTACAATATACTTCATCATAAATATTTTTTATGAAAAATTCTACCCCTTTATTTCATTGTATGTGCTTAATTTCATAGTCTTGCAGATTTTGAGTCATAATCAGAAATTATAATTAACAAAATGAAAACTTTAACCTAATCTTTTATCTAACAAAACTTTGAAAACGGTACTGCCATAAAGTTCTAGAAGTAATAATTAAGAAGTAATAAAACGACTAATTTATGTATGAATTCCATTTCAATAATAAATATAACTGGTTTATGATTTTGCTGAAATTAACTGAAACAAAAGGAAACACCGAAATAGCATAAATCTCAAAGCTTTTATCAGAATTAACAACAGCAAGATATTAATTATACATATCTGAAAACAGTTATGTTAGTTATTTAACCAACAAGTATATTAAAAGCAGCGATTAATGATCGAGACTGTTTAACGCACGAGCGATTAGCGAGTGCGTCAATTGTCGGGATCATTAATCGCCGATTAATATTCGAGTTTGTTACAACATTTTTTCGTCGATCGTATTGGTCTGGCGGCGTCTTCATAGATTTTTCTTGGCCGATATCTTTTGAGGTTCTATGACAATTTATATAACTTGACACTGACAGTTCTTTACTGTGGTTCTGAATAACGGTGTGTTTTGATTAGATGGTTTCATTTAACATATGTTTGACTGGCTATAATGAACTTGTTTGATTGGCTATAAATAACAAATCGTTGATTAATAGAAATCGTGCACTTATAGAGCTTTTTCAGAAATGATTTTCTATTCAATAATAATTCTATTCAGTAACCAATATATTATTATATAATATATGTATTGTCTTTGTTATTAATACTGGTCTTTTTTTCAGGTAAGCGATTGGAATATGAACTGCGGCTTCAGCAATTAACGTATGTAAAAATTGTTATTATTAACGCCCCAATGGATGTATAGTAATCCAACAACATAATTATTAACTATATCTAGGTGTATACCAGGTTAGTTAAGCTGTATTGGACAGATCATAATACATACCACAAAACTAATGGGTAAATAAAGTTCAACTCCTCATTGGACTGCAGATCTGATCGTGAAAAAATGAGCAAGTTCATTCGAGCGAAGTACGTAGTAAACGGACGGCACTCAGTTATGTCGGAGCGATAATTTAATAGGGCATCTAATTGGTACGATAAGGGTCGTGAGGACCTTTTGTAAAAATTATCTCGATTCCGTCGGGCACGTCTGCCGACCGAGTGCCGTCCGGAACGCCCGCCGCCTGAGCAAATTTATATAATCCAATATTAGACCTTGCCCGATTAGATTGTTATCGAAAATGATGTGCTAAGTTATATACGGGGTGGGTAAACCTCAATGTTACGACTATTGGGCGGCGTTTCACAACCGGTGTTCCGCGGAAAATAGTAACAAATGACTGTGATTACCAGTTTATGGACACATATCTCACATATCTACTGTTCAATACAAATGTTCCTATAACTTGAATCTTCTGGTCATCCAGAAAACTTGCTTTTAGAGGAAGACCGGTCGGTGGCTTTAAATTTTAGTCGATAATTGATATACAAGGTGAGTCACCAGAGTCGCGGTGGTTGATATAGCATTTACATTTAGAGAAACAAAAAAATGAATGCATATATTGTGTGGCCTATCATTTTCTACAATGTCAAATTATTTTCTATTATACTGGGTGTTGCATTTATGCGTAGCAGAAAAAACTGCACTTTTTTAAATGGAAGACCTGTATATCATAACATATTATATTAATTTTTTTATTTAAAAAAAAGGCGGTTGCAGGCCCTGTTCGAAGACTTCGTAATAGCGACGTTTTTACAGACGTGTTCCTAGCACGTAAATATTCTTCAAATGGGTTGTTCGTAAGTTTTTTTAAATGGAACGCTCTGTATATTATTTACTGGTTGGATGTTCCATTAAGATATCATTTATTTATGTTAAGTATGGCATATAACTCTTTCTACTCTATTTCTACACATCTGGAATTTAAAAAATAGTGTAATAATGGTTCGAATATCTTTTTTTATGAATTTTGTTGTAAAAATATATCGAGAAAAAAAATTTTTTGTTTTATTTTAAAAAAATCAAGATATATTGAAAATGAAGGAAAATACATTCACTAACCCTTGTATTAAACTTATTTAATATGGAGAATTAATAGAATTTGAGACAAATCTAAAATATAGTACTAAACATTAAGTAAACAAATAAATAAGAGAAAATACACATATACATATAGTTATATACATATAGAATATACATATAGTTATTTATTATACAAGGGAAAAAAGTATTAGATTTTAGCTCGACGTTGAAGACAAAAAACAGAGAGCTAAAATCTAATATTTTTCCCGTGTATATTTTTCTGTGGCCGGGAAAAATGACGATTTTATATTGAGAAAAATATTTCTACAATATATTAAAGTCAATCGATGTGACATTTGAATTTTTAAACTGGTAGGGTTTTGTACGCAATTACACCTGCGTTGCTAAGCAAATGTCTACCTTTCATGTGTATATACCTATATATCCGGGAAAAAAGTACTCAATTTTTTCCCTGGGAAAAAAAAGTAATTTCATAAAAAGTGACATTTTATTACCTGTCAACAAAGATAAAATGTCAAACTTTTTTCCAGTTACAGAAAAAATAACATTTATTAAACTATTTTTTTTTTAGCTTGATAAACATTAAACTTTAAACTGGTAAAAAACTGTAACTATTAAAGATAAAACATACAGTATTTATTCATTTGCGAGATGTTCAAAATGCTCTCCAATTTTTCTTCTACCAGCATTAATCCGACAGATAAAAGATTTCATAGTATTTCGTAACAACGTATTTTCTCTTTTTCCAGCAAAAACATTTCTAATTCTAACCATCACAGGTTCTTGTGTGTTAGGTGGTGTCTGCTGTGCTAGTTCCTTAACAACCAACAACAAAAATCTAACTTATTTAGATCAGGAGATCTTGGCAGCCATAACGTCGAACCCCTCCTCTTCCAATTCATTTGTTAGGACATTGATCAGTGTCTGCGCTCCGTCATGATTGCAAATTACGTTTCGCCAAATATTGCAAATCATCCAAATATTCTCGTAAATAGTTGGTAAACAAAATTTTGTAACTAGCTTTCGTATTTCTTTAACCCTGAAAAACAGTGCTATTTAAGTGCATCTTCATAAAAAATTGCAGTCTTAAAGTTTCAAAAAACACAAACAAAAAATTCTTGAAAAAAGGACCCAAATTATACAGGGTGTAATATTAAAACACGATATTGGTATACTTTATTAGACATTTTCTTTAAACTCCATATATCACGAAAACGGGTAGAAATAGGTATATGCCATACTTAACATAAATTAAAGACAACTTAATGTGAAATGCGATCAGCAAATAATATACAGGGAGTTCCATCTAAACAACTCAAGAAAAATCCATTTGAATGATATCAAATTTGACTGCGTGCTAGGAACACTCTGTATAGCGTATCAAATTTCTCTTGGTACTATATCACTCCCTATTAGTTTTTGTTAGTTTCTGACAAAGTTGTACGAAAATATCTGCAAAAGTGTCATTACGTAGTTTTTCAAAAACTTCCAGCAACGGCAATGTTTTTTATAAAAAATTGAATATCGCAGAAACTATTAACTTTACGTCAATAATACAATTGGTAGGACAATTTTCTTCGCAATCATATGTTATAAATATAGGGCATTCTATTTAAAAAAAGTATATTTCCTTACTGCCACGCCTAAATGCAACACCCACTATAAATGAAAATAATTTTCCTTAGGAGAACATGATACGCCACACACAGTTTTGAATTAAATATTTTTTCCCTTTTTTTAACGATAAATACGATATATCTAATCAACCACCTCAAAACTCACATTACCTTCTTCTTTTGTTTTTGAAAATAAATCAGCATTGCCAAATAAACTATGACTCTATGGCACCGATTACAAATCAGTCAGCCTGTATACTATTTAGTGGAGGTCTAATTCACGCCTGCCCAATTGAACGTGGGCCGATTCGTAGGCCGGATATTATGCAATATAAATTTTGTTTCGGGCCAACTCTAAAGTCCAAAGTGGGCCGACCCAACCCTCCACGGTTTTGAACGGGCATAATTTATGCAGCGGAATAAATAAACACGACCCTAAACCTTAAGGGCTTACCGTTTTTGCGTAAATAACTTATGGCGCGCGTCTGCGATGACTTAATACGGCTCTGGGTGTTTTTAAAAACGCCACCGTGTATATATTATGTCCACTTTTCGGGAAAATAGTACTTTACGTGTTCCTGCTTGCTATCAACTGTCATCGTCTTGTTGAAGGGCATTGAGAGCAGGTTTGAATTTTCGGGAAACTATTATTTATTACCCGCGCAGTTCGTTGACGAATCACCGCATCAGGTAGAAAACTATTTTCTATTAGCGAAATTTCTAGATTTGAAAATTTTAAATAATGGTAAACCGGAGCTGATATGGTTCATACCTATGCTATGTTAGAATAAACTATAAAAATAAAATAAAAATATTTTCTGTAACGATAGTTGGATATACATGGTTTATCTCACAAAAGCAAAAAGTCATGTTGCGAGTGTACCTATCCCCATTACTGCAAAATTTAGCAGTGTTTGCAGTTTCTTGTGTACTGTTCAATGCGTCATCACCCATAGGTTCGTTGATTCTTTCTTAATTAGACATTTACTGGATTCTTTTAATTCATGTGTAGTTATATTTTTCTTTTGTAACGATTTAGTTAATACATGAAAAATACATTTCTCTAATTTTTTGATATTTGTTTGTGTAATAATTGTTCTTTAAGAAACATAAAAAAATGTTGCACGCTCCTGCACTTCTTGAACTTATGGCATTTTTGTGATAAATAGGTGAATTGTGGAATTACACTCGGAAGCTTTGATGTCAATAATATCTATAATAACTTTTGTAATTTTTTACCGATTTAATAATTCTTTCGGGTAATGTTAAACAAATTCATCATGATTATCGCCCGCCTTTGAAATGTAGAAAAAGTGTCTTCTTGCAGTTGCTATACCGCGAAAACCAACGTCAAGTTTTAGTGGTCCAAGTTTTGAGTCCCTGTGGAGAAACTAAACTTGATTAGGTTTCAGTAAAACTTCTTTAGCTATAATAATGTTCAATAACTTTTGCAAAGTTTAACGAATTTTAAATATTTTTTCAGCACATAAACAAATTTATCAATAGAACCAAAACCTTTGCAATTGTAAAGAAAATGCAGTTTATTATAGCGGCAAAACTAAAATGATTGTCACGTGTCTAAGTGTCAGGCACCCTGTGAAGAATTTATGCTGCCCGTTTAGGTTATAAATTAGGTACTCTCTTGCAAAGCCATATCAATTCCCAAACATTTAATAGGTATAATCAATTATTACTTGAAATTAAATTGAAATCAAATATGCAAATTGCACAATTTTGAACAGAACTAAATTTAACAAGTGTTTTTTTAACTCATCGATTTAGGAAATGCTTAACAAAATACTAGGTATACAGCTCACAAGCTTTTAATGCATGGCATATAAGAAGCGAGAATCACGGAGTTTAAAACAAATGAAGATTTCCTTGATTAATTTCCTTGATATAACTTCACAAAATTAATTTATTCTAACCACTACGGTATTTGGCCGAAGTGTGCGTAGGTTGTTGGCTAATCGTTTGCGGTGTTTTCGATTAACATAAGAATTCCGAATCCGTCGAGATGTGCCACCTATGGGTATGAAGGGAATTAATAGGCCCGGTCCGTTCTATCGCAATGTGTCACACAATGCCACCGGTAGTGATGGGGTGAGCCGATAGAGCGCGCCGTTGGTGTCTGCTCTCACGAAACCGAGCGCCGTACAATCCGGCGCGACCAGAGCCGCCGTATCGATGGGCGCACAATACGGACCCTCGCTAACGGTACGTAGATTTCAGATTTCCACTTTTATTGTATGTTTCTGCTCGAACCGCTGAACATCGGCATGCTAAACACGATACAGTACATCGTCGCCAATAAAACTGTAATGCCCATATTTCGCAGATACAAAGTGTGTAATGATCGGCTATTTAATCCCTCAATTACAAAATTGGATGACTAAATATTATGAACTGATGGAGATTGACGTATCGTCCGCGTAGCGATAATAATAATAATTTGTCCGGGTTGTTTACGACGGCCTGGATGGTCGTTTATGGACTAAACTTTAATGCACTCGCTATAAATAGCCCATAGGTGAGCGAGCAATGGTACTTAAAGGTAGGACCGTAAACCGAGTGTTTATTATCTAGAAGAGTACCAGATAATACTGGATAGTGCAGTCATGATTACAACGCAATCAGGAGGTAATAATAAAGGTATTAACAATTGATATTTTCTGATTTTAAGACTGTTGCTCTTGAATCTTCAAGTTCGCTATAGCTAGGCTTGCCATAATTATGAAATTACAAAACCGGGACAAGAATTACCTACTTTCGAAAATAAGTCAATACCCCATCCTCGCCCTGTGGTGTTTTTTTAGAGTATTTATTTTTTGTGACCTTTTTTTCTGCTTCTTAAGCGTTTTCTTATGTAGTTCGTCTTTTATATAATCCGAACATCAGATATACCAAAATTATCAACAATTGGGACGTTCCCACAAAAGTAAATACGAATACCAAATAATGCATATATTTCAACACAAAACAGCAAAAATTACTGTGCATAGCTAACGCCGTGATGGTTACACTGATTTTGTCACAAGAGATGTGAGATATCGTTTCAGTTTTGTTTTCATAGATTCCAAACCAAGAAGTCTGCGTAACGCAAATCTAACACGTGATGGAGACGTTTTCGGTTCGTCATCTAGAAACAAAAAGCGCTTTGAAATGTCCATATAACATTTTGTGACAAAAAAAAAACTGGAATAAGTGAAACTCTCGTATTTTTCGCTGAATGTACATTTAATATAATATCTTCCTTAACCAAATAAAAAAAAAACAAATGAAGCATTCCACAAATTTTATTTTGTAGAACAATATTGCTGTTACTATTGGTGTTAAATAAGACAGAAATAGTTCGTCCTATTTTAATTATTATTTTTTGAAAACGTTGCAAATTTAAAGCACTGAAACCTTTACACCTAAAAAATTTACGTTTGTTCTTTTTATAAATATTCACATTTGTTAGATTATTAAATTGTGTATGGTAACAATCATAGCATTTATTTATAAAATGTTCCGAAATCGAGTACCAAAGGATTTAACCCCCATGAATGATCTTTAAGCGCTAAGCGCTTTGTTCGATAACTTAGTCCTGAAGATGCCTCTTGCAACAGAGCGCGAAACGTCAACTGCTTCAAAGTCCTCAACGCGGTTTCCACGCGGAAATCAATATATCATTGACTCAGACCGCGGAAGTCTACAATTTAGATATTTAGTTAATGTTTTCATAACGACACCGAAAGCAGTTTCGTTACGAGTTTATAACGAACGCAAAGTAGAATAAACGAAATAAGAATGTGATTATTATTTAACGGCGCAAAAAATTTAATATGAGTCAAATCAGTTGCAGTCGCAGTTGCAGGTGCAGTAAAATTAGATTATATTTTACACAAATGTAGCTAGCTAATCGCCAGTATTTTCATTGAACTCTGTACAATTAATGGTATTCGTGACGCAAAAACGAAATCATCCCTTAATTTGAATAAAATTCTCGCGAATAGGGTCGCGGAATCGATACGTCAATCGAACCAACATTTATTTACGGCAACATAATGTAGCGTAATTCTATTATCGGTGTAATTTTCATTTTAATTAATCGATTAATTTATCATCGACGGTGGCTGTGCTTTCGGCCACTCAATAACTCACCGGCACGATGATAATTGTTTTAATAGGCGCGCGGCGCGGATTAGCGTACGGGTCCGCAGTAAATTTCGCACGCGTTACTTGCCCCGTAATGTTGACGCCGGTCCGCGTCGCACAGTGGTTCATTTTCTACATTTAGCTGATCAAATTTTTTATTTGTAAATGAATTTTAAATAGTTGTTAGATACGAGGAAAAATAGTGGAAAAATCCCAGCCGTAAAGGGGGTGTTTTAAGGGAGTTAAAACATATATTTGGTGTGAACATTCTGAAATCTTGTATATCTGCAAATACAGGAAAAATAGTACAAAAATCTAGCACTTATGGGGTGGGTTTTGGGGGTGGTTTAGATGCAAATTTAGTTTTAAAGTTCTGAAACCTAGCGAGTATAATATTACTGCACCTGTGAATATAAGAAAAATAGTCAAAAAAATCTAAGTAATATTGAGGTTGTTTTTGACAGGGATGAAATTGAGAAACAATGTTTGTGTTAAAACTCTGAAATGATGTGCATACGATCATATTACACCTGCAAATACATATAAAATGTTTAACAAAAATCTAAATACCAATGGGATCGTATAATGTTATTAGCGGGTCTATTTATGATGCTGAATTATTCCCCCCAAACTATGTTGTCTTACGATGTGATAGAGATTTTGCGACTGCCAATAAGTCTATGGGAGGTGGCGTGCTTGTCGCATTCAGAAATGATTTTCATTGACAACGCTTGGATACGGCTTTTGTTGCGCAGTTGGCTCCGGATATTGGTCATGTTCTCTGCAGGCTTACTGCAAAAGCCAAAACTTTTTATTTGTTGGCAGTCTATATTCCTCCTGATACTTCTTCAGATCACATTGAATCATTTTTTGATGCTATACTGTCTTTTCTTATCGACTGTCCAGTATTGATGTTGGGTGACTTTAATATGCCTGAAATTATCGATGGTTATTCTTCATTTAATAAAATAAGTCACATCAAACAAATCAAGGACGTCCTCAACTTGGAGCAGTTTAATGATGTATTGAATTCCAATGACAGGCTTTTAGACCTGCTAGTTTCTAATTTGGAAGCAAGCATGCAAGTCAGCCGTGATGAGTTGTCTCTTGTTCCAGAGGATAGTCATCATCCCCTTAAGGATCGACATTACGTTTGATGTTTCCAACCAGTCAATGCTGTTTCCTTCAGCTAACATCACCCGTTACAACTTCAGGAGGGCCAACTTTCATGGGTTGTATAAATTCCTGTTGGATACAGATTGGAACATTCTTGAGAGGTTTTCAAATGTTAATGATGATGTACATAATTTTTATGAAATATTGTATAGAGGTTTCGATCTATATGAAAATAATATGATGATCTATATATAATTCTATATGAAAAATGTGTAACTTTGATGTATATGATTGTTATATTTTATTATAGTCGGCAATGTCTGGACCGTATCATTATCTTTTCAAATTAATATTTTCCTCCTCTTGTTTCTTTCTGTTTGATTTTGACGACAGACGGGCCTGTTTTGCAGCTTCAGTTAGCGGTGGCTCTGAAAACATGATGCGCCGCGCGTCAGGCTTCGCGCAGAAATTTTTGCAGTTTGGTCCGACGCTCATACACGATACCTCTATAATCTTCATAAGGCTGGAAAATGCATCATTGACAACACATATGGCTATAGTTGCTGCATTATCCACAATTACTTTGCCACTAGAAAGTGAAATGAAAATTAAATCATTTCTGGTACTGCGGCATTTCATCGGTCTGAATGTATTGAGCAGTGTCGCCCAGATCTATTTTCTTCACACACTACAACTTATGAAATAGCAGAATATACAGCAACAAAGTTCAAAAGATGATAATTAAACGTCATCCACTTCAACGTTGTAATAATCTTCAACCGACATTACTTTTTTGCAGGTCTGGACTGTGAATACGATCAGGCAGAGGCGACTCTAGTTCCAAACGAATCAATGCTTGTCTTATTAATTCTATTTGAAAATATGCTGGTTCCTTTCGACTCCTTTCGATCACGCTATACTCCGGGAATGTCACTAATTACGTCTGCTATTTTTTACCAACTAATCAAGAACAACACACGTTACATCAGACAGCTATAACATTGTGCGGTTAGCGTCAGTTCAACGAACGTAGCGAGGGTATTTCCACAAAATCTTTGTGTTTTATAATATTTTATCTTATATTTCACAGAATGGATGTAATTCCTCCAAATAGGATAAGAGCGTATAGGTCTCTAGGCTGTAAACTCTCACACAAAACTTTTTGCATGTACGCTTAGCTAGACACTTGCCCGTATGTTCATTAAATAAGCATTTAACATTTTTTTTTCATATGTGAAGCGTGTTGTACCTTATGTCGATTTTTCAAAAATCTAGAGTGGCATTACCCCTTAAGTCACTTGGTTATCTAAGAACATGGTCATGTCACCTTGGATTAAATAGGACCACAGCACTAAAACAATTTTGAGTGGCTAGATTCGCATTTTCAACCACTGTGCGGCGCTGGCGTCGGACGAACCGAAGAATTAATTATGTGCCGTGCGAGTGCTCGCCCCGTAAATATCATTTGTTTAGGTCGCGTTTCTTGGCCATTAGGTCAGCGGCGAATAGCCATCGATGGGGCACCGTGACCTTGCACGCGAACCCGTACAACGGAATCTGCACTCTGGACGATGGTTTATGGCTCACCTGTGTTTGCATTACAAATATAACTATGTAACCGATGTAACCGATTTGTGCCGCGTGCACTTTTCCCATGAATAACCTCATTTGAAAGCGCATCGAGCGCACAATGCGCTCGAACTACAGAAAACGACGATATATGCAGACGGCTCTACCGTTAACCTATCAGATCCAGGTTAATTAAGCAGCATCTTTTGCACTTTTTCTAATCATATGTTTTGTGTTAGTTTACTGTATATACAGTGTGTTCATTTCAAAAGTATTCACCCTTAATAACTCTTGACCCGATGCTTTGAGTGGAAACACGTCGATTTAGATATCGAGGGGATGGTACCTAGAGAATTTTAGGTTTCATCCCTTCACACCCCAGCCACCCACTTTGAAATTTCAAATGGCAGCCCGTATCTTGTGATACGTCATTTGAAAGGGCACACGATTCTGTACTCAACCATGACAAAAAAAAACAGTCGATCGATTGGTTCTTAAGATACAATCAAGAAACAATCGATCAATTTCATTTTTTTTCCATGGTTTAGTAGAGAATTTTATGCCCTTTCAAATGATATTCACAAGGTAAGGGGTGCTATTAGAAATTTCGAATTGGGGTGGCTGGGGGGGTGAAGGGACGAAACCTAAAATTCTCTATGTACCATTTTTGAACTCCCCCCTCGATATCTAAATCGACGTGTTTCCACTCTAAGCAATAATCGTATCAGGTCAAGAGTTATTAAGGGTGGATGCTTTTGAAATGAACACACGGTATAAGTACCTATCTGTGATGCCGTAGGTATGACTTCGCCAGCTGGTTTCAGGGGGAAATGGAAGAGGACAGAATTTTTTTGTTAATATTCTATGCACAGACGAGACAACATTTACGTCAAATGGCACTGTTTCTTCACATAATTGCCGTTAGTGGACACAAGTATTTTTTCGATAGAATACCAAAATCAGTACCAGTTTAAGACCAATGTACTGTGCGGAATTTTGAATAATCAAATATCTGGGCCCTTTTTTTACTTAATATTTAAATGTAGAATTATATCTTCCGTTGCTGAAGAGAGTCTTAACACCTTTTTTGAAACCCCTCCGAAAACGTTTTAAACCAGAAGTTATAGGATGGGCATTGGATAAGCAGAAAAATTTGGTATCGAGATACTGGCGCCACCTAGATACCACGACTTTACACCTTTAGATTTATTTTTCATACGTTTAGAACAAGGTGTTTCTTTACTTTCTTCTGACTTATGACTTTTTCGACTTAGAGGACGCTATTCGACATTGCATCTGAGACATTCCACGCAATTTTCTAAATAATGCTGTCTATGATTTTTTTGAAGAATGTGTCATATTTCAATAAATTGATAAAAAACTTTTACTCCTACTACTGGCATTTACTATCAGAAGAGTATCATACCAGATGCCATTGTCTGTTGCCTTTAGTTTAGTAGTTATTTTGGTTATAAAGGTGATATTTTGATATTTAGTTTTTGTATGTTATGTGATGTTGATTTGCTGCATTGGGCGTGGGAAGCAATTTGTTGAGGCGAAGTCGTTCTATGATCGATTACCGTTTGCAACACTGGTAAACGTGCTTCCTTATTTTCAGTAATAATATAACAAGAGAGTGAGAATAAATTGAAAATAATTTGACAGATTGTTTGAAAACTTGTTGCCAGGCAATAGTCACGATAGCCCGCAGGGCTCGAGTGGCTATTGCCAAATGGCAACAAGTTTGAACAAAATCTGTCAAATTATTTTCTAATTTATGGAACTCTCGAGTTATATTTGACTAGATTATTTTTTGATTCACAAATTTTTACCATAAAAAGGATCAATAAAACTATCATAAAATTATTGAAAAATTTTATTTAATTAATATTACTTACAATATATGAAAATATCGTTGACACATTGTGAATATATTATCTGACAGTTGCTAGACAAATAAAAGCTACAGTGATTATTCCCGAGAATAATCACAAGAGATTTATTCCCACTATAATAATGACATAATTGGTTGAAACTTACCCTTGTGACAAATAAAGAAGCATTTCATTGGTTTTAAGAAACGTCAAAAAATAATCGGCAACATATTTTTTGTGGTGTTTCCTAAAGCGATTTTTAACTTTTTACTGTTATCACAAATACATATATTCTCATATATATGTAATTCATATATGCTCTGTATATGGCAGCAAAATTTACATATTTGACTGTTGCTGTTTTGATTTCATACAAGCCGCCAACTTTTTACAGAACAAAATTTGGTGAGAAATGGGTAATAATTTTTTTTCCATATGATGCGAACTTTCCTGGGCACACCGGTTTGAACCGGTACACATTGGGGTATTTGACCCAAAAAGCTGGCCATAAATCAAATTTTTAAATTGTAATTCCAAAAACATAAATCAGTTTCTGGCATAGGTAAAGGACCGATGTATTAAAAGACGGCGATATTTTTTTAGCTGAGCCCTGCGCCACGTGTTCTTGTCAGCCAAAAGTTGATAGTTTTACTATGGCTGAACATTGATGCACATAAGTTGACGCTGTTGAAAACGGTTGCAACTTTGTGTTTTAAGGAAAACCTTTTTGTTATACATACATTCTTTAGGACCAAGTATGAACTATCACTCGACATTATTTTGATTAAAATTTACCCACAATTTTGTTTAATGCAGGGCGGAGAACATTCGCTGTTATACAAAAAGACAGTTTTATGCCGAACTTGATGGTTTTAGTTTAGTGTTTAGCTTAATTAAGCTTTTGAAAGCGGTTCAAATTGTAGTATACGTATTTGATATTACAACTACTGGAAAATTTGCTGCGGATAGGTGCGGATGCGGTTGTTATGTTTTTATTTCTATCAAGTTGTAAAGGAAAATCCAAAAATTGATGTACCGGCTTATATGTAATTTGATGCAATCTCTTGAAACCGTGATAGTAGAGGTAACTTAGAACATATATAACCATATTTAGCTATATACAAATGTTTACGGTTATCGAGATATTGACAATTTTATGTCCAATCCATCTTGTATGTTGTAAATGCCGGTCTGTACGTAAATTTTTCCGATTTGAATCTTAGCAAACAACCCCTATGACATAGACTCTTAAAAATCATCCGAAAACAACCTTAAACTTTGTACTTGTATATGCATTTCTTAAAAAATTTGTTACATCGAAAGCACCTACAGAGAGAGACAACAGTAAGTTTGTGAATAGAAACTGTTTAGGCGTTTTCGATAAATGTGGTCACGCGGAATATGAATCCGGGTTAAAAATATTCGTATTAGGATCATACCACTAAAAAAAACGACAGTTTCAGCTTGAAGGATGATCAAATTTCGTTTTCATGGTAAATTAAGTCATAAGTATTAGACAATTTTGAAATAATACTAAAAATAATAGTTTTTAGAGTGATAAATACGGTTAAATAGCTTCATAATTGCTTCTACTATCTCGTCTTAAAACGAATGCATTTCAATACACAATATCGACTGGTGTAAACTTTCATTTTCTTCCTCTACCATTGGTCCTAAAAAATTAAAAAAATTCTGGACTTTCTTACAACATAACAGACCCAAAAATATTATCTCATATAACTCAGAAACGACATGTATTGTTCAGTTTTAAATTCGTCTATGCTGCGTATTTCAACAGGACATGCCATGGCATATATATTTTTGTAAATTTTTCACAGTAATTGACGTGGTTGATAATGATTTTTTTGGCCCTTGCAAAAAACTTGACGTGATGGAAACTTTCAACGGTAGTCGCAGGGGATAGCCGAATACAAAAATCGTAAATATATGATTCATGGTATACCAAAAAAGCACATATTTGTACACTAGTGTTGTCTAACAAATTCGTGATTGTTAGTGATATTACACCAAGACAAAGAATTCAAAAGCATCAAAACAGAACTCACTACATAATAGCTTAAAAAGTAGGTAGGCATTTGCGTTAGTTCATTAATGTATGGATCCAGTTTACGAGGAGAAAAGAAGCTCGCGCTGCGTCGGCAGAATCATTATGCAATGCCGCCGAAGGAATAAAACGGAATGGATCACGATTACAATACCAATTTACGTAAAGGAAGTGTCAGCAGGATCTACTCGCATTAATCAACCGGATAGCTGTAAAGCGGCGCGCAATAAAATAATTCTGTTTATCAAATCAGCATCTCGGCGTCGTCTCTCCATCGGCGGCCCATTACAATAAAAATACCGGCGAGCGGCCCGAAGCAAAGCTATCAGGGGGGCCGAATCTCCATTGAATATTCATTACGCTTTTAAAAAGCGCCACGTAACAAGGGTACTCGGGCATAGAAGGCTTGCCGAACTCAAACAATTCCAAAAAAGCGCGCGCTCTCGCTTTCGTTTCGGCAGATATTGTAATTAAAGGAACGAAATGAATACATCAACACATCACATGTTGTTAATTAACCCAGAGAGATGAATTATGGATTCGGGTCGAAATATGAGCGCGCGTGGTTTGACCGGCGTATGCAAAATCGTACGTACGGCGACAGTTTGTGGTCGTAATAATTGTGATGATTAAGAAGCTAACGGGCTTCAGCAAGACCTTAAATAATATATTATTCCATATTTAACGGTGTGCGTATTTTACACGCTTCACTGGCTGGCCGACATTAGCGCGAGCTAAATATTTCTGTCGTGATAAATATAACAACGATGTACCTATGTATATTGTATCTGTGTCGATTATATGTTTGACTGGGGTGGGGATTGAAATATAGGTAACACAAAAACAAAGTTGCATAGAGGATGTAGTTATTACCGGTAAACCATGATTATTGTCAATTTTCTTTCGATATTGATAGGTACATATTATTATTTAATTTCATTAAAATGTATTTATGTCGCGGTCACATAACGTAACTATTTAAAGAAATTGTGTTTCCACAGTATATATTATATAGTAGGTGTATACCGGGTGATTCAATTTTGAGTCTCACCATGGGGATCTCGCTTATTAGTGGAGATAGAGCCTATGTTTAAATTTGGCAAGTTTCATATTAAAAGTGCTGATCAATTATCTGAAAATTATCATTTTGACGATATCCGCAAAAAAAAAGAAATATTAAAATACTGTTTTGAATTTTTTATTTAAAACCACATGTTGCTAGACATTTGAAACAAAAACATTCTATCTACTTTTTAACAAGGAATGCAGTGTTATTTTTTAATTTGACCTACCATTAAAGATGGCGGCGTAACCAAGGCCAACGTTTGTTTTTCTTATCGGCGTCATGTTGAATTTTGGCATTTCCCGATAGTCGTGTTTTTTTCTCATTTCCGCAATGTATAATATGTTGGCATTTTCAGATAATTGATCGACACAAAAATACGAACATTTGTCAAATTTAAACATAGGCGCTTACTCCAGTAATAAGCGAAATTCCCATGGTGAGCCTCGAAATTGAATCACCGGGTATAGTGTTTTCATAACTGACCCACACTTCGTATTTATTTTTATCTATTGTGTTGAGTTTTTAATGGATACGTCAATGAAGAAAAATCTAATAAAGATCAGCTAAAAATTCGTTTCAACATTATTTTTCGATAAAATTCAACTAATTTTGTTCTTTTTCCAATTTTTATAACACGCCATTCAATAATAATTGTTTATCTCATTATTTTTCGAAGATTAAGTAATATTTTACTAATTACAGAATCCATAAACTTTCTTTGTATTTATCTGAACATTCTTTGTCGGCAATTAGGTAGGAGTATGTAGTAGGTATTTGACTTCACGCAAACACTTGCCGGCAGTTTTTCGCGCTTCCGTCCTAACGCGTTTGCTGCCAAACCGTAATTTTTACATGGTAGCAATATGTAAATTGTGTGCGAGGAAAAAGGCCGTAAATGCAGCACGTACGGCGAAAATGCGGGTGTTGAATGTTTGTCGGCGAATGGTTCATTTTGGGAGGCTGCAGGTTGTTGTTTTTTTGTTGCCATGACGGTTGTGTCGCACGTAAACGAATTAATTAAAATTATACAAACCGGTCGGCGCTTTTTTGCGCAGCTTTCGACTCGGCGCCGCCGACGGGACGTGCTGCGCTACCAGCGTCGGATTTAAAATTCATCTGCGAATTCAAAACGTTATAATTACCAGTTTTCACCGGGGTTGTTTCTATGTTAACAAGTTTTCTTTGTTGTTGCTTGGTAATTAATTACGGACAGGTGCTCCACGCAGTATATCCACTGATTAACTTTAACATACATCAACGTTCTTCAGCATTTGCTCAATCTTTTCCCCCACAGTCAATCTCAATTTTTCTACTACTACCTTTTTAATACTTTTTTTTTCACGTTCGTACACATACTCTTTCCTACAATCTTTTCCACACTTTTCCCACATTCTTCTCTACACTCTTTCCTAGAATATTTACCACGTTCTTCCTAAGTCATTGGCGATTTCAATACCTCATAATTTTCACGAAAACTTTTTATGAAAATTAGTATCCGTAATTAATTAATAACTGATTAAGTGACACCAAATATGAGCAAAAACGGGATATTCGATAGGCTGTATCTCGTTGACCCTTTGTTCAATTTTATTAAAACCAACACCATTCGATTCCCGTCTTCTTAAGCTATAGGAATGTTAAAAAGTCCGATCGCGATTATATATCCTTCAAATAGCAGGGGTGCACAAAAGACGGCGTGTTATGCGACAGTTTGTGTTCTTAATTTGGCCAGCCGGCTTCCAGCCCCCCTTATGGGTAGTTACGTGTATAGAATAATGCTAATTACTCGAGTACCCTCAGAGATATCGCAATGAACCTAACACTGTTCGAACGAGCATTCTTCGGCCAATCTAGAAGTGGAAGAGGCCGATCCGAAATATGTAAATTAGTATCCGTAATTAATTAATAACTAATTAGGTAACACGAAATATTAGCAAAAATCGTGATATTCAATAGGCTGTATCTCGTTGACCGTTTGTGCAATCTTAGATGAACCACAACATCTGCTTACTAAAAACCACTAAAAGACTGAAGTAAACAGACAGCCTGTCTTAAAAATAATAGAAATGAGTGCCTCATTAAACACATTTGATTATGCATGGACGACACTGATACCAAACTCACCGATGATGGCAAAAACGATGATTTATTTTTAAATACCGTAAATTGGGTAAAATTGACTTCACGGTATCAGATTGATCAATCGTTGTTTTCCTAACCAAATTCAAATGTTCTCCCCACTTTGAACCGCAATTTTCAGGCATTTGATTTTGCGAATTCATGTTGTTTTGAATCAGGTTACCATTAAACCGCAAACACCGCTTTTACTGACTGAAAGTGAACCATGCAAAAAGAGTCAATTGGTATACGCAGCAAATGTTTATTACTTGATCATTATTGACCTTATCAATATTCAACTATGTATAAGACGAAACTGTAAGCTCATTTCTTGTGAAGCTTATCGTTAAAACTGCAGGATCGTTTATGTTTTTATTTGATCATACTGACCTTCAAAATACAATGAGTTAGAATGATTATTGATTACACTAGAAACCAGTTGATGCATTGCTTTATTGCTAGAGGTTTTAAACACAAAATGAGAATAGTTTAAACAAGAAAGTTTTATAATTGAACATACGGGAAAGTTCAGGCTTAACTGAATTTTGCTATGATTGCCGCGTTAAGAATTTGCTAGAAGACCTTATATTGCACCTTATATTGCTACCTCAGGAGTTCCGCAGTGTTCTAACCTGGGACTTTTGATTTTTAATGTTTAAGTCAATGATCTGTTGACCGGAATGAGTTGTGGAGTACTGGCATATGCAGCTGATTTGAAGATCTATTCGAAGATATCTTCTATGGGTGTTTGTGCCATGCTTCAATCTGATCTCGAATTAATCGGCGAATGGTTCATAAGAAACAAAATAATATTAAACATAGATAAGTGCGCTGTTATCAGCTACTGCAAGAATACTTCCATCATTGCTTGCAAGACGGACCTACAATGACAGAACTTGGAGTTGTATTTGACTCAAAACTAAGCTTTGATGAGCATATTACTGGTGTCGGCAGATCAGCCTCGAGATCGTTGGGTTCTGTTATTCGGTCGTGCAAAGGATTTAACAACATATCAACTCTGAAGATTCTCTACTACGCGTTTGTGCGATCTCTGGAATACGCCTCGATTATCTGGTTACTATGTTTACCAACAACTATCATTGGAAAGGGTTAGAAGCGCTTCCTGAAGTATATCTCCTTCAAAAGCACTGGCGTTTACCCTGGGAAGGGTGCAGACTATGATCAACTCCTGCGGGCGTTCGGTTTCAGTGCGCTGTCCGTCCAGAGCTTACAAGTGGCGGATTCTTGTTAAAAATGCTAATTACTCGAGTACTCCGAGAGATATCGCAATAAAACTAACACTTGGCGAACGAGCATTCTTCGGCCAATATAGAAGTGAAGCCGATCGGAAATATGCAAATTGGTATCCGTATTTAATTAATAACTGATTAGGTAAGACAAAATATTAACCAAAATCGGGATATTCAATAGGCTGTATCTCGTTGGTCCTTTGTTCAATCTTCATAAAACTAACACCATTTGATTGCCCTCTTCTTAAGCTACCAGATTGATCAACAACATAAAGGCAACAACAAAATTATTTTAATATGTACATACATAACGAGAAACATTGATTTAAATACAAGAACGATAAATGGAAATTTGAAGATTATACGATCATCGACGACAAAATGCAAAATTGTTATATTCTAATAGTAATATTATACTATAACAAACACTTGAAAAGCGCCATTATTATTTTATCACAACTCGCAACCATACAATATTGACGATTTCGTTATATTTCCTCATTTTAGAGCATAAATTCTGCAAAAAATCCGCGGTATTATGGTTTAGGTTACGATATCTTCCGCCGACTACGCACACGGGCAGGTCGCGATGGCCGTTCATAAATCCGCAACATTTATCTGCGTCGGCACGTCGTTATTCCGGCCGTTACCGAGCTGGCACACAAGTGCGAATATTAACGGCGATTTAAATAAGTCCGCGCCGTGACGTTTATACGGCGGTGCATAAGATCAACGCGGCGCGGCCATATTTCAATTATTCATTGTTTTCTAATGCGGCCGCTTTGGCTGCGTTCCGCGCCGTTACGGCACACGTCAACGACGACAATCAACCTCACAATTCACAGCCAGATCTCTCCTTAAGTAATGGTGGATGCTGACCGGTTCCGGATGCATTCTCGCCTGTGCTATTTCGCACCACAATCGGACATATGCGGATATTCAAATCAGGATCACCTTTTATGGTGATGGTTTTATACATTTGACGAATACGTAATAGGAAGGTAATAGGAACTGATTATTTGATGAAGATGTTTGTAAGAAAGGCTGTTTCTTTAAATGGATATTTATGGATCATTAGCCTATGGCATAGACAACCAGCAGTCTGAAGTGCTGGCCATGTTTTTAAAATTTTCATCAACAGATTCCGCCAAGAGGGAAATCATGGGCCTGCTACATCAGTACTAGGGTTGTAAAGGAATTTCGCATCCTTTTTCGCAACCTCGGAACTCTCGCATATTTTGCCACTTTCGCTTCCGCTTTTACATCCGCACTTTGTAAACTCATATATTGCGGAAGTTAGGGGTGCCGCGCAATTGTAACGCCGTCATTTTTCCGTTTTTTATATATTTGGACCGATTTCAAGCTGGTGGCGGAATGGCAAGTCTGGGAAATCATACCGGCCAGTCGGTATTTAGTAATCAATCCGGCCAAGTCGGACCAGATGCGGACGATATTTTATAATTTTTTTATATGCGTAAGATAAAGTGAAAAGTATTACTTTAATAAGTAGATATCTTTTGTAAACAGATGGATACAAAAAATATATGTTCTTGTAATTTAATTTTGTATTTTCTGGAATTTCTCATTTTCGTGTCCTGAACGAAGACCTTTGGGACTGACGGTAGCTGGTTTTTGCAATGTAGAGCTTTTATTATATATTTGTTGTTTAATAAAATATTCTTTGTGTCGTTTGGTGCAATTTGATATTATTTATGTATTTTTGTGTTTCGTGTGTTTTGTGTTAATAAATGTTCTTTTACCTCCGCTTCCGCGGAACTCGATCATTTTGTTTTCGCATCCACATCCGCTTCCGCAAAGCTCACTCCATTACAATCCTAGTCAGTAGCATGAGGATTGCATGAGCAACCATGGGCAAATCCAACCAAGGTTCTGGGAGAGTACACTTTCCAGTGTATAACCACCTCCACGCGGGGCGAATGGCTCTAGTGGTAGAGCGTTGGCCTATTAACTAGGAGGTCCAGGGTTCACACCCAGGACCAGCCGAAAATTCGTCCGCCTTCTTTCGGAAGAGACGAAAAACCGTGAGCCCCTGCAATCAGTTGAACATCTTTGGTTGTCGATATTACTGTACAGTAGTGAGGGTAAAGCTCAAAGGGCCAACTGTGGCCTAGGAGCTGCGCCGAAAAAGCCGCACCCTACCATACATACATACATACAAACACCTCCAGAAGATGGGACTGACCCTTATGCAGGAATTGTCGAGAAGATGGGAAACTTGGATACATGCTGAAACTGCGAGGATTTCATCTGATGATGGATGTAAGGGAACAGAAGGTAAACTCTAATCACACACCAGATATAGATGCCAGAAAAATAGTGGACTGAGGACTGGACTTGGAACTGGAACCTAAATCTTTTAGGGCACCAAAAGAACAAAAGCCGCTGTGGTCTATTGTGGTGTTCTCCATACTGTCGTATCTTGTGCTTAGTCTCAGATGAGTGACTTTTTCTACATTTTCTTCGTTTCTTTGTTCATATTACTGTCCATGCGATCTTTCGAAGACATAAACTAAACTATGGTCCATATCTCTGACTACAATAAAAGCTCATCCGAGCATCAAAGCCCTACCGAACTCATCATTTTTCCTCTTCATGGCCGTCAACTGTAAGTATATGAAGTTTTCATGCCTTATTTATGTTCCTTTTCTGTATTTTCTAAACGTCTCTGTTTATCCCCTGGACTGATGATCTTTTTGATGGCACCAACATAAAACCCAGTGTCACGTTTGCTGTTGTCGTCTGCAACAACATCACTTCTTCACTTCCTCTGCTCTTTCCCCAACGTTCTGAATGCAGTCACAAAATAAGTGTTTACATTTCCTTCCATATACTGAACATCGATTTTGTCCCCAAAACCCACAATCCGCGTCCTTGTCTTCATGTCTGGTACTTTCTTATTCCTCAGGGCATGTACCATCTTTTTACTAAATTGCGCTCTACTGGGGTCCACTGCCCAACAAGAGCTCCAACCACAATTCCAATTGCCAACCATTGAACCACATACACCTTCTGAAACAAGAAGCTCTGTGCAGACTATGCAACAAAGAAGAGAAATACGTCCTGCATATCTTATTCGAACGCCTAGAAAAACTAATCTAAAGACTCATTAGCCTCACAAACTGGACGAAGATCGATTAACCACTTGAGCTGCGAGAGTACAATAAGCCTCTCATCTATCACTCATGGCCCAGTATTCCAACCATCAACTAACTAGCATAAACGAAAACCTGAAATCCTGTCCATCTACATCAAAACAATAAACGCCATGAAGGTTAAACTTGCCGTGATGTTTATGGGTATAACAACAAGATAAGTGGGTGATGATCCCTCCGCCATGAATTGTGATATTTGCGCTGATACGTTCTCCGAGAGTCTCGTCAAGCATAAAGGTTAACGTCGATTTTGAAGGCTTTAAATAAAAATCGTCGACATATAAATCTGCTTAACGGAATAAACGTGTACTGGGCACATCCGTGTGCTCACTAGCAGTACCTCTGAGATCTCTCACGATCTGTGGACGTGGTATTGTCTAGGAACGGAGCATAACTATACGACTGCACTTGAAGCGAAAAAAAAAGCAGACCACGGGGTCCGGTCCGTTATACCGGTGTGGGCTCAAGTGACCTATTCAATGGCATACATAAGATAACCTATGAACCCCGCTGTTCTGGCTCGACGAGGCTCAAGTACCACTAACAGGTACTAGCGACAGGAAACAGATCTCACCCAGAAACGAATCATCTTAACTGTAATTAGACCGCGGACGCGATAAATCAGAGTATTTTTGTTGTCGCGCTTGTATCAGGTTTATATTATTCGCAACAAGCTCCATTGAACGGTATTACAACAAGCCAATTTCACATAAAATTTCAATATGGGATGGAAATTCTCATGGGGCATGATGCGGGTGGTCCATTAAGTATGAAGCAATTTTACAGGGAAGATTAATTTGAATTCGAATTAATTAAAGCTCTGCGATGTACCTATGAAAATAGTTGTTCTCGTTTGGATCTCACGAACGAACCTCCGCAAACTTTACTGATTGCACTCGGCGAACGCCGTGCATGCCCTCTTGCTGTGCGACTGGCATGTTTTCCGGGAAATTTAATTCAGATTCCCCGGATGGCTAAATATCTTCCTCGATTATTTGATATTTAATTTCCAAGTTTGTATTTGCAGGGCATTCTCACAATATGTCAACAACAGCGATAATTCTACAGCAAGTCTCCAGGAGTTTTACCATTGGTTTTGTATCCTTATAAAAGAAATTGTCCACGGTTCCTTCTTAGTTTCGTTTTCTATTCCTTCTTCCTAAAATTAACACAAGCCCTTTGTATTGAAATCTAATTGAAGGGAGAACCCACTTCACCATCATCATTTTCGTCAACACTTTCAATCGATTGTTACTGTCTAAGCTACTAGACAAAGTAATTGGCAATATCAGTAAAGAGAAGAATATATAAAATCATGATTCATCATAAGGGAGGTCGTCCACATAGGCAACGTGTGGGCGACGCACAGTGGTTTAAAATGAATAAATGCAAAATTTTCCTGATTGCATACTTAGACATGACCACATAGATATGGTTGTCATCATATGTTATATGTGTTTTTTTTTTAGTATCGACTGGTGGAATCGCTTATTGGGGGTTACTAGGTTCGTCAACGTCTCAGGAAAGTAATTTACGTAACATAAAGTACATGTTGGATCTAACAGTTTTGATTTCCACAGTATATCGAAAGTAGTGATAACTTCATGGGGGTGGAATTTATAACCAGAATATAGGTCGTGTGTAGTATCATTGGATAGATATTTTAATATGATACAGTATTTGTTTGAAAATATTGTTTATAAATACGGTTTACGAAAGAAAGCATAATCAGTTATGGCATAGCTGCATTAACTGTAAACATGCCGATAATTACAGGTAATAGTTTTGTATTTAGTTAGTAGAGAAAGCAAGTGATGTTATATCGATAGTCAATGATTCAGCGTATCTGATGATGTTGAGTCAGTTTTTGACAGTCAACTGGCAAAAAATATTTTTTGGCGTAAATCGGTATCATATGGTTTATTTCGTAAGCCATATGATTGAGTAATCTTTCTTTCCAACGAAAGATGTTTAATTATTAAATATGTTTGCCATGATACCACACACAACTTAGGTTTTATTTTGAAATTCGAAAACTGAGTGCGGTTATGACTACTTCCGGTACGTTCCGGCAAAGAAAACTGTTATCATTAAAGTCTTCAGGATGGTTTATTTTATGTTAGTTTCTTCCCGAATCTCTGCGGCGTCATAAACCAGAAAATAAGCATTGGAAGAACTGGCTATATTTACAGATATTATAACATAATACGATCCCACTGGTATTTAGATTTTTTAAACTATTTTGTATGTATTTTCATGTATAATATTATCATATGCACGTGGTTTCAGAAACTGAGTTTCTCAATTTCAACTCTGTCAACCCTGATCACTAAAAATTAGTGACTGAACATTTAACACAAAATCTCGTTTCTTTAAAAAGTATATGACACTTTAAATTTGATTTTAGCCCTAACAGACCTAACAGCTCCTAATATACTTCATGCAAACACTGCGAAATATTATATAATACAATAATAATATTAAAGTATAAAAATATCGGTCCAAAATTACAGTTTACAGTCAACGAGTTGGTCGGTATTCGCAAATCGATTCAATAAACGCAGCTATTAAATTTAATGCCAGTCATTAAGCGGTTAACTTTTGGAGATAACGGTTTGGCGGGTTAATTTGATTAATGACATGGGCGACTGACGTTCTTCATGCATTGCATACCGACGCGAACGGGCCAAGAAAGTTGAAATTGTTCAGTACATCGTCGAGGAGAGCGCTTTTAAGCGCGCTCATTGTTCAACTTTGAGAGCGGCCGAACGACGCACTCGTGTGGTTCAGGTTTCTGACATTGTTGGTACATGTGCGAGCGCATTGCACACGCCTAACTGGGCGAAATGTACATATCCGCTAACGATTTAATTACATGGAAATGTATCCCGCGTAATGGGTTATTGAACTTTCGCTTCTGCTCGCCTTATCTCACGAAATCTTACTTTTAAATTAGTGCCGCCACGACCGCCTTTTGTTTCCAAATTACTCTGTTTGCGATGGCATTTCCTCCTACGAATGTTTCCGTTATTTTGCTTCTTTCCAAATATGTGGGAAATTTTGGACAAACCTTAAACTTTCAAAGAGCGTATACGAAAACAAAGTTTAACAAATGCGCATCATGTATTCGGAAACTTATGGTTATGTATGTGAATATGATTCCTTAAGGCAGTTCAGCAAACATTCAGAAAATCAAGGTCAGAAAACGTCGCCATCTTGTACAAAGCAGGTATGTTCTCAGTATCCCAGGTTTAAATCCTGCCTGCTATCTGGAGCAATAATATTGGGCCCCGTGTTTGAAGACACGCAACTCTGCATCGACTAAACAATAATTAAATAATTATATATTACAATTATGCCAATTATTACACAATAAAGGCTATAAAAATCATGTTTAACGAAGCTGATACCTCGATTAAACGGCGCTGGCCTGTACTTAGAAGTAAGAAATCAAAACAGGCATCGTATTTGTTGAGTTAAGCTGCGTTGACTTTTTGTGTGTATTAAAGGCATTTATTATTATTATTAATCTTCTTAGATAGCTGTAAACATGCTTTTTTAACGCACTTGCAATCATATTAAATTACGCAACAAATATATTCGGGTTTTCTTACGTAAAGTTGTGCTTACGGTGCGTTTAAAGTGAAAGATGTGTTAAATTTATGTAATGAAGCAATACACACTGTATTGAAGGAGATATGGCAAAATTCTGTTGGAAATTGCAAGAAAATCGAAAAATAAATATTAGGAATCGTAGTGTGGACACAATTGTGTAATCACTAATAACAATTAAATAAATTTGGCTATAATTGAAAGATTGTGTAGATAAATAAATAATTACATGGAATAGATAAATTATTTAATAGTTAAATAAAACAGTAGTTAAATGGAAACCTTAATCAGACCCGTAGAATAACACCAGCTGTTAACTACTTTTTCTTAGTTTAAATTTTAGTCGTAAGAACAATAAGCAAATATCAGCTGTGCAATTTCGCTAACACCTGTAAAACTTCTCCCAATGCTCCAACACCGACAAAACCATCGTATTTCGTAAAGTTGCGCGAATAATATCTGAACATTCTGAACACAACGCCGAAAGATTTTGCTCCGGGTTGAAACATATAAACAGCATTACGTGTAGTCACGTATTGTTTATCTAACTGCCAGAGGCAGCCAGAACAACAAACGCTCTGCCCTAAATTAGACCGCCCGAGGGGTGTATGGGGGTTAATTTAATTTCGCTAATTTAATCTTTAAATGTGACCCAAATTTGTTCCCAAGATATATGCGGAAGTACTTCTCTGCCGCCGAGCAGCCACAACAAAGTCTAGCAGTAATTTTCAGGCCGCTTCTAACTCTATATACGTTACCTACCACGTTGCCTTACTTAAATGCTTTACATAATTTATTAAAGTGCCTACTTTTTGTTTCACTACTTTTGTTTTATAATTCACCTGTTTTGTATTAATTAGTTTGAATCCGAACCTGGAAATCCCCAAAACATCGGGAAAAACTTATCTCTTTATTGTTTCCTGGTATGTTATGTATTATTTTTTTTTTCTTTGAAAAATATATTCAATATATCTACATATAAAAAATATAAATGAATGTATTACAATAAATGTTATGTCCAATATCGGACTAATGGTATCGAGGGTACTGTTTTCTTGATTGTTCGAGCTTGTTGTTTAGGCTTTGACTTTTCCGTGTAGAATCAGTGACTTAATTTTTAGTTTGAAAATTTAATATTTTAGGGTTTCTGTGTCTGTTTCCAGATTGTTGTATGCATGTAGAGCGTTCCCTTGTATAACACGAGCGTACCGATACGTTCTAGATCTCTCTGATCTTATGTGTGGCCTACTTCTTGTTGTGTACTAATGGATTTCGCCCGATTTCTTTAATTTTATTTCAGTTTTTATCATATTTCTTTTGATCGTGTGTATTAGTAATATTCTGTTAAATGTTATTCTCTGTTTTACTGTGAGCTCCTTAGTGGTGTTGTGGACGTCGTGTGTGGATGTTGTTCGGTCAAGGCAGTATAGGGCTTTCAAAATCTTGTTTTGTTGTCTTTGTAATTTATTCATGTTGTCTCTCTTCATTATCTCTTATCACTCCAGATACTTATCATGTAGTTCATGTTGGATATGTATAGACAGTTGTAGATTGTTTTTTTTTAGGAATTCTGGTAGTAGATGACTGATTTTATGTAGCGCGGGTATGGTCTTTGCATTTTTGTTCTTGATTGTCTCTATGTGTGCTTCCGATTTAATATTATCTGTTTTCGTTAGTCCTAGGTATTTTACCCTTCTACTTTGTGTAATTTGTGTTTTGTTGAATGTTACATTTCAAATGTTCTGTCTTTTTGTTGAGAATATCATGTATTCTGTCTTGTGCTCACAGACGGTAAGCAAATTTTCCTGAAACCACCTCTCCAAAATTTGTAAGTCGTTATTAATGTCTTGTTGTAATTGTTCTTTAGTTTTTGCGGAGTATAGAATACTGGTATCGTCCGCATACATGTACACCGTTCCTTTTAATGGGAGCTCAAAGAAATCGTTCGTGTACAGAATATATAAGGTGGGTGGTATTATTCCTGCTTGTGGTATTCCAAACTCCGCATATGTCGTTTGGCTGGAAGTTTGGTTTATTTTTGTTGTTTGTGGTCGATTTTGTACGTCTTTATTATATTTAGAAAGTGGCCTTCCACGTCAATTGTCTTTCGATATAGTGTCGAACGCCTTTTTCAAATCGATAAAGATGCATGCAGATATTTCTTGTTTGTCCAGTCTTTGTTTTGTAACATTTATTACACCAATAGCTGCTGATGTTGTTCCTGAATTCGTTTTGAAATGCATATTGTTTTGTATGTGTTATTTTATTCTTGGCGATGTGAAGGTCTAGTCTTCTTTGTATTGCTTTTTTGATGATTTTACTCAAAGTTGACGTTAGCGCTATTGGGCGCTAATTTTCAGGTTTGTTCTTTTCTCCGCTCTTGTCTAATGGTGTAATTATTGTTTGTTTAATATACTCTAGATATACTGCTGTCGGAAAAGCCTTATTGATTAATTTAATCAACGGTGGAATTACTTTATTTTTGTTTTCTATTATTATTCTTTGAAGATTTATCAAAATAATGACATTAAATAGGTTTACTGTTTCACCCTGTATTGCTAAGTCTTATCCTATTATTACTTAGCGTTAATCCAATCTATAACATTCCTACATTACGTAGTTACATGTTTTCTTTTCTCCGATATGTTTTGTATTCTTTTTAAGCGAGTATACTAGCGCGCGCTGACTTTGCATTCGCGGAACGAGTACGCTGTTCCAGATTAAAGATATTTTGTAATAAACGCTTGTAATAAAGTACATGGTATGTACAACGTAGCGCCATTTTGTATCCGACTTGTTCTTGTTGTTGTTACCGTTGATCTGATAACCCCGATGAATATATTTACTAAGTGTGCTGTCCAACATTGCTCGGTGCAGTAGGCTCACCGCATCGTCGAACCACTTCCTCATTAATTGATAGTCAAATGCAACTGAAGCTAATGATCCACCGCTTGTTATAATTGATTCACTTACGGGGAACCGCCCAATTATCGCGTTATTCGTATTTCTTGTGTGACTATAAAATCAGTTTAAGTATGGCGTTGAAAAGATAAAATAAGTCTTAAACGGTACCTACTAAAGCAACCTAGAAATAACTATTACATACACCAAATTACTGTAGTGTTATCTTTAACAAAAACAATATTGAATTGAGTAAGTACGTAGGCTTTCACGGCCAGAATCATTTAGAAAATAAACTGCTTCCGGGTTATGGCGTGTGTCAAGATTTGTAAATGCTGACGTTTCGCGAACCATGTTGCGCGCTTCTTCAAAGCTAATTGAATGCCAGTTTCAGTATTCAATTAGCTTTGAAAGTAGTTGGTTCAAACAGTAGTACACCGTATAATTAGGAAAATATAAAGCATTTTTAGTCAGCGTAAACAGCTGTTATTAGAATTTTCTTAATTACGGTTATCTTGTAGCGATGTAAAAAGAACGCGAATTGCAGTTACCTTATAACGAAAAAATCAACTTTTAGCATAACCAATCAAACTTTTAGGTTATATTTTGACCGTTAGAACATTTGTAGAATAAGTAACGATTGTGGATTGATAAGAATAATATCAAATCAACAAACGGGATGGCCTAAAATAAAGTTCAGTGTTGTAGATTTTTTATTTTATCCAACTAAACAGAAATGTGTCGGAATTTAGGACAGCGTCTGAATTTAGTACGTTGACCTTGAATCGCTTTAAAAAATAATTAACAAGTTGTCTATGATTTTATTTTAATGGTAACATTAAATAAAGCAGTACTACTGTTTTTTGCCCTTTCGTCTTCATCACGCTTGCAAAAATCATGTTTGCAGCCTTAATAGCGAAGAAATTTAAGAAAACACGAATCTATAGTTAATTGTTGAATTATCCCGATAGAAATTTGAATTTTTTAGGACAGCTGTTTAGGAGAACAAAAATCTGAAAGACGTGTGTTACTTGAAAACTGTTAAAATCCGGTAAACGTTTACATTTCTCTGGCAGTCATGTTCAAACCAAGGAGCAAAAGATGTTCATTGTCATACATGTCTTGGAGAGTGACTCTATTACCGGTAATATTACGGTAACATTACCGGTAATATTACGGTATTTTTAAATAATCCCAAAGTTAAAGACTTAGCAGTAATTGTTGAGAGATATTAAATCACCTGCAATTTTTGTAACTTACAAGATTCTGTACCAGTAAAATGACATAATTTACCGGTCATATTACGTAAATTACCGGTAGTATTACGTAAATTACCGATAAATCAAATAACCGGTAAAATTACTTACATTACCGTTAGTGTTTGCTCGGTATTATTACTGAAAACTGTCTTCGGTAACTTTACATAATATTACATAAATTACCGGTAATATTACCGTTTGACATCACTAATTCAGAGTATAACGCAATTTATTTATTTTTTCTGTTGTTAAGCTGTCTCATATTAAAAAAAAAACAACTAAAGTGATAAAACCTGTTGTCACTATCGAAAATTCGTCATTCGCATAAACCAAAATGTTGTAGTTTTTTAACGTACACACCACATAGAAAGTACAAAGTACGGAAATACTGCATTTCAGGCAAAAGTTAAAAAAATATGTTAACTTTGATGCCTTAAAAATTGGCAAACATTTTAATATTTTTTTTATATATGATGGGAAACTTTTAATAATGATAATAATAATAATAATAATAAATGTCTTCATTAAAAGAGAATTTCTACAAAAATATATAATTTGACATCACTAAATTTTATATCGGGTGAAGTCCAGCTCTACGAAAGCTCGTAGCCTGCTCAACTTAACCCTATCAAAACTATAAACTAACACAATTAATCATTAACATGGCTTTCTTTTAATTAATTAATAAACCCTATGTATGAATTTTACAGTACAAAAGGAAAAACATGAAAAAAATACAAAAACTATTTCCCCGACCAAATAAATTAATGAGAAAACTTAAAACAATATTCGATGTTTTGCCCTAAATAAGAGACTTGCTTTCAAGAGAGGCCGGATTCGCATTCAGCGAAAATAAACGCCTATAAAAATTCGCTAACGTAATTACACAAAATAAATTGAAGCTTGAACATGGAATTTCAGATCGAAAAGTCTATCGTAAATTTCCCAGTCCCATTTTGCCACGACACAATATGTAGAGAGCCTTCATTAATTTGTTAGTGATAAATATTCTGAATGAAAAGTTATTTTCAAACAGACTTTAGCTCACAGTAGGTACCTATTTTTATATTCGTTCATTTCAATCGCATTTAATTGCCAAAACGAATGGGCATATTAGTTTTGTCGAGAGAAACTAAATTACGCAGGGAATGTATTTTGTAATGCTACTGCCCCGGTGGGCGATTTTAACAGTATCGAAATTATTTTTCGGGGCCATTTATTTCTGGAATGTGTACTGGCACTGTTTGCTTTGGCGGTGATGTTGATAGGATTACTCGTGCTGTTCACACAAAAAATACAATACGCGAATGTCCTGCAAAATAGAGTTTTGTCGACTATCGATCAGACCGCAGTAACCATTTCGTGAACACGAACCATTTTAATTTCGTCCAGTTTAAAATATATCACAGAAATTTATTCTACAAATCTTGCTCAATATTTTTTGGTTGGTCTGTCTCATTAGTTTTCTGCTTTGACTGGCTTAATGTTGCTTAATTATTGATTCAGTGATCAGCTATAAATTAAGTGTTGGGATTATCAAGCCCCGGTCATTATTTTTTAGTTTTCTTTTGTGCCTTTGGTTGCGTGCGTGTTCGAGTACTGGGTAGTCTCTGGTAGTCTCTAATTATTGCTGGATTAGCATACAAGTTAAAAACTATCGTTTGCACATAATTAAAACACATCCTTTCAATTGTGTTTGATCATGCAATACCATCGACACCGCAGTACTTTGACCTTCTGGTTTTAGCGCCTGTCTACTAGCATTTGTAGGTGTTCGTGTAATTACTTTTAATTAACTTAAAGTTGGTTGTATCAGTCGGTATACATCGTCACCTAACCGCAGTTTGCTACCACTTTATACGATGTATGGTCACAGATTTAACTTTATTCGTTAACCATTTACTATGGAATTACTTCCTGAATACATATTTACGTTGAGGATTGTTGCTCAACAGAGTATAAATGATGGCCGTTACTTTCAGCTTTTCGTGTTTTTATTGTCTCCGGTTGCAACATCGCTCCTGCGTGGAAGTCAACGTTTTTATCCAGTCCATGTATGTACAATTTCATTACGCCTTACAAATTGGTATGATTAGGGACTGTATTCGGGAACCATCAATCTGTCAGTTTCGAGTCCATAATTAGTGTCAATTTTTCACGGTAATCATTGAAATTATTTCTATGAAGGTCTCTACACGCCGCTTTGTGGATGATGATCTTGTTTGGTCCATTCGTAGATGTGCAAGAATTGATTCAATATAAGATTACACGATATGATCGACTATGGGCACCGTAAAACGAAGCTCGTTATTTGGTCTTTAGTTGGTTGTTTCAAACACTGAAATTTTTGCATACTGTATCTTCGAAGTATTATATCTCTAGGTTCTTGAAATAGGTACCGTAAAAATTAATTTTTCCATTTGCGTTGGTTTTCCGTGATCAATCACTGATCATATTTCTGATAATTATAGCATTTTACCTATCGTATCGCAAGTTTTCTATAGTAGTGGTGCAAACCTAAAAAGTAAGTACATTTTACAGCAGAAACATTGTGCTGTTTTATAACCTACATATATAAACCTACGTCAAAGATTAAAGAATATAAGATGCGATACTCCGAGCGGTTCCTTTGCTGTTTGTAAACTCGTTCTCAGGGGCCTTGAACGATTGCCTGTGCCATTTGAATACACACGAATCCCTTTAACTCGGTTTAGCCCTCTATCTCACTCTCGGAACGTGGTTCCTTGTTCGTGTGTTGCGTCTCATAATGTCTAGTCTGCCTGCATGTCAACAGAACGAGAAGTTATTACAAAATACGTTTTCAAACGACAAAAAAGTGTCAAAATCGGTCATTACTGATTAAACTGGGAGCACTATACAGGGTGTCTCAAGAGTGCGATCTCGGAAGATGGTGCCTCTGTTAATAACGATATTTTAAAACTGGTTTCACTCATATATACAGAACACCGAGGCGCACATTTTAAAATTATTAACGTGTATACTGGGTGTTCCATAAGGTGTACCAACCCAAACTTATGTTTTTTAAATGGAACAACCTATATTTCGGCACAATTTTGAATTCCTCGTCCGGCTCTTAACGGAGCTGGGAAAACCAATATGTAGATATAAAGCCTTTTACTCTAAATAAAAATAATTTTCTAAAAGAATCGATGAATTTATAAAGATTTGAGTTTTTGTTCATCTGATTATTCCTTTTGTTTTTATAATTTTTATTAAATTATTTATTAAATATATTTTATTAAATTATACAAAACTAGTCAATCTTATATTTGTTGAAGTCAGTTTCCATACAAGAAGTGTATATTAGGTACAATATTTTACGTATTTAACAAAATCGGTAGTTTTAATCAAATAACTCATTATTTCTATTTTTTGGTTTTTCAATTTTCCGCGTTCTTGCAATAAATAATGTGATTTTTTTGATTTTTATAAGCGGTTTTAGCTATACCAAGTGCGAACAAAATTTCATATTTATTCTTGCATCTCCATCTAACAATGAAAGCGCTATTGCTACGTGAAAATAACCACAATTTATGTTCTTTTGATTTTGGTTGGTGTTGGCTTTTTCTAATTCTGTAAGGATTTTGTTCTACCTGAAAGTTTAGCAGTAATTTTTACTTTATCATACGCAGTATGATGAAGTAGGTATTGTAATCGTGCCGAAAAAAAAATTGAGATTTTAGCGGAAATAGGTCTTTTCGACCAAGTTACAAAAAAATTTCTGTGTGTGTATGTGTGTATGTGTGTACTCGATTTTTGTGGAGACGATTCCGGAGAAACTACTAAAGGTATCGGGACGAAAGTTCATATTTAGCAGTTTTATGACCAAACTTAGAGCTGAAAAGCTTTTGGTTGAAAAGGGTCCAAGGGAACTGGCTGTTTCCTCTAAGCATTTTTCAGGGATTTTGGAAACGAGCCGCCATTTCTGTTATTTCGTCAAAATAGTTAAATAATAAAAGAAAGTAGAGGAAATTTTTATAATTTATGTCTATAACATTTTTTGGTAAAATTAATAGTTGAGCTGCAGGAGCAAATTCTATTTGATCGAAATCGTGTCTGCATTAATAGTCGGTAGCCTGGATATTTTGAAACATTTGACAGTATTCAGAACGTCAGCGGTTGCGTAACGTCAATTCAACACGCAACACGCTATGAGAAACAATATTGGGTGTTCACAAAGCCAATGTGTATGTCAAGTGCGGATAGCAATGTTTTCGCGAATAAATGCAAGAAAGATTGTAAGACGGTATGTTAACCTTAAAACTTATTTGGAGTATTGGGCATAATTCTTTATGATCTTTTGTAATTAGCACTGAAGACGTGGCAATACCCGAAAATATAGTATGCTAGAAGTCAATATAATATTTTAATCATCAGAATCAACAACCTTTTTACTTTATCATACGTAGTATGACAAAGTATAGTAATCGTGGCGTAATTTTTTTTTTTTAGTTTTTAGCGTGAATATGACCTATTTGGTTGCTTAAACATTTTTGAGCCGCTATTTCTGGAATTTCGTCGAAATAAATAATAAATTAATGTAGAGGAAATTCAGAAATATTTATGACTGACATTTTTTATAGTATTATACCTAGTTAGCTAGGATTTGTCTGATATTGTGATTCTAATGACAGTAGGTAGTGTCAAATGCTGATATTTTGACATTACATACTGTAAATCTAATCAAAATATCTGTCTAGTTCTAGTAGTTTTATTTTTAATGCAGACATGGCCGATCTCGATCAAATAGAATCTCATGCAGCTAAACTATTAATATATCAATTTTGATCTAATTCATTACCACATTAAATATGACTTGAACTGTAATATCTTGAGTTCCAATAAAGTTTATTATTATTATTATTATGGTATGATAAAGTCATGTGCCTGGCCACATCAGATTTTTTTTTGTTTTCGTGAGAAGGGCTGTTGGGTACTATTTATAGAAGTCGAATGTACTATACAAAATTAATAAATACTATGCTGTTGAAGTGATTATACAGGGTGATATATGACATGCGTGCTAAATGGAATTCATCAATAATTCTATTTCTCTTTTCTGTTTCAGGTAAGTCAACTCAAACAATGACTGGTCGAGCGGTTGGTTGGTAAGTTTCAGTTGTTTCGACCAAATGCAAATTATTCCTGAAGCGCGCATCCAGCCGTTCGGTTACTGCAGGCTGCTATTGAAATTCAGCCCGAAAATAGTTGACATCAAACGGAACTTTCTGAGCGGAGTAGATGAGCGCAAAGTACACAGCCGCAATCTGCTAATCTGGCCCTTTAGTTTCAGGAAAGTAAACTCGGCCTAACGCCGCGCCGCGCCGCGCCGGGTCGTTCGTCTGAATAATCTGCTTAAAGAAAACGCTAAATGCACAGCTACGAATAACCACACCCCTTGAATTCATTTGACCGTGTGCTGCCCAATTCGGTTGACCTGTTTCACCATCTAAATCATATATTTAGATATTTGGGTACGCTCTCGAATTTGTGCTTAACATGCTTACAAGCTTAGTATGCGACGTTTTCAGGATTTCAGATTCGAATAATAAAGTCGTTTATTACTAAAATTATAAAAAAAGTTAATTTTTGAAACGACAATTTTGCGTTTTATAGTTTCGTGGATCTGCGTAGATAGTAGACCATGCAATAAAAGAAAATAAGAGGAAAATAATCTATATAAATAAATAAATATTAAATAAGCAAAATATAAATTAAAAAAAAGCTTTGACGCTATTTACGTCAAAGCTTTTTTTACAAACGTTTAAAATTAGTTAAAAATACACTAAAATAGTTTACAAAGGCTTTTAGAATAATTTTAGATGCACAAGAGAGGTTTAAAACCCTGAAATGAAAACATTTTCGCAGCTAAGTTAACTTTATCCGCGATTACATCTTACAGTTCATGCTAGGAATTATAACACGTGACAAAGAAAGGTATGTTATAAAAATAACTCCTTAATTAAAACTGCAAAGTTGCTCATTTGTTGAAGATTTTCGTTTGAAGATGAATGATTTGTGATGATAATTATGGTTTTATAATTGAATCGACGGGTTCGAAAATAGTACAAGTCCAAAATTGAGGTTGCTAGGCGAAATAAACAAGTCCAGAACAGTGCTTTTTTGCTCCCTCAAGCAACGCGTTTCTACTCCGTTTCGACTGATATATCAGTCGTAAACATTCGCCAACTTCGTAGTTTGCATTTAAATCGTTGTTAATGTAAGTCGAAGTAATCAATATGAATATCAATATCAAAAAGATAGATAATATTAAAAAAGTCTTCAAGTATGTAACTGGTGAAAATTTAGAATTTTACTACCAGATGACTTCCGGACCGACTAACACCGTAGAAGAGGAAATTTAATTACCATCATGTATATAATAATCAAACTCATATCATATCGCCATATACAGGGTTAGTCAAATTTGCTATAAAGCTCTCCATTTTTTCTATCAATTATGTATAATAAAATAAAACACTGTAGGTTTGTTGATGATGTTTCATTAAGAAATCTTGCAAGATTTCTTAATAAAACATCATCAACAAACCTACAAGGTTAGTCCAAATTACCGGAATATCTAAATAGTTATCGGTAAACAATAAAAAAAAATTCAAGTAGAAGTTGTTTTGCTTTAAACAATCTATCGTTTAAATATATTAATTATATTGTTATTAATATACAGGATGTACATTTTATTTTGGATATCTTGTAACTTTTCATTTTTCATATAGAACATCCTGCATAATTTCACATTTTTTAATTCTAAGAATGTTTTGTATGATTTTTTTATAAAATGCATCATTTAGGGAATTATGAGCAATTTATCAAAAATAGACGAAATTTCCGAAATACCTAAATAATTCTCCAACCGAAAACAAAAATAAAAAAAATCTGGGTTTAAACAAACTTTTGTTTATTCTGGACATTTTTAATTCTAGGATTAATTCTTTTCTAGAAATAATTTTTTTTAAATACAATGCTTTTTAGTTATAAGCAATTAATCAAAACTCCTGGATTTCAAATTAAGAATATTTTCCCACATAGGTACACATTTCTTTTAATTTGGCAGCTTGAATATTTAATTTAAGTCTATTTCATAGTTTAGTTATTTGTTTTTTATTTTTTATCCGTTAATGATTGATTAATTGCGCATAACAAAGATGATGAATTTTATAAAAAATTTATTTGTACAATGTCTGTAGAAATAACCTAGGAATTAAAAAATGTAAAATATACCTGTTAGAAAAAGAAAAGTTTACCAAATTTACAGAATAATATGAACACCTGTATATTGAAAATATATTTAGATAGCTTATTTAAAACCAAAAAATTTTATTTAAATTTTTCATTGAAATTCTTTACGGTTAAAAATTCACTAATTTGTTCCGGTAATAAATTCTCTGTGAACTACTTTATAATTTGTCTGGATATTGCAGCGACAATTTTTTTGGTTATTTTTCAGAACTCTCTCTTTGGACTTGTACTGTTTTCGTACCCACCGAGTCAATTAAATATTAAAGTTACAACAAAAAATTGAACAAAAATAAAACTTACATTGCAAAAACCCTTAGATGTTTTTTTTTTCAAAATGGTCTGAAGATTTGAAAAATTAACAGCAAAAGCATCAGATAGAAGAAAATTGGGATGGAAACTTTTGAAATTGAAACGCTGTAGATATGTAAAATTTATTTTATGGTTGCTTTTGCAACTCAAGAGAACTAACAATCATAACATTTTCCTTAAATATAAATAAAACACAACAGATGTTTTTCTATGTATAAAAGATTTAGCTTGCTACACAATATTTTCTCATCATCTTACGTAATATAAAGTTGTGTGTGGATTTTCTGACTACGAGGTCTACATTTTCAATCAGATAGAAAAGCTACATTTATACCTACAGTAGTAAAATTTCATAGTACATAGTAAGTTTGGTATCATTATGCTAGATATTACCGTAAAATATTATTATTAGGGGAACTATCTATGGTTCTGTATATTATCCAGTAATCCGGTAGATGCGTACTGTGAATATTGCGGAAACGGCCTAAGATTATAACGTTACGTTAGTGCGCGATTCAGGAAATAAGTATTCTTGGAGTACATTAATTCAATGCGACGTCACAGCGACGTTTTACGACATAGTAGCTGGCCATCGCATCTTCGCATGGTGAGGGTGTAATTTGTTAAGAAATATTCACCGCTTTCTTAATAAGTACATCCGGTACGTAATTGTTACGTCGGTTAGTTGATCTCTAAATAAACATGATCTCAGCGTAGAAAACGCATCCCATAATGTCACAGTAGCGATAAGAGTGAAGCTAATTGACATTTTGGTATTTTTAGCTTGCAATTACAATGACGTACTTTGGTAAAGAGTCGACTAATTTTGATTGCGTGCAACATGTATCGGATGTAGCCGGGAGGCATTCCTCGGGGACTTAAATATCCAGGCGGCGGAATTAAAATCTCAAACGACTTCATTAAAACCGAACAGATGAGCGTTCGAATCGCAATTGGCACAAGCAGCGAGCCGTGATAATCACAAACTTAATTTTCAAGTCGATAATAATGGGTTGATACGATCAGTATTAGTGCGCGTTACTGATGAATCTAATAGGGAAGATTTGCCGATCGATCAGCGATAACTACGATAGAAATCGTAATAGCAAAGCGGTCGGATTTTTCGGTAGAGCTTGGCGTTAAGAATTCAACAATTTTCGATCACGATTGGTACCCGTGTAATAATAATAAAAATAATAACAATAATGTGTAGGTATGTACGACTATATCTTTATTAATGCTGACCACAAATGTATATAATTTTTCTGCCAACAAAATTATGATGTGGAGCCTATGAGGTGGAAACGCGTGTCTTTATTGCAATGGTAGGTCATTTTGTAATGAAAAATTAAGATACATAATGTATCTTTTAAAATCTTGGATTTGAATGGTTCTTGGTACTTAAATGTTTCGTGATACAACACTAGATAGGTAAACGTTAAAAAATCAATACCAATACTATTTCAAGTCTGCCATTGTCACTTGTCGATTTGCCTGAAACATTCCGCATACTTATATTTTCAATATCGCTTCTTATACGTCTAGGAAACAACTATTTAATTTGGAATAAGTTGTCAAATACATGTTGACAAGTAAATTAATATGTCTGGATTATCTTCAACTGGATGTCGTGCGTCGAAAATGTACTCTACCTACTCATAGAAAGCGCAAAAGAGAATCGCATAAACCCTGTCGCATGCAGACAGTAAAATAAGGAGAAATCTGTATTTAAACGGAGCAGGAAAGCTCAGCATCACAGTCGACTACAATAGTTAATTTAGTTATGTTGTATTTTAGTCTGAAATGCAATTGATTACATTATTAAAGAATACATTATCATACTAGGATATTATTATTTATTTAAGACTCGCTTCAGTCATCGAGTATCAAACCAGTTATGCGCCAAGATGCCAAGATAAAACGAGTACAATGCGGTATTTTTTCTACTTTGGGTAATTTAATTTGATACAAATTTAGATATTCCGGAGGGATTCTACGGTTAAGAGTATGTAGCCGTAATCATGGTTACCAACGGTTTTCAATTTTGATTGATGGGACACAATATAATAGAGTAATCTTTATTTTAAGGCCAAGCAAATAGAATAAATCTTATGCCATTAGGTATATGAAATTAAAGAAGTAAAGACGAAATAAATCCGGAACGGGTTAGAAAGACACTTAATTGAAAACATTAATTCTGTGTGGCAATGAAATCTATGAAAAAATCTGCTGTAGCCAGGCACATGGCTTTATCGTACTATTTAGCAGTGGTTCTCAACCCAAACACTGATGAGACAATAATGTTAATAGTATCAAAATATTTGTCAAATCCTGACTAACTAGTTTTAATGCAGTACGGGCGATCTCGATAAAATAAAATTTGGTCATGCATCTAAACTATTCATTTTATCAAACAATATCATCGATATAAATTATACAAAATTACCTCTACTTTAAAAAAATTGTGGCTGATTTGCAAAATCGTTGAAAATGCTAAGAGTAAACATCCAGTTCTTTTAGACCCTTTTGAACCTTCTTTCGGCTCAAAGTTTGGTCATGAAACTTCAAAATATGAAGTTTCGTCCCGATATCTTTAGTAGTTTCTCCGGAATCGTCACCACAAGAAAGAATGAGCACACACACACACACACAAACATACACACATACACACCACGACACACACAGACATTTGTTTGTACCTGAGTCAAATATGTTCAACAATTAATTTTATATATAGTATGGTAAAGTCATGTGCCTGGCCACATCAGATTTCTCAAAGTACTGTTTGGTACTGGAACTGTAATTTACCGATATATTATATATAAGATTAACGTGAACTTCGTAAATTACCGCGGTAATTTACCTACTCTGGCTGTATGTAATTTTGTACTGCTTTGTTTACCATTATGTATAAAATTAAATAAACAAAAGGAGCAACGATCATTGGAAAATGAATTACAATAGCATTTGCATTGTTGTGAAAGTTAAATCAGTTAATAATCTGTAATACAAGCTCCGATCCAATGATGGGAACTTGGATCTTCCTTTTGTTGTGTTAGTGTGAAGTACTCGGCGTTTTAATAGAATATCTAATTGTTGTTCTAAAAATATCTCAAAAATACAAAGCACAGATAGCTCCTCATTAAATACTAGCGCTAGTACGAATATTGTACTCCTTTTTTGGGAGTTCTGTTGCTACTGTTGCTTGGCAAATATAATATTCAATTGTAAAAAAAATCTACCGAACCGTTAAATTAAATTTATAGCGCCAGTCATTTCTAATCCGTTTCATACACAATAGCAATCAAAACGTTTAAGAACCAGTTTCATTGAAATCTCATCATCGCACTATGGACACCAATTTTCGACAACGTGCGTTGAGAATTAAACCCGATGCTACACGATGCTACAAACGTCAAACGTTTCACATTTATTTGCCTCTAGATTGTTGGATTAAGGTGACCTAACACGAACATTATACACAACTGCTAGCGTTGCTTTAACGTCAGTTTTAAAGTAATGCGACAAACTATCAATCGTTTGTCGTTAGAAGGTGTTCGTAGCATCGTGTAGCACCGGCCTTATCAAACGAAATGCCGATACGGCAAAATCCCAGCCGTAAATCAACTGCTCCACAATGAAGTTAATTCATATCAGACATATGCTGTTCTACCGCAGAACAAAAAAAAAACAAAAACAAACGAAACGCACGGAGAATTATAACAACGTACGTTTAGGATCTCGTAAATATTATGAAACGGTTACGGATTTTTAATTAAAATTTTAATCCCGAAGGGATACGCGTCGGGCCAGAGAAGGGTCCGATCTAATCACGGTATTGTTTTGTTTTTTCGGGCGCCTGTGTTTTTTCTTTTTCGGTTCCGCGCTCGTATTCTAATTTGGCGGAATTATGGGCTCACGTACAGTCTGCGTCCGTTCAAAATCTCCAAATGCGAATATCAATAACCCTGGGATGAGCTATTTCTGGATCGCTGATATGAAACCAAAGAACCAGCAACCCTATTAAAGACAGGGATATTTGGAAAAAAAAATTGCGTCTACAAAAGTAGAACACTATCCACTGTAAACCGACTTTAAATCTAAGTTTCACATGCGTTATTTAATATGATAATTGAATAAAATCAATGTTTTCCTCTTGACCCTTGTGTAATTATTCTATAGGTATTTATTTAAATAGGAGACATGTTTCGATATATTTCAATCATCTTCAATCCTAAATCTACAACAGATATAACAATATAAAACACTACACAATCACATGGCATAACCTTAAAGTTACATATTAAAACGAACTAAAAGTTACTGTAAAATTACAAAGAATCTATAAATAAGTGTGTGTAGATCATCTCCTGTTCAATGACTTCAATTTTACAATTGGCTAATTCCCCAAAAACGCGATGCAGAAGGACAAATCAAAGTGATGTTTCGTAAATAAACCTGCTTTACACTTTGTTCTGTCAAACGCTAACAGTTCTGCCAACTTAAAGACCTTGAAGACCTTGGGGGAACCAATCCAACCAACCTGAAGGTAAACGCTGCATATAGGATAAGCGAAAAGATCCCAGAACATACGGAACAATGAAACCGTTTATTTATAATTAAACAATGTTCGAACTCACTCCCCGTGAATTATTTAGTACATGTTTTAACATTCTTCTCTTAAACTTTGATGTTTGTGTAAAGTGGCTTGATGTGGAAATCCAATTGATCGTTCAATAAATTAATGTCAGGGTTTATTTTTGATTATGTATTTCCAATTGTTCCATTAAATCCATCCTGAAACCCTTCCCGCATTTATGCAACAATTTAACATTTAGCCCGTCTGTCCAACATAAACAGATCTGCAATTAGAACAATAAACTGAATAGACACCACTCTGATCCCCGTCTTCCGCTCCCTCATATCTATACTTTGGTAAAACTTTTGAAATTTGATTTTTATTTTTATATGCGGGAATAATATTGCATTTTGTTAAGGTTCTATGAAACTTGCGGTTTAAATTGTTAAATGTGAAAGTACTGTAATTTTTATTACTAAAGCGCGTAATATTATTTGAATATAACGGCTCTAAAGTTTTTTGTATTCTGTTAGTTAATGAATTTACTGTTCTTTCGGTGAAGCCATATTCTTTTGCTAATTGATTAATAAATTGAGTTTCTTTATTTTTTGATTCAAAGGTTGTTGGGTAAATGAGATTTCTTCTAACGTAAAATTGTAAGGCCGAGAGTTTATGTTTCGTATCATGGTTGCAGTCAAATGGTATTATGATTGTCATATTTGTTGGCTTCCTATAAATCTCAAAGTTTAGTCTATTGTCCTTCATGACGGTGACGTCAAGAAAGTTAATTCTATCGTCAATCTGTAATTCCATAGGAAACTGTAAATTTGGATGAATTCCGTTAATGTAAGTTAGTAAGTTACTAACTTCGTCTATTGTTCCATTCCAAAGGACAAATACGTCATCAACGTATTTTGCCCATTTTTTTTTTTATTTTATGTGATATGAGTTTTTAGGATGTATAATAAATTCGGTCTCAGTGGGTTCAAAAAAATATTAGAAAAACTCGCTGACAGTGACATACCCATTGCATGACCCTCTTCAAATCTGTAGTACCTCCCATTAAATTTGCAAAAATTCTGCTTTGCAGTGTGTTCCAAAAGTTTATTAACGTGATCAATTTTATTTCCATCTGTTAAATGTTGATTCAACAATTATGAAACCAAGTTTAATGTAAAATCAACAGGTGTGTTGGTATATAAATTAGAAACGTTATGCAGAGAATTTTATACCAATTCTAATATTTCAACTTTTGTACAGTAGAGCAAGTTTATTTCCAACTAAATTTGATAATGCTACTGCTAGTGTCAAATGCGTTACAATAAGCTGTGTTATTTTATCAGATACGTTTTTGTTTTTAAGTTTTTTGAGACTACATGCTCTCATTTTGTATAAAATCCAACTTTTTATCCAGTAAAAACTGCTTTCGGGACATGTTTTAAAAAATATGTCTTGTATGCTATTTTATAAGATGTTATTTACAAAATTTTCCGCTCTAATTTCTCGAATTGCGTTTAAAAAAAATCATGTTGATAGCTTGCAGCATGCAAATGAACAAAAAAATTATTTTTAGGTCCAGTGTAATTCTAATTCGTGATGCCATAACTTCAGATTATTATTAATTACTTAATAAACTTAAACAATTCATTGTTTTTTGGCTCCGGCTATAGACTTTTTGAGATCCAGAAATCTTTATTTACAGTAAATTCTTCACGAGAAATCAAAATTCACGTCCATTTTAGTTAGTCACTTTAGGTCATTTTAGTTTGCCATACTTAACCTTAATATTTCGTTAACTGCTTGCTAAACGTCCACAGAAAATTTACGCAGCTGTGGTCTTTACATCAATCGCAATTATTTCAAATAATGCAATGACCAACAACTTTTCAGTTTTAACGACCGAAACGAATTGGCGATGAAACGATCCGAATTCCAGAGATGGAATTTCTTCAGTAACGATCGATTTAAAAGTATAATAGTTTGTGGTGTGTGGTTTATATGCTTTCATTAAAACATATTACTCGGAGCCCAATGAATATCGTATTATCAATGGGGCAGTAATAGTTCCGACGAAGTCCTGCCACTATTACTATATCAAGAATTGTTATGAAATCCATTTCTCGTAATTTTTCTTAGTTTTCCTTTCTCTGTTCATCTACAATCTACATAATCTCTACATTTAGTATTAACTATAAAGAATAAAGACCCGCAAGTCACAATATCATAGAACAATACTAAAGCTAATTAATTACTGGTTAATAATATGGTGACATACAGGCGGGATGCAAATTTTTAAATAAATAAAAATTTACAGCGACAACCTGGATTTGAACCAGGGACCTTTGCGTTTCTAGCACAATGGCTAATTGCCTTGAAATGCCATAGGCCTCAGTAGCTCAGATGGGAGAGCATTGTGCTAGAAACCCAAAGGTCACTGGTTCAAATCCAGGTTGACGCTGTAATTTTTTTACTTATTTAAAAAATTTCATCCCCTGTGTATATCACCATATTATTAACCTATAATATTAATTTGACAAAATATGTCGTTAATCATTTTCACTTCTAAATAATTACTTTTGTGATATTGGCTCTACGATGTAATTAGGGACGAAATGACTATGACCGGAATCGCTTGGGTTTTCCTGATACCTGCTATGGACGTCCTTTCTGACTCAACGGATGAAAAAGTGCCCTAAAGTGGTGCGTGTAGCCGGAAGCGAGATATTTTCACATCCCATTAACCTCTGGTCATATGCTACGCAATTAAGGTGTTCCCATATCAGCCCGAACAGGGTAATCTCGCTCATTACTTACCATTCTTTGTTGGACCGGTCCTCCACAACGACCTGCCGGGTTAGGTTTACATTCCGGGGACGACGTGCTCGGACGCGATAACGCACGTTATTTATATTACAGCATGCATGAATGAAAGACGAGAGACAGAGAATAGACGGTCAGAGGGAGACGAAAAATGTCTTATCAACACAGGGAAAATATAGTTTTCACGGGCGTTGTATGCGCAGATAGAGATTTAAATAAATATTCTTTGATACAAAGAAATATGTTGTTTCCATATCAATTTTTATTCGCTGGAAATCGGAACGTGATGGGTAAGGATATCGCCCATCTAGATTCTAGAAGCGTATTCACACTAGCAATAGATTTATTTGAATCAAAACAGGATTTATTTGGCGAAACTAAATATATTTTTAACTTCGACCAAATACAATAGGTACGTTAACTGTTTCCAGATAGTAAATGTTTTATTTGCTTTGTTTCTTGAAACATTACAGTTGTTTAAAATAATAGCTAAACTGCATTTTAAACAGCTCTCTTCTGTAGGAATGGGAAAACCCAAGCAATCGACATGAATTTTTTTTTTTTTAAACAGAGTGACATTTACTTGTAGTGAAGTGAAGCAAATGGCTAAAAAGTTTCATATGTATTCTGTTTCATCGTTTATTTGTTATTAAATTTATTTTAAATATTTTGATTTTAAACTTAAATTTTTTCCCATTTTTTGATATACAGGGTCTCCCACGACGAGCTGCCATTAGAAGTATATGAAGAACCAAATGAAATGAGAGATTGAAACTTTGTGGACTTATATTGCTGGACACGATCGTCTCAACTAAAATATTTTGAGTTTTCGGTTACTTCCGGTTATACCGGAAATGATGGTAACTTTTATATTTCAAATGGAACCCTCTGTATTTTATCGCATTTTTGGAATCTTTATTAAATTTTAGATCAATTTTATGTTACATTCCCTATACCTAACATGTGTCATTTTTGAGATATTAATTCTTTTCATTAAAAAATGACAGCTGCACGGTTACTTTCAATTGCTTATAAATGTACTCCTGTGACCGTTGGAAAAAAGTTGTCCTGAAAAATTGTTGTGAGGGTAACGGATTATCAACACATCAGTAGTACTCTTCTAAAAGTTATACCATAAGTTATATCATATTATAAGATCAAAATTTAAGTCGAGAAAAGTACTAATAGTCGATTTTTTCAAATGGCAACCATACTATGTGAATACAATTCTCAATTCTATAGAAAATTTTAGATCAACTTTGTGTACAATGTCCTATACCTAAAATGAACTTGTACCTACTGAAATCGATTTTTAAACATTACAGTCGAAATTGCAAATATTGGCAAATCTTGATTACGTTTGAGAACAACTCAACAATTTGGAATAAACAGAACTTTAATAGACAAGTTTTGTTAGCTAATTTTTCGTTATAATTAGTATTTATAAAATTACATTACATTAAAACACAATATTAAAAATAAAACATAACCGTAAAGAAAAGTAAAAAACTGCAAAATTCTATTTCAGTAACTCTTCAAAAACGTTGTCGTTTTCCGCTAAACATGCTTCAGTTCTTTTTAACATACTATTGTTGGTGGCGTCCCTGATAGAGTTCGCACATAACCCATTGAAAGCAGCTCAAACCCTATCTCCCATTTTCTCCTCATCAGTTATTGGGTTAAAAAGAATTGAAGCATGTTTAGCGGAAAAAGGCTACGTTTTTGAAATTTACGGTTACTGAAATTGAATTAAGCAATTTTTTTAATTTACTTTATGATGTTGTTTTATTTTTAGTATTGTTTTATTGTAGGCTTATAATTTTATCAATACTTAATTAATTATAAAGAAAAATGACGTAAAAAACTTGTTTAATAAAGTTTTGTTTCTTCCAAATTGTTCAGTTGTGCAATCTAGATGTGGCAATATTTGCAATTTCTACTGTGATGATTAAAAATCGATTTCAGTAGGTACAAGTACATTTTAGATATAGGACATTGTACATAAAGTTGACCTACAATTTTCCATACAATTGAGAAATGTATTCATTTGTTAGGGTTGCCATTTGAAAAAATCGACTTTTAGTACTTTTCTCGAATTCCACTTTGACCTTATAATTTGAACACCCTGTATAACTTTTACAAGAGTTCTACCGATGTGTCGATAATAGGTTGCCTTCACAACAATTTTGCCGGACAACTTTTTTCCAACGGTGACAGGAGCTAGTTTATAAGTAATTGAAAGTAACCGTGCAGCTGTCATTTTTTAAGGAAAAGTATGCATATCTCAAAAATGGCACAGGTTAGGTATAGGGAATATAACATAAAGTTGATCTAAAATTTAATGAAGATTTCGAAAATGCAATAAAATACAGGATATTCCATTTGAAATAGAAAAGTTGACATCATTTCCGGTGTAACCGGAAGTAATCGAAAACTCAAAATATTTTAGCTGAGACGATCGTGTCCAACAATATAATTCCACAAATTCTCAATCTCTCATTGCATTTGGTTCTCCATATACTTCTAATGGCAGCTCGTCGTGGGAGACCCTGTATATTTATATTATGTTAAACGTTAATATGCTTTTATCGTATATTTTTATTGTGTTCATTTTCAAGCGGCTGTAACTTTTGAAACAATTAGGTCCATGTGAAAAGTTTAACTTTAAAAGTTTATCGTTATATATATTTAATTATATTGTGTTAATTATGCTAAATAGCATATATTAGGTTTCTTCTTATTTTGTATTTTTTACGAGCCATCCGATCCCTTCAAAATACTACATGATCTGGGTACCAATTTCCATAATTTTCAAAAAAATATTTAGTTTGTTACCGCACCGGTGGAAATATTTTAAATCGTTATTTGGATAGAGGCAAACAAAAATATTTATTAACTAATATTTAATATTTATTTACTACAAAGAATGATTATTTGAATCAAAAGAATATTACTTTACTCCAAACAGATGTTTTTTGACTCAAATTAGGACACTGTGACAAATAAATATATTTTTGCCTCAAACCACTTTTTATTTGGGTTAGAAGTTTCATTCTTTACAAAAATGAACTATTCTACTAAAAATTAATTTTTGTGTTATTTTTTAACTACGATAATTTTTTCATCGCAATTATTAGCTTAATAAAAATAATCCATATACCTTTGCACGTTATCACAAGCCAGAGTATGGAAGACAGGGGCACATTGGGACACTTTAAATTCACCGCCTTAATTAATGACTTGCGATTAAATGCGCATTCACACAGAATACACATCAGTGAATGTAAAAAATATCCAAAAAACTTTGCAGGGCACAAACTACGTTTGTTGATGAATGTATCAGTTTTTGGTTAACCAAGAAAGTTAACCAATGTGCTCCGTGTCGGGGCACATTGGAACATACTGCAAATTGGAAAGAAGTTATTATAATTCCAAAAATACTTTATTCAACTTAACATTTCCAGTGTATACACTTTGATAAATGTAGTAAGTAGTATTGCCATTATCAACCAGTTATTGTGAAAACTAAGGCAACTATATGCGGATGTCAAAATCCGTCCCAATGTGCTCCGGTCTCCCCTACTTCAAACCTGAACTTTGGCAATACTGCAGTTTATTCAAGTATGTTATTGGTTTTTACATCTGATTGTCACATTGAGACTTTCTTACTGAGTTATTTAAATGAAGTTGAAATTAGAGAAGGAATTATTAGCATGTTACAGAATATATTTGCGAAGAGATATGGGTCACTAAGACAACTCACAAACAAAACAAAATTTGTAAAAACATAACTTTTTCATTTGACATAAAAATGATATTTTTTATTATTAATAAATTATTTGATAGTTTTTGATACCAGTAATAAATCACAGTATATGTTTATATGACAAATAACCTCCAAGTTTCGTCTACTATCGTCCATTAATAACTCTCTACTATTATACCAAACATCCTGTATAGAACAGACATAAACAATTTCCCTTATCTTATAAAGCATCTACAGCAGTATTCATTTGCCTGGTTGCCCCACAGTTCTAGTTCTAAATAAATTTATCATCTGAAAAGTGGATTAATCGATGTGAAGTCGCTTTCGCGAAGCATCTGCACTCCGCATTTTCATCTCAACGACGTTGCATATGCAAATTTCCCCTAGAAATGGAACTTACCATTCCGAACAAATGGCATCGTAAAGGTGACGTTAATTTAAAGTTTCGGTGTGTAACTGACGCGAAAACTGGTCTCGCTCTTGCTACTTAACGGAAAACTGTCTAGTATATGTGCAGTTTTCACTCAATGAGCAGGTTTAAACCAAGTGCAGTAGGTTAACTCAGGCATATCTTTTAATCTGCACTTTGCTTTAGTACTTAAGCAGTTTTATTTATAGTGCATTAACGCGTTAATAAAACATTTTACTGGACATCCGTAGCATGGAAACATTTATATATTATCAAATACTTTACAAACTGTCCGGTTTGTTATGCAAGCTCAGTCAGAAATTCTTACATAATAAATACATCGTATTGCCAAGGTGCTGGGTAAACATAAGCCATTACAGCACAAAGTGGCACATTATGAATTATTATGGATCATAAATATGCCACAACACCTAGAATATATTAGACTTTTTTGATTTAATTACTGTTTCATACATTACGAACTGTTGTGAGTGTCTACCTACATCTTTCTGATTTATCGTACATTATAGGGAATTCCATGCTAACAGTTAACACACCAGTGAAAAACTAAGTTGCAATTATGCATTCCTAGTAATGCTTAATGCGTAGTAAGTAATCTACGAAGAATCTAAGAATAATTAAGTTTTATTTTGTTAAATACTACAATTTTTTAAACAGACGGAGGCTCTGTTGCTGTGACATCGGTTATTTGTGAAGTTAAGTGTGTGTAGCGTTACCGTCACAGACTCGCCTGATAATTTATGACGGTACCTTTAGGTTACCATGAAAACTTGAATATTATCTATTTTTTAAGACAATTCATTATATAATTTTATCTCGTACGAAAAACACGTACGACATTATTATCTTAGAAACATACATTTACATATTAATGTAAAACAATTCAATAATTATAAAAATAAAAGTTATTTAAAAGTATTCGACGAGATACAAATCAAATTTTGTTATTTATTGTGGGTATAAATCCCCCACATGTGTATAGTATTTATATGGCTGAAATATAATATTTAGTTTCTCAGTCTTGTTTTGTTTAAGTATATTTCAATTATTTTTAACACAGAGAAAATAAAAGCCTCGATATGTGTAATTTGAACTATGAATTAATTTGGTGTTATCATAATTAATTTTATGTCCAGTCTCTATCTTATGTAGATATACATTAGACGAGGAACGATTTTTATGTTCTGTAACTTTCATTTGTAATTTTTAATTGAGTAGACACCACATTGATCCATATGTGACTTCTGTTGATTGAAATTCGACAGCAATTTGTAGAGTTCATTGTTTGTATTGTTGCGACGATATTAAATTTAACCAAAGCTTTCCTGACTCTGTGATTGGTACCGTTATATTGAAAGCTAGAAGTTAAATTTTGAGTGAAAAAGGTAGCACCTGATATTTTTACGTGAAACTTTGTGCGCTTATAGAGGAAGGTGAAACTTACATCTATTATGTGGTACTTTCTTCAGTTTTAACCTGTGTTCTCCGTTAAAAAAAAAAAACAGAAAATCCGTAAATTTCATGTCAGATGTAGTAACAGATTTGTCAAAAACTAACAAAGATATCTAAAATCTACCACTAGGCGAAAATTATATACCTTTTATCTTTAATTTGGTGTATTGGTTTTACAATTCTGTAAACTAATAGCGGAGAAAACCCCACAGAACTTTTATGTGTTTTGCGTGTAGAATGTAGCGGGTACGGATTCCCCTTAAATGACTGTATTTCTTATTTGTTGAAATTTGTTGAAACTTCACACTAAAATATGGCACTAATTTACGAAGTAATCGTGACAATAAACTATCAAGCATACCAACACTAATAGATTCCTTTGTCAAGGTGTAGTATAATAAAATTCCGAATACCGTTTTCCTCATTATTTTTCATTTAAATTGTCGCTACAAATAAAACCAAAAACTCAAAACATTCAATGTTATACATATGTATATTTGATACCACATTCTCAGTCAGAAATCTTCATACATTTCAGCGAATATTATTTTACATTATTTATTACCGCCTTATTGGTTTCAGTTCGTCTAAGTTTCTTTACAAGTTTTGGCAACTTTTTCGGGTTTTCTCAGCGGCGTCCATAAAAGAAAATTCTTCAACCTTTTATTTGAGGTTGATTTTCTAATATAATCTACTCGTTTTAGATATTGAAGACAAAGAATTTGCCCGCATATGAATATAATACCAGTAGATTGAGAAAAATGTCCTGAACATAATATTAAAATATCTACTGAAAATTTTATGATATTATTGAAATTGATTAAAAGCTATCGTGAAACGGTGAAAGAAAATATTGAAAGATGTAGGTTTGAAAGAAGGTAAAAACGGGATTTCAGAACCCAGATATTATCTATTCTCTTCAAAAATACAATAGTTCGCTGCTGACAGATGACTTGATAGAAGAGATATTGACATGATATCTGAAAACACGTTTTTTTTAACATTTTTAATTACTGGTAGGTTAAAATTAATGAGTTTAATAATATTATCAAAGATTCAGTAAATATTTTAATATGATGTTCAGGTCATTTTTCTGAATCTGTTGGTAATAATTTCAATGGTGGGCTAATTATTTACGACGATCAATTATTTTCCTAAAATTCTCTAAAATGACTAGACTAATAAGAAAAACTTTTATATATAGAAATCTTTCTGTAACTAAATATTGTTGGTAGTGTACTCGTTTTCGAGTTCATGTTGGTGGATAGGTAAACAACAATCATAGCATTATTGATTTATATTTTGATGGTGATTACTGTCTGTATGTATTATTACTAGTATTATATGTACGTATGATATGTCTGATTGTAGCTATGATTGTAGGATATATTTCTTTGGCAGAAATTTAGGGATTGATTAGAAAATTTCAACTTAAACGTAGGACCAGATTGCAACCCACAAAGTGCTTTCTTATATCATCGAGTTGTAAAATTTAGACGAAAGGAACCTTAATAAATAAATAATCTTGACGAGCAATTTCTCTAAATGGCGTACAATAACACTTGACATCTTGACTTCATAATTTTCCTTCTTTCCCTACACATTAACAAAAACCAATCCTCGTCATCGCTATCAAAACATTCAGAAATATAATACACGGAAGTGGCTGGCGTATCGGTCGGTCCCCTAATTACCCCGCTTACTTCGATGTGACATAGCGAGCGGTATCTCATGGGAAGATCGAATCACATTAAACTCTATATTCTAATGAGACGTTCGCGAACTGGCCGCCGACGTCTCGGACGGCGCTGCACCGGTCCAACCGTGCGCGCCATTGTTGCCGTTCGGTCGCTTCCTGTTCATCCGTGATTAGCGTCCCATTCATAGGCCACCATTGCTTACTCCGTCAGATAACTTCAGGATAAAGTGATGCACAAAGAAGCGCGGGCAATCCTTAATCGAGTCCCACCCTAGCCACTGGAATGCGGCAAATTGATTACGGCCGTTTCTCGCGAATAGGTGTGATGACTCGATAACAATACAAATATGCGAGGCATGCTGGTACCACCTGGAGAATATACTTACAAAATTTGAAAAGAATTACGAAAATACGAAAATCGGTAAAAACATGTAAGTATTATTCTGTATTAAGAGCGGGTATGCTCCATGCAGCGCCCGTTTGTGGCAACGCAGTGCGATGGAATGTAGTCTGGGTTGCCAGATTTCTAAAATCACAGAAACTATTTGGAATAAAGAAAATTTTGTTGATTTTTCTTTATTGTTTCAGAACGAACAATTCAATACTAATTATACATTTTACAGTATACATAGTTCTTAATATCCGAAAATGTTGTTTTGATGTTTTTTTTAATACAATACAAAATTTTTAGTACTTAATTATAGATATTCAACATACGGCATGGTTGTGAAGATCTAATAGAAATTTCGATCATTCTTTCAGTTTATTAAAAATTCGAAGAACAAAGAAGGGTCCTTCCTTTATTTAATGGCATCTATTCGTTTTTACTTATGCCTAGAAGTGGTTTTTCTTAGTGTTTTATTTGGCCTTCGAGTATTTATTTTGTTTTTATTTAATTGTTTACTAGTAATATTGTTTATTTTTGATCTGTAAGTTCACAAATGTTAACTGTACCAGTATTTTAATTTTATTTTATTATTTTCTATAAATATTATTATTATTATTATTGATTTGTAAGTGCGCAAATGTGATACAGATTTTATTTGAGTTAACTACTGTTAATTTTATTTATTAAGAACATATTTCATTTTTAAACTGATTCCTGGACTTGAGAATTATTTTGTGTTTTTGTTATTGTTATATTTTTTCATATATCTCAATATATAATGTATTTAAAGGTCTTCTTTTGTTAGTGATAAACACTTTTATAATAACCACCTTATAAAACAGATTATATCCGTCAGATATTAGATATGCTTACGGTAGACATAGGTAATGGACAACCTAATGTAGGGAAGATTGGGGCAAGTTGTTTCAATGTTTAAGCTTTTATTTATAAAATAGTACTTTATTGTCAAACACCAAAAGTAAAAGTACCGTGTTAGAAACAGAACCATACAAAAATGTTTGAATCATTTGTGCGGTGCAATTTATGTAAAAACATCTATGTAATGCATCTCCCCTATTCTTGCATGTATTTGCATATAAACAAAATATTGAAAAAATTATTAAATGCGCAAAATTTTATGATGATTGGGATTTGAGAATTTAGTTAATAAATTGTAACAGTACATTTACGTAAAACTACCCACATGCATTAAATATAAAAATGGGTGTTATTGATAATAAAATGGTTAACTTTTTGAACACTGCACAAAATGTTATTTTTTATGTTTTCGTCACTGAGCCGTCCTTGGATGTATACCAAATATCATAACCAATTATATCCAGTAGTTTCTAAAGTACAAGGGAGACAAAAGAAAACATTCTGTATTATCAATGTTTTGTATTATTCGTAATTTTGGTCATTGGGCTAGGCGTACTGATGATTTGCGTCGAGTAAATAAATATAATAGCTTACATGGTAATCAAAATAACTTAGCTAACTTCTTTGAAGACTGTTTACAAAAGATCTTTTGTAAAAAGTAACGTGTTTATCACTTTTACCGTGCCCGTTAGGAAATTATTAATAAGACCTTTATTTTTTTAGCTCTCGGTTTTTTGTCTTCCTCCGCTTCCCGTCGGGAGACAATACAACCTCGAGCTAAAGTCTAGTACTTTTTTCCCTTGTATAATAAATAACTATCGTAGTTAAATAATAATTTAATTTTTTTTAAAACTGTAATTTTTGTTCTTCTGATCATGCCACACACTTTTAGAAGTAGAATGTTTTGCCAGGCGTATATCAACTTTTGTTTGTCAAATGGGAGTGATTAGTGGTATGATTCTATCTAAATAATGTGGTAATTTTGTTGAGGATATTTTTTTAAATGCAATAGTTTTTAAATCAGAATTTTTTAAAGAAAAAACTATAAAACTGCTTAAGATTTCCATTCATTTCAACATGATTAAATATTGCGGCAAGGGGATTTTTAATATGAGACTTTTTATGCCATAAAATAAGCCATTACGTTTACTTTTTGGGTCACATCAATTTTGCGTGGTTCTCGTTTTCCTTTAAAGCATTCGTTGATGTAACACAGATTTAACAATTTATTGGTAGTTTTATCAAATTTCTATAATACTTCTAGGAGATTTTAAAGTTGGGATTTTTAGGAGGAATGAGGAACTCGGGATTTGTCTGTTGTCTAGCACCCCTGAATGCACATTTAGGTGCAAAATAATAAATAATAATAATAAAAAAATAATAAATAATAAATAGCATACTTAGCTAATTTAGACCATTATATGGTTTATCTATAGGTAATTAAAATATTAAATGAAAGCTGTCAAACATAAAAAAGAAGTGTGTGATGCATAAAACGAGATAAAAGCGTGGAAGAAAGGATGCCAAGAAAATAGCCTAGGTTGTAGGAGGCGCGTTATTTAAATTAAAAGAAGTGGATATTGCGTTACAGTGGACAGGTTACTGCTTTCGGTAAGCCGAGAGATTCAATTTTGGCGCAACTTTGTGAGTATAATTTCGCAAGCCGGTCTCGTTATTAACTTCACGGGAGTTTTAAAGCTCGGGCGTCATCACTCGATCCGGCTTCTGTGTTTTAACTCAAAATCATTGGTTATAAAGTAAAGAGGTTCATATTCTACTACTTGCTGAATTTCGGCAGCAATTTCAAAGAGGTAACCATATAATAAGTTGATAGATTTGTCATTATAAAGTCGATGATGATAATGTCGCTAAATTATAAATGATACTACTACTAGCGACTGGAGGTCAGGTCAGAGTTTAGTTACTATTAATAACTATTGCTTTGGGTGTTTTATGATAGAAATGGATTATGAGTTATTTTCACATAATTGAAAAAGATAAACGTCGACGACACTGTGAGGCGAATAAAATAATTATAAGATTAGTGTAACTCGATTATATGATGTTAAGAATAAAACACTTAGGCCTATAAATTTATATGAAGAACCTGAACAATATTTCAAAGGCATTGAAAGTGAAAATTTTAGTATTTAAGACAAATAATAGACCAAAGAATAAAAACCATATCATAGAATGGTTTACAGGACATGTTATGGATAATCAATAGTTATTATTTTTTGGAAATTCGTAATTTGAATTGTTTTTTAAGTACGGGTTTTAGAAACCTTAGAACCTGAATGTATTGTATAAATAGATTACTCTTTAGTTTGTGTGTTAATCCTTTGTGTCAAACCATGTCAAGTCGTGAAAAAAAATTCATTCATCAAATTTTTGCAATTAGCGTTTTTTTTTGCTCAAGATCCGATGCTACTTATCAAAGAGCTTTGATAATATTTTTACAAATGTAAAACAAATTAAAGCTACTACCCATGTATATACTTCACATACTTTGATGACTGAGCACTAATTCCTCTTTAATTTTTAATTTAAAAATCATCGCGGCCGAAAACTCGATAATCGGTAAAAGCTATCGCGGAAATGCAATTTGTACATGTGGCATTAACGTTGCACTTTTTACAGTAGATTTGAGTCATTAAATATTTTTAAAAAAAGTTATAATAGCATCAAAGGGACGACGCTTTGTGAATTTTTGATAATAAAAAATAGTATTACAAATCGGAATACGGTAGTCCACCGTTCCAAAAATGCAAAATGCTTTGGCCCCACACACTACAATAAAAAATAGTAACACGTTTGTACGAATAAATATCCGTACGACAACTATTGGCTTGTTGAAGTCTCTAGAATGGAACAGTAGATTTCGCACGATCCCTTAGGAGGGTTCGGCGCGGGTCCTTCTTTTTCAGATTAGAAACGGTAAATTCCCGAAGAAAATCTGGGAGATACAAGATGAAAAATACTTTAAAATATTTTACCTCGTCGCCGGGTTTTCTCCGGGGGCAAAAAATGCTCCCCAGACGTGGAACTTTATAGAAAACAACCCCTTAACTCCGGTGACCGAATTTCCGCCATCAATAAGCCGACGCGGATGTGCTAGACAGCGCCCTTAGGGTGAGCCAATCTCTTCGCGTATCGACAGGACGGGTACGCTACGAATGATATGCATCCTCGGTATCTGATGTACATCCAATTAAATCGATTCTCGTTACACATGAGCGCCGTTTGAAAATTTTCCAGAGGGGGACAGACGATATTTCTAGCAAAACCTCAAGAGCTGTGTTTTAAATTTAAGGATGGTACAAAAATGAGACCCCTGATAGATACCAGCAGTTTACAAAAAGTATTACAGTAGTTGGAAACCCCTACACATCTGACCAACTAGTTCGTATACAGTGTGTTCAGAATATTAAACTACATCTATAAAACAATTTCTGTTCCAAGAATATCAAATGTTCTTACTGGAACGTCCGTATAAGGTGTTCATTTTTTGCATCTATGTACTTTTTTACATAGATAGATACTATTATTGTCTATTTCTGCTATTATGGTCTAAAAATCTACTGGTTTCGAAATAATTCAATTTTTACGTAGATGGGAGGTATCTAAAGCATTGTTTCGAAAAAAGTACCTTTATTTTTTATGGAGTATAAAGATATTAAACAGTACTATGTAGTATAGCAACTTTGAATGGTTTTAAACAAAGGTATTATAAAAGGGAGTACAACCGAAGTAACGATGTAACAAAGTGGAATTAACGAGTTTTGCATATTTGCTCATCATCTGTTGCATACGAAAAAAAAAATAAAATTGATGAACTCGTATGCAAAACCGGTTACATCTATATATCTTTTGGTCCAAAATGTATGTGTTATTGCATAATTTTTTTGAGACCTTTTAGGGCTCTGTAAATACATTTAAAAACTCAAAGGAGCTTCAGTTATAATAAGAATACCTACTCGTTTAAAAAAAAGTACGCGGACTCACAATGATAAATTCCATCTAAATTCCTATCTAAAAGAATAGAGAAAGTCTGAAGATGAAGAAAATTTTGGAGGAGGATACGAAAACTGAGAAGGTTTTAGATGCTACAATGACATCCACCCATATTGTGTGGCTGTCTAAAATAGGAAATATTATTTGCCCTAAAGCGTTGTTGGTCAAACCATTAAAATAATTACGAAACACATATAAAGGACTCAAATGCAATAAGGCAGAATGAAAAGTTATAGCCAGTTGTACTGTCCTGAGAGTATAGGATATTGTCGGACTTCGGCTGGACATTGGCCGAACTTAATAAATTATTAACCCTTCATCGAACCAAGAATTTTTACTTAGGAAATATTATTACAACTTTCTTATTCTAATTTTTTTAATACATAAATGTCTATTCAATGAAAAGTTTCATTTGGACATTTGCTTTTCCATTTCTCTTCCAAGTTTATATGGAACTTTTCCCGAAGAATGGCGGTTACTTAAATCATGGGAACTTGAATATAAAAATATATATTTTCCAATTATAATCCTTTATAAACAAACAAAAAATACGTTTCTTTAGAGATTTTAGTAAATACTTCGTAAATATAATTGTGCTCATGTACTCTCATCACTCTCAAGTAATTCGTGGGCAAATCCAGAAACATCCTATCTGTTTTGGGTATACTGCTCACATAAACCAAATGCCTGCATATCTGCAAGTGCAAAGTTTTCAGTTAATCTCGGTGTTTATACTTATCGGATCTTGTTTTTACGTCTAACTTCACCGAATAAGAGCTATTTAAACCAGTTATTGAAATTAATAAAAAAATCTGCCAGGCACATGACTTTATCATACAATATATAAAATTAATAGTTTAGCTGCATGAGAATCTATTTGATTGAGATCAGTCGTGTCTGCAATAAAATGATAGTTAACAAGGATTTGACAGATATTTTAGTACTATTAACAATAGGAATTGTCAAAGCATCAGCATTTGACATTACCTACTGTCATCAGAATGAAAATATCTGTTAAATCCTCGCATATCGATCAAATAGAATTTGCTCTTGCAGCTAAACTATTAATTTTACCAAAAAATGTCATAGGCATAAATTATTCAGAATTTTCTCTACTTTAATTTATTATTTAACTGTTTTGACGAAATTACACAAATGGCAGGTCATTGGGAAAATCTTTGAAAAAGGCTTGGAGTAAGCATCCAGTTCCTTTGGACCCTTTTGAACCAAAAGATTTTCAGCTCTAAGTTTGTTCATGAAACTTCTAAATATGAAGTTTTGTCCCGATACCTTAAGTAGTTTCTCCGGAATCGCCGCCACAAGAACGGGTATACACACACGTACATACACACATACACACATACACAGACACACACACACATACATACACACACACAGATATTCTTTTGTACCTTGGTGAAAAATGTTCAGGGGGCCCAAAAACACCTATTTACGCTAAAGTCTCAAAATTTCTTTTCGGCATGATTACAATACTTTATTATACTACGTATGACAAAGTAAAAACAAAAAAATAGTTTTGGCGTGGTACCCAAACAAGTGCAAAATGCAGATTGGACGTTTTGCTTTAGGCGGGCAGTCTTCATTTTGAATTTGTTTTTTTCAATATTATTTTAAAGATTGTTTTGCTGGTAGCCAAAATCTATAAATCCAAAAGTCGTACATGTCCCATCCCACTAGTGCTCAAAACTGGTCCCAAAATTTGTATTCTCAATCTTTCTCCCTATATACGATTACAACTGATACTCAAGCAAAAGTTTCTACCGCTATGTTAATGCAGAGGCATCAACCCATATGCGAATTCAAAAATCGCCAAAATCAGTCAAATCGGTTCCAGAGTAAATCAACCTTGCTTTCTTGTTATTACTGTACTTCTTGTATCTCTTTTAAAAACACAGATAACCAAGTGAATTAAAAAAATCAGAGTACAGTATTGTTTCAGTTATTGGCTGTTGTTACGGCGGGAAAACCTCATATAGTGCTTCAAAATTCAGGCAAAAAAAAACATAACATCATTCTTATACCTTGTATATGCTCAAAATTGAAAGTCGAACAAAAACTGTATGCGTGTTGCTGTTGAACAAGAGCAGTGAGTAAAAGAATGATCAAAATCTGAGAAGAAGTGGTGTGGGAGAAAGTAAACTTTCAATATTTGACAAATTTTTCATTATACCCCAATTCTTTTGAACAGTGTATATTATATCCAGTTATGTTTTGTTTTTCATGATCAGTTTTGCCTAATGGTGTTTTTATATATGAAGGTGGTAGCCGACAACTCCCAATTTAGGGAAAGTAATTGGAGTTAGCTGTCAGTTGCCTGGCAACTTTTTCAAAACTCAGAGGGGTGAGCTTGTTGAATTGTGTCTATAATATGTAGCGACGCCCATGGCTGGTGGATACGTCATTGTGTTATGTGTTACCCTAACGGTTTGGGCATTTTTCGTGGTCCCTTTGCGGGCTCGGCGTACGTCACGTGTCATGCATTACAGTTGTTTTAATTATGTTGAACATGGGAACAGTTATGCCATCATCGTGGTCATAAATCGAACGGCGGGCCAACGCTAACGATCGGTATCGCCCCGGCTGTACGTTATCGTTCTACACATGTGAAAGTGTTGGGAGGAAATTGCATGGATTTCTTATTCGTCCACCGATTACCGATAGAATCATTTACATATACACACTTAGCTGGAGAGTCAATACGTTTTATCTTGCCGTTTGTTCGGCCCCGCTGTTCGGCGCGCTGCTTGTTTATCGACGCTCCACTGGCATATGTGAATTTATGGGCATCGGTCGTGGCGTTAAACGCGTTTATCAGATAAAAATGGATTCCTATCCTACTTTATTGTTGTACGAGACGATGTACCGGGTTACGTATCAACTTGTACCACCTGATTGTGTGATGGAGTACCACTCGCCAACAACCACTAATACGGGAAGTGGAAGATACACGAGATTGCAAAATTATACTTGGTATATTTTCCGAACACGATGACTAGCAATAGTGATGTGATGATAAAACCTGCATTCCCAATGCGAAATACCTACAGTCGCAACACTTTTTCAAATTCCCAATACACTGCCGGAAAGGATTGTACCAGACAAACATTGAACATGCACCCTTTTTTTCATTAAAGACAAACAATTATTTGTTATTATTAGTTAGTATTTGTTATTATTTGTTATTTTTTGTCATTATTTGTTATTATTTGTTATTATTTGTTATTATTTGTTATTATTTGTTATTATTGGTTATTTGTTATTATGTGTTATTATTTGTTATTATTTGTCTCGTATTATATGTCTCGTAGTATCTGTCACTGGTTAGTATTAATAAATAAGTGTTGATGTTGTTCTCGAGCATTGGAGACATACCTGCAAAAATTTCAAGTTGAGAAATTCTGTGCGATCTAGGTAATAACTAATGTCAATATGGACGACAAATTGTTCAATCCTTTCGAATTCTTCTGCAGAATATATTGCTTGATGAATCTTGAAAACATAGGTGTAACGTAGGTTTATCTTTCTGCCTCATTTCAGCAAAATCTTGCCAGCTACCACACGAGCCATGCGGTTCGGGCTCCCCCTACATTACCTTGTATGTCGTCGTCCATTCTCACAGTATGATGAAACCATCTTAATTATCTATTCATCGTTCTGTGCACAAATGTGCATAACAATAAAACTGTTATAATAACCATACGTGATGCTATCTATATGTTATCTAGCTAAAATGAAAACAACTTTATTTATAATATATAATAATGTGTACGTGTGTATTACCACAGTATTATACCAGGTTAGGTTGGGGATTGTCATAAATCTCTGGCGTCTTATATTTATTATGCAAAAGACTTTAAAAGAAGTACATTTTCCTGTATACTTTTGTTTTTAAACATTCCCACGCTTGGTCTTATAAATTTTGGTAAATGGTATGGTAAATTAATAAACATTGGAAAGGCGAAATATTAATTGTGTCAGCCAGTTATCGAGAGATAACATGAATATAAATTTACTAAATTATCGAGAAAGAATGATCAAACAGAAATAATTCAAAGGCAAAATAACCAAAATTAAAAAACATATTTAATTGTCTTAACCAAGCATACTATCGAAATTGTTAAGAACAAACGATAGACAGGGAACAAGATTGTTTTAAAATTTTCAACATAAACGAGTAACAAAAGAAGAAAGAAAATAAGCAAATGCCAAAACATATTTATTATAATTACACTGGTCAAGAAATTTTAAGTTGTTGTCGGTAACTTTAACTTGTACATACTTTTTTTAAGTTAAATTCAACTTGTTGATTTCGAAAATACCCATAACAAAATTGGCTGTAGTCTCATTTTCCAGTAATTTTGAATTAATAATATAAAGTTCCATTGTTGTACATAGTTAGTGTTGGTAATAAATAAAACAAACAACTTTATTTTTCTAACAAAACATTTAAATTATTAATGTTTAACTATTTGATAACTTTTGAACTAATTATAAATGTGGTTTTCCAGTAGCCCAAATATTATGCCCAGATCCCTTAGAACCAAATTTTAAAGTTTGTTCATGCAATGCCAGGTCGAATGCGCTCTGTCATATCAACAATGATATTAATTATTTCTCTCAATTAAGGAAGATTTACAGCAGCGTCCAACTGGATTTAGAAATGCAAAACTTCAGCTGCAATATAATGTATATCCTCAAATTCTTTCCGCGAGGTGTGAAGCGTTAAATAATTTAGTTTGTTCGTTAATATGAGAACAAAATAATGACTTACTTGTTTCAGAATTGCTGTAATTGTTTTTTTCTTGGCTTTCATGGTAATGTGTTGTATAAGTACATAATAAATGTTGTTTGGCAAAAATACACGCTGATTTTCAATCGTGTTTGTACTTAGATCGGTCAATTAAAACATATGAACTCCTCAAAATATATCCTGATTGATACACACCGCTCAAACCTACAAAAAAGTCCTCCGACGTCTTAACTGATGAAAAATAAGTGTAGATTAGATTCACTAGGCTCCAATGGAAATAAAATAGATGATGTACCTGAAAAGGGCATTTTTGATTTTCCGGAAGGCTTCTGAGAATATTTCTATACCTGTTTTTATAATACATATTCTTTTACACAGATATCAAAAAATATATAGGGTCATTAAAGTTGCCAAGACCTTGCTAATTCGACTACTGATGTACGTTTTTGTGAAACTTTTGAGCTTAATGATAATAAATGCAGTATTTATCACAATCTTAGATACAATATTAGTAGTTTAATTTAAATTATGCAAATAATGAATATTTCCTTCAAGAGTTCGAGGCCCATTAGTTTACACAACAACACAAAATTAATATTAGGAAAATAAAAAGTGGACGGTTTTTGTTGTGAACAGTACAAAACTGGCACCTGTACAAAACCAGCATGAATGGACTGTAATTTATATAGTATTCGATCTATTTGGTTACCTCACAATGAAACTTTTCGAGAGCTCATGTATCCAGCGCGACGAGTCGATGTAGCAATTTGAGGAAGCGGTTTTCAGTGCTCCCCGAAGAAAGTCTAATGGTCGCGTTATAACTTTAATTAAACAAATCGCGTTTATAGGAGCTCTTAAACTATATTAGCCGTAACGTTTGAGTTACTGCCCATAACTATTCCTCTGCTTTAATGACCTTTATCGTGCCCTTCGACGGTATGCGCTGCCGCGAGTGCATTACACTCTTCTATTAATCGCATTAATTAATTCAAAATAACATGCACCAGACGGTTCGTGCGATTTCATGCGACCGCGGCACGCCGGTGTGGGAATAGCGTTACTGTGCAGATCGGGAACTGGATCGCAGCGCCAGATATGGCCCACGGAACTTCTTTTTTCATTTTTTTGGTACGCTCAGCGCCGTCTAGTTTTCCCCCTTCCACATTCACACGTGTACTACACCCGCCCGCGTTTCTCAGAAATGCTAATTATATCTAGGAATAACGCGAAATTCGCGTTTTATATTAACTAGGTATGCGCGTTTGATAAAACATCTATTTCAATAAACATCTATTTATTGAAAAGTTTTTTTTAAATTTTTTTCTATTATTTTATCTATCATGTAAGTACATATTTTGGTGTACCTAATGAGAAAAAAGATGTACAGCATAGTGTGGTAAAATAATCATTTACATAAAAGAATTGAAAGAATAATTACAAAATGAGAATATAGTGTTGATTGATCAAGATTACCTAATTGAATAATTATGCAAAATCTGATTCAGATACAATGAAGTGGCCGGTGACGAAATGCTACAGAATCCAGGGTCAGAATTATTAATTTATTAATTTTATTGTTAAATTCAATCTACAAAACAACCTAAAATTGGATTTGTAAATTAATATAGTAAATTTCTCATAAAAGGCTATCTTCTCAGTGTTGGTAATCCCAAATATCCAACTCCGTTAGGTTTCATTGAGTAAGGTATAATTATATAAAGCAGGGATCCTCAAACTTTTTGAAGCATGGAACACATGCTGGAAGAACCGTAGTTCTGCAGATATCAACATTTGTTGCTTTTAATTCTAAAATTTTACAAACTACGGTAGATATTTTTGATGAAATACGTACAGGAAGCAGAAAATTCTAGTCAACGTAATTTTTCGAATTGCGTTTCGTTTATCGAAGCCTCATAATTAAGACAATACGTACGATGATATTTCGTTCGTAAACAATCATGAAGACGCTATCTGGGCCTCGAAATGCGAACTTAGATTTACAAAATGTTGAACAAAAAAGCGATAGTATCACTCTTTTCAAGAATGGAAACTTTTTGATGCCACTAGATTTCAGGTCTTCATTTAAATTGTATAGTTCTAGTTTACTTCAATCAGCACTGCGAATATATTGGCCATTGGTTCGATTTTAGTAAACTGCCGAAATCAAAAGTTGTTATAAAAGCCCTTGGAAGTTGACAAATAAATGATAAATTAAGATAAGTTAAAATCACCTGTCATAAGCCACCCATTCAAATTGAGATATGAAAATATTACGTTAAACATTACAGCATTTTGTTCAAAAACAAAATGAAAACATTTTCTTGTTGGTACCATCTGTAAAAGTTGAAACAATGAATCATTTACAAAAAGTATTAAAAACTAATAAAATAATTAATAAAAAAATAATCCATGAACTTTTGAGTATAGATATCAGAACAGATTTTCGATTACTCAAAAATACAATAATTGAAACTAAATGATTGACCTAACCCACAACTAAAAAAACTTATCAAGTTTCAACCACTTGCTCTATTGTGTGTGATTTCGTAGAATCTGCATCTGAGAAGTGAACTTGTGGATTGAGTCTAGTTTTTGAGAAAATCAGTCACAAAGAGCAGAAATTCTTTCTAAAATGCTGGCAATATGTTTGTCCCAGTGAACGTTTTTCGACATTCCAGCGCCCGATCCTACCCATTTGTAACAAAATTTAAGTAAAACTAGTATTTATGGTGTTAAGGTGAAGGTATTTATGGGAATTTTGATTTCTTAACAACATTTTCTTAGTATTTTATACGATTTTTTCTACGATTCTGAACTAAATGATCGTTTTCCGTATGTGATACTGGAAGACCCGTATTAACTTACGTTAGATAGTAATGAAAACCTTTAAAAAAATATAAAAAGTGGCATGCCTTGGAAAGTTGTACAATACCACGAAATCTAGCACCATATTATGAGAAATAACAACAGTAACCATTTGAATCCAGATCAAATTGAACATACTGTATATACAGAAAGCTGGTGCTTAATTTATTTCAGACATTTCTCTTTAAGTATCACCATTTATTTCAAACTGCTCTATGTTTTAAAAATCCAGGTTTCACTCATTTTTCCATATCAAAAATTGTTCTTCTATAATCGCTCTGTAATCTGTTTACCATTAAGATAGGAGAACTAATGAGTGGTATACATATGTTTTTCTTGCGGTAATTATTGCACTCCAATTGATTGATTGTTGCAAAATATTTTTGTATTATATCCAATAAAGTTACAATGCTGCCCAGGGGCAATAAGCAAATGATATATACACTGTAAGACAAAGAAAAAAAAACATGATGTTAGAATCTTACACTAAAGAACCAACGAGATGTAACCTAAGGTTATTTTTATCGCATGAATTTATCAACTACATGAAACGTTGTTAAAGCCATTACTTAACAGAAATTAAATAGGTATTTTAGATATTTGTCAAACTTATAAACGTCGCTGTGAAAGTGTTTGGAGAGATTGGAATATCGGCGGTATATATTATGTACAACATTGGCCCGACCACACTGCCCTGTGGAACACCAGATCTTATGGATGTAGTTCCGGTAGTTCCTCCCTATATTATGTTGCAACATATGCGATTGAATTAATTGATTAATAGCCGAACTTCCCAATACTTTGGATCATTTGTTTACTGCGATAGAAAGAAAATGAGACAAACCAGATTACTATGAGGTGAATGTCTGTCGAGTGTTCTGCTGTATTTACTTCAAGTGGAAAGTTCTTTGTCAGGTCCGTTAGGGCATAGGTGTTATGGGATAATGATGTTACTACGACGCGCACGAGGTTTCCCGGGTCGGAATACAAGGTGCTAACCGAGTGAGAGGATGGGCTTGTATGGGTCTGGAAAGTGAATAGCAATATCCGGGAGCGCCCGCACCACGTACAACCCCCGAACGACTAATCCGATTTGTAACGTCGAGCTGTAAGGAGCGCCAGAATTCAATCGCATAACGCGCCACCCTGCGATACAAATATGGGACTCGGATGGTTCCATTATTACGTTTCTTGTGTATCGAATAAAACATCGATTTTTATTAGGGACCTTGCCGGCCGGAGAAGACGACGGCGACGCCTCCGACCGTAAAATTTGGGAGTCTTTTATGTGAGAGGATGGCTGACGGGCCTCCTCCACTGTCGCTGGAGGGTACCACTTTTAAGAAATTGAAATTTTACCGTCACTTTTTATAGGCTGCGGTTAATTAAATTCGGAGCAAATATTCGCGCGAGCGATTTTTAGTAGGAGTTTCGTTTCGTCTGTTCTTGGAGAGCACAATCCTGTTCCCGATTCTCAATTTTCACCGACGTTAAGTTTTACACTCAAAAACTAATACTGACACTTTAGATCATCAAACATATTAACAAAACTGAATCTCTTGAAACTTTTGCCAATAAATGTACATAATAAAAAGTTAAAGAAGTTTTAAAAAGTAGTTCTTCAAATTAAATAAGTTTCATCTAAATCTTTTTTTATTTATCTTTACTCTAGGGAGTCTGCCATGTTGAAGATTAGTTAGTAATAAAAATCAATGGCCAGCGAAAATAAAATGCAAAGTGCTTCTTAATTTTTATCAAAAATTTTATTATGACCAGAAAAAAAATCCAGTATTTTTGTTATTTTAGGGGTTGCTAACAGTTGTAAAAGTTAAGAAAAATTTATTGAATTTGTATTATAGTTGTCCATGTCAAATTTATTATATTAATTAAAAAATAATCGAGACATTTTGTAGTTTAGATGTCATAGTCATTAACAGATTTTCAATTTACAAACATTATTTGTCAAAAGTACCAACAATCTAAACGTCCAAAAAGAAAACCCGGGCTAACAGCAAAAAAGTCAGATATGTTTTTGTAAAACTTATGAAAAAAAAAAACAGAATCAGTTGTCAATTGTTCGATTTCTTTAATTATTACGCAGGGTAATCATTTAGTTTCAATTTTTGTATTTTTGACAAAATAAGTAGTTGGAAATCTGTGAAATGTTACTGATGTTTACACTTAAAAGTAAATGGATTACATTTTTTATGGAGCTAAAAATTGTGGTAAGATAATTGATGATTGAGATGTCGCAAGACGTTTAGAAGCATTAATTTAATTTTATTGAAAATGTTTTTTATTTGAAAAATCGCAGTACATACTGTATGGAGGAAGGGTGCCCACAGGAGAAAGAATGTTATGCAATAAACATAATAACAAGGGTGGGCAGCTGTCCCCTTGCCCCTCACTGGACACGCCCATGTGTGTGTGTGTACCCGTTTTTTTTTTTTTTTTTTTGTGGCGTCGATTCCGGAGACGTTGCAAAAGGTATCAGCACGAAACTTCATATTTCGAAATGTCATGAACAAAACTACAGCTGTAAGAATTTTTGTTTAAAGGAATCCAAAGGACATACACCGACTGGGAAAATGAGGTCCAAAAAGAATCCTGCATCCTGGACTATATTGAATTGGATCTAGCTGCATAACTTTTTGAGTAAAACCATAACAAACTTTTAAATTTTACTCTGCAAATGAGAAAAAATCACCCTGGTTATAGTCTACAAAATCTGAACTGTTCTACAGATTCTGGTAAAGCTTAAATATCATATTATATTGAGTAATGCATATTAACATAACATTGGATGGAAACGTTGTGTTTTTATAATTGATTCAGTGTTCACAATGTAAGAAATATTTCCATTCATAATTATTATTACCCACTGGGTATAAGACCAAGATTTTATTAAATTGAATGGATTTGAATCCAGCGATTTTGTCACAAATTTTTAGAATAATCAAGCCAAGACATTTCATTTATTGAAGATATATGTGACTTGTGGAAAAAATCATTGAGTAAAAACGAAGTACAGGATCAAGTGGGAACAATCGTTTAACATTCTTTGACAGAAAATACAGATGATTGACGCGGATTTTATTAAATTCAATCGTTACATTCAGTACTTTCAGTACTTAGACCTATTGCAGGCTGTCAGCGCTTGATATCGATTTTCAATATCGAAGATACCACTAATGAATTTTCTCCTGGGGGGTTGGCGACGAACGACGAATTACTTTTTCTCGTGTCTCCCATGCACAATGATTAAAGTTTCCCGTCGATAAAGCTCAGGAAGTGGCGGAAAGTTTACATCGCTTTCAGGCGCGTGGCGTCCTGTCACTAATGGCCAAATAAATTCCATTGGAATTTCATTAAATCACCGGCTCCCGATTCCTCGATGACAGCTCCTGAAATCCACCTGAAAGCTTTCCTCGAGAAACGTCCTACAGCAGGATATTCTTCGGGCCCAACCCAGCGTTTACGTCAAGTTTGTTAATTAGTCAATAGGATAGAACATCCTTGTGTGTGAAAAGTTAACATGACGACGCCTTGGTGGGTGTTTAATTAAGCACATCTAATGTCACGTTAATTGCATTTAATATTCACTTAGCGATATTGCGGCGTATCAATTTGACGTCTAAAACAATGGCCCATTAACGAATACCGCCGCGGGATTTCGTAATTTTTCTGCCACGGTAGCGCTTATTATTCAAATTTTCGACGCTCTGCTCCCGTTGAGCTTTACATACGTATCTGGACGAACAATCGAAGTTTGCTTGCGCGCAAGAACTCGACCTGCTGCAGTGGCTGGCGCTCATTTCCTGTCATCAGGCAAATGGGTAAATTATGCCGGCCAGCTAGCGTACTCGGGCGAGCTTGTTTGTTTTACCGCAACAAAAGTAACGAAAACATTTTATTGAATGATGAACGGGCAAATTGGTTGCAACGGTCTTGCTTGCCCTATGGACTTGCAAATTTTCTAGCGGTTAGTACACATCTGCTATTCCATCGCTCTATTTCTGCATCGACGTTATTCGTTTTGTGTCTTTGTGCTGGTTTTACCAATATTTTATCAGGAAATTTGCTTTGAAGGTATATGCGATTTGGAGAGAACGTAATATTAGTACGTGCTCCTTTTATACTTTAGTTCTAGGTTATACTCCTCTTTCTATTTTACTACACAGATGTTATACTATTTAATATGCAAATGCAGAGTCTAACAAGAATAATAACTGATCGCCTTGGTATAAAAGAATAAACAATGACACTGTGCAACAACAACATTTCCTGTATGTTAACTTTTTCACCACTCACAATTTTGCTAGATTTTGCATACACTATTACCAAGTACATAGAAAAAAAATGAAATAAATTCATTAACATTACCAAGATATTCATTTTCGTATTAAATTCATTTTTGGACCTTCAATTCTTTATTACTTATGACTTCATCCATTTTTTTTATACAATTCCTTATTTTGTTGTTGTTGTTTTAAGTTCCTATAATTATCTTCAAGGGGTAATTTTCGCGAAAATGGCTATAGAAAACAATAGCAAAATACTAATTACTAGGATACCAAGACTGCATGTAAATGTGTGCATGTAAAAGTGCATGTAAATAAGCATTATCGTAATCTCGTAAGATTTATCTAGGATTTGGAGAATAAATGAGGTTTATAAGTAAAAACCAATCAGGCAAGAAGTCCCGGTCGACTTATTGACACAACAAAGTGATTTGAAGGGGAACGACCAGCCAAAATAATCACAACCTTGTATAATACGCAAAGTTTGGACTCTTTATTAGAATCTTCACTAGGCAACGAGAAAGTAAAAGAAATTGAAAAGAAATCAGTGATATAGATTTTACAAAAAGAAACAATTTGATTTATTTATTTAATTTCCTTACAGTAGTTTTGAAAAAGTTACTAGCAGCTTGTAAAATCTGTATAACTGATTGCATTTTAATTTCTTTTAGTAGTTTCTGCCTGATGAAGATTCTAATAAAGAAACGTTGAGAAACGTTGCAAAATATACAAGGTTGTGATTATTTTACAACAATCAAATCAACGAAATGAAAACTTCAGAATGACATCAAAATAAACCTTAAACTATGTATTTATTATCTGAAATCCTAAAAAGTGACCCACATATGTTTTGAGCCAGTCAGTTTCTTTACATTGGTATAGAAGTTGAACACCAGGGCAAATTGTAGGCCTCGCATATATAGGGTGTCCGACTATGTTTCCCCGAACTTCTTTTTAATCATTACAATAATAACCAGTAATTGAAAAATAATAACTAATAATTAAAAGAATAATTTGAAACACTTCTTTCTTTCTGAGAACGCTGAAAAACAAAAATGTCCAATTTAGGGGTACGCGAACAAAAATGATCTAGACTAGTGGTGATATCGTTAATTTTTACTTTGAAAAATGTCCTTTTTGTTAAAAAAATTAAGAAAAGTCCGAATGCGCTTATGTAATTAATTATTTTTTTCCATGTTTTCATATAGTTATATTTTGCATAATAGTGTTTGTAATGTCAATGAATTGAAAAAAGATATTTCAGTTCAGAGAAATTTTACTGCGAGACATCAGACACACAGACGAACAAACGAGTGATCCAATAAATTTTGACAGGTACTCACCTAATCAAGAAATGTGTCCAAATTTATACAATTTTTGTTTATTTTGTTGTTTCGTATTCCTTTCCCTCTTTGTTGTCATCAAGATTATTGCACAAAAAGACTTTTTTAGGTTTACCAGCATCGTACATTTGCAGACATGGTGTTGAGTTCCTATTCCCAGTTATCCAGTTCCTTCAAATAAAACCATTAATTATATAGGTACCACATATTGCGCAGATGCGATATCATATATTCAGAATAAACTGAGAATATGTAGGTAATTGGTTGGTCGGCTGTGCACATTAGGTGATAATTATGCATCAACCGACGGACTGAGATTTACAACCACCTAATAACCACTGGCAAATAAATGATTAACAATCGCCCGTTTCCAATCTGGTTTTAGGTTAAGATGTAGCACAGTAGCAGGTTAAATCGTTAGCGGCGGCCCGATTAACATAATATTGGTATAAATCTGGCCACGGCACTCGGCTTGCCACGGTTTCCATTTTCCAGAGAAGCACTCGGCTGCAGATGAAGATAATGGCCGGGGAAGGCGCGGTACAGAGCAAACGAACTAATTTACATACACGACCATTTGTTGTCTCTACAGTTCGTACCTACGCCGCGCCGCGCCGTGCGGCGGTGTCGTGCCGCAGCTATTTTATGATTTATCGGCTGGAGATGTATTTAAAGCAAATATTGACGGGAAACGGCGTTCCCCGACCGGGGAAAGTGTCAACTATTTACCGACCGCATTACTACCTCTTGTAACAGTGCCACCAGACCGTGACCGCACCTCGAGTGCTACCTCCATTCTGATGCAATTGTTAACTCGCCCATAAAGTGTTAATTGTATTTGATTTATCTGTTAGGATCATTGTGTAAGACACCTGCGTGAAGTTGATGTGTAATAGCTTCACTTTTCAGCTCTAATAGATCTAATATGCGTGTTTCAATGTAGGTAAATAGACTATACAAACAATTTCAAATGACTTACGTTATAATATATTTTCTTTTGTTTATATTAAGTAAAGCCAATTCTGACATTTTATGAGCAAAATATTGATGCTTTTAGGGCAACTGGCTTGCCATCTACACATTGCATTTAACTTATCGTGTAGTACTTTTGCTCCTAATGTGAAGTCAAGGAGAGGGAAGTTTTAATAAATAGGTGAGGCGTAGATTCGTTGGCATACAGAAGCGATAAAAAGTGGTTCGAGATGTAAAACAAACCAGTCGCAAGCATCCCGCTTGTTTAGTATTAAAATATAGTTTTTAGTGTGTGCTTTTGTAAATGGTAGGCCGATCATTACTTCCTTACTTTGTGTTTGATTTTAATTTAATATGTTTTCTATAATCTGACAACTCCTCAAAAAGATTTGGTAGATTTAGAGTTTCAGTTCATTGTTTTAATTCTTTTGTTTTAATTGTAAATAAATATTTGTTATTCTGTTATTGAGTTTTGAGTTTTACTTATGAGTAAATTTCATTTAATATAAGAAGTGAGCAAACCAGTTACAATTTAATGGTAAAGATTTTTATTACATTTTTGGTGAGTTCAAATGGTGCTTATCATGGTAAGACTGACAGGGTTTGTCTGATAAAATACTTCATTGATCCTATTGCAAGAACTTACGTGCTGAGCGTGTTTAGAGAGATAAATTTCATAGTGGTTAAGGTTGAATAGTTGAATACTTTTAGCGACGATTTTAATATTTTTTCGGGCACATTTTAATTATCAATATTTTCAAATTACTATTTTGGGATAGTACTTACATTTTGCATTTTTTGTAGTATTTCTGACATTATCTGAAATTTAAAGTAAATTAAAGTTCTAATAAGGTCTAAAGATCGAATAACTAAGACGATGTGAAAAAAACAGAAAGCATTTTCTCCTAATGCATATATCAATTACTTTACTCGTCTTCGACGTAGAATTATCAGTGACCGTAAACTGATCTTACATTTCAGTTAAATAACGTAGTTTGTATAAATATTCATTTCAAATGAATACTTTCATTGTATGTCTTTTACAACAAAAAAACTACAGTTTTTAATTGCAAATTTTCGAAAACTATATTGGTTCTTAAATAAAACAGTAGTTAGTGAAGTCGGCTAGACAACCACATTTTAAGGAAATGCGGAATTCACTGCGGGTTTGTAACATACGGAATGAAGTACTTCAAAAGCGCCCCGGTAGGGGGCGCCAGATGCGCACGTGAAACGTTAGAAAAAGCAAATTAAATTTTTCTATATGTCATTATAGTTGGCGTTAGGTTAAATATACGTAATGCGAGTATAAAAGTAATTAAAGATGTTCTTCCGACAACGCAAATCGAGAATAACTCATCCGGTATACGAGATTGAGCGTATGAAAACGGGATCAAGTCGGGTCGTAATCCTGAGCAGTAACTTACAAATCATTGATATTACTTGTGTGAATCTATCCGTGCTTCTTTCCCAATCCGTCGAGCGCGTTCGACTTGTTAGTACATCCGCGGCGCATGCAATTTATATAGAATCCGGAGTTATTACATTGTGCGCGCGGCTATACGGTGAACCATATACGGCGGCGTGTATGTATATGCGCGTCCATTTGCATTCGTATCTCAGGCGTTCGCGGGCAGATCACACGTAACCATCGATATTTATTTTCGCGCTTAAAGGTACGTTGGCCCTCGATTCAATCACAGATACGGTTGACCGAGTAAATATTTGCCACGACCAATATCATTCGTATTTACGCACACCTCTTCACGCTATGCGGCGCCATCTTCTATTCCTAAACCCAGCATTACGTTGTACTTTCCTTCCGAATACCAGAATCCAAACTACATCTTTACTTTTTTCTATTGCAAGGTAAATATTATGATTTTTCAATAGGTCTCTAAACCTTCCATATTAGGGGCTCAGTTTACATCAGGTTTTAAAGCCGAAATTAACGGTATTATGACGTAGGCTATTGCGTAGCCGAAGACAATACAGGTCTTTTGTATAGAAACTAAACTATTTTCAAAGAAAATAACGAAACAGTTTCAACTGTTTCGAGCAAATCAACGCAATTCAAAGTAATTGTAATATACTCCTGCCATCCTACAAAATTAACAGCCAGATCATAGGACTAGTTCCATTCATTGACCAAAATGTAAATAAAATAACTTGAGCCAAGAAAATCTCGCGTATTAACGGAGAACGAATTTTAAAATACATTTTCAATCATTATCATTGTACAGAGCGGTGGGGCCGTGGCAAAAAGTTGCCGAATGGTGTGGAAAAATGCTGTTTTTGCAGGGTCGCCAGTGGCTAAATTGTGAAGCTAAATTGCACACAGCTCAATAATTTTATTATGTAAAGGGCATTTTCTGGTAATTAGCTATGTCCTAGCTTTAAAATTTGAGTATGCGGCCCGTGTGATATTTTTATAAGTCAATTATGATGCACTTCCGCACCGTTAAAAGCATTTTGCGAAAAACCCACCAAAGTACAATACTTTGCGGATGACTATAAGAGGTTTTTGTAAGTTAATTATAAATGCACTGACCCAACCATAAGCCTACTTTGCATGCTCCGCAAATGACCATAGTATTTAAAAGAACTAAGGGCCTCTATCTAGACGTGTGCACTCAATTTTACCAAAGCCTATCTAAAAATTGTATTACTTTCGTGAATATTGCATCATTGCATTATTCTTTTAGTGCCCCTATCAACCATAATGTCGCTTGCCGCGGTTTGTTCATGGTCCTTTGAGCCGGATGTACCCCAGTCTCTCAAACCCTTTTACATACACTATGCGTTAGTAAATCATTTTGGACAGGTTGATTGACTCTATCTCCAAGTAGTTTTTTATTGTATGCTATGGTCCAAGCCAAGCTAGCAAATTCGCGAGGGACTGGCAGCTCTCGCAAGCAAATCCTAAATAAATCACTCATACCAACTAAACCTAAACCACCAAAACCTACTAAACGGCCCATATGGGGATTCGTTCTAACCCACCTAATATAGATAGTCCTAGCGCGCTGTCATCAATGCTTACCTAAATGACAAATGTATACGCAAAGAAGAATAAAAAAAATATATCTAAAATATGTTAATTACAAGGTTTATTGAACTTTTTAACGAGATTTCATTAACATTAAACTTAATTTTTTTTTTATTTTGTGCAAACACAGAGTGTTTGTGGCATAACACCTAGTCAATGACTAACAAGTTATTTTCATTTAACCTAAACTGATAAAATAATGAGTATTTTTACAATTTTGCCCATTGGCCCAAGTTGTTTTAGTCTGACAGTTTTTACCACTCAAGTAGACGGCGGTTGTTTTCACTTACACTTGTTTTCACTTTTCACATACTGTGAATACACTACGGGTGCTCTGCTTTTAATCACTCCCGCAATTAAACTTAATGATTATTTTTATTTGAATCGAAATCCGATAATAATCAGTTTGACTAAATTGCAAACACAATAGATATTTTCGAATCGTTTGAAATATTCATTATTTTTTACTCTATCACACGCAGTATGTAAAGTATTGTAATCGTTTTGGAGATTTTAGCGGAAATATGTCCTTTTGGGTCCCCTGAACATATTTGACCAAGGTACAAAAAAATTTCTGGTGTGTGTGTGTATACTCAATTTTTGTGAATTCGATTCCGGAGAAACTACTAAAGGTATCGGCACAGAACTTCATATTTAGAAGTTTCATGACCAAACTTGGAGTTGAAAAGCTTTTGGTTCAAAAGGGTCCAAAGGAACTGGGTGTTTACTCTAAGCCTTTTTCAAGGATTTTAGAAATGAGCCGCCATTCCTGTAATTTCGTCAAAATAGTTAAATAATAAATTAAAGCAGAGGACATTTTGAATAATTTATGCCTATGACATTTTTTGGTAAAATTAATAGTTTAGCTGCAAGAGCAAATTCTAGTTGATCGAGATCGGTCGCATCTGCATTGATTTAATACTATATCGTGACCCAGGATTTGCAAATTTTTCAGTCTAATGACAGTACCGGTAGTGTCAAATGCTGATGTTTTGACATTATCTCACAATTAATATTGACAGTAGTTAATAGTATCAAAAGATATCATATTGTGATACCGTGTACGTTCCTTGCCTGATGCAGGGCCGGCCCTAGCGTTTTTGCCGCCGTAGGCAAATCACAATAGTGCCGCCCCCCTGATTGATTAATTAATTACTTTTATAACAAACCAACTGCAAATTATTGAAATAATTATTATCAACTAATAAATTCATGCATCATGAGTCCTTGCGTGTATTATTTTTTATTATATTTTGCCAGACGCGTTAGTAATGTATCGAAAACAAACATCCTACACACTACGTACCAAGATATTATTGTCTTGTCGAAAGTAAAACGTATTAAGAATTCTATAGCGCGAAAACTATTTCTTGCAGGCATAAGAATGTATTTTTCACCGGTGCATTCATGCGGCATTAATATGTTTACCTCAAATATTCTGCCCAATATCGGCGTAGAAGGCATTTTTATGGCCACGGAACTGCAAGTTTTTGTCGAGCCAGCCGATGCGTTCGAGACCTTGCAACGTGTTTGCAAGTCCAGATGTGCGATGTTACGAATCGGCATTAAATGTTCATATTTTCGGTACAAATATTTGACAGTGCATATCTCGCAGTGCAATGTGCTTACATTAATAATATAATAATCCTCGAAAACAAAAGACGATAGCTAATTTTGGTTTTCACCATTTACACATTTTTGATATCTCTTATAGTTACCGACATCTCCTATAGTAACATCGAATTTGGCCCACCTGTACATAATTAACAACATACTTACAAAATAGTAGCTCAATTGATTAATTACTTTTATAACAAACCAACTGCAAATCATTGAAATACTACTGGATGCAGGGCGTTTTTGCCGCCGTTTTTGCCGCCAAAACAGATTTACACAAAAATCATGATCCAGAAAAATACAGTCAGCACTCAGACAATATTTACGAAATTTATTTGTAATAAAAACACAACCTTTGGAGATTATGCTAGTACAAACAATACTTTTAAAACAACAAAAAGTAAATAATACTAGTTCAATATACAAAGTTTAACTCTAAATTAAAATTAGCTCTTTCGAATCTTTTTTTCTGCAAAATCGCGAGTAACTTCTTTTAGATCTAATGTATTACTCAATTCATATTCAGTGGCCTTCATTGCTAACCCATTAAGACAATTTTAAGTAGACATGGTTCTTAAGTACTTTTTTATTAATATTAGTTTAACAAACTGTCTATCGCCCGCTCAGGTAGCAACAGTTATCTAAGCAATGTTTAAATTTGGCCCAATGTTAAGGGAGGTAATGAATTTTTAAAAACGTCAACTGGACCTTCTGGAAACAAGGTCTATGGACTATGAAAATAGTACCAATAATACCATCAAAATGTTTACTGAATGAAGACATTCTTATTGAAATTTATTACAAATTATCAGTGATTATCAGTGAAATTTGTCATGAACTACTTGCATCAAATATCTCCGAAAGTATTAAGCTTAGCAGAACAAAATGTACACCATATTAAAGATGAAAAGAAATACTTAAAAATATTAAAAGATCTAGATTTGGGAGACGGTTAAAAAACGGGGTTTTAGAACCGAAATATTATGTCAATATCTATACTGTTAAGTCATCTGTCATCAGCAAACTTCTGACGTTTTTGACAGAATAGATATTGACATAATATCTCCGTTCTGTACATTTTCCCAAATCTAAATCTTTCAATATTTTAAGTAATTCTTTATTTATCATGTACCCAAATCTTCATCAAAATTTTATCTTTAATATGATGTATAATTTGTTCTGCTAAGAGTAATATTTTCGGAGATATTGATGCCATTTCATGGGGATTTTTTTAATCACTGATATTTTTAATTTATTTCAATAATAATATCATCAAAGACTCAAAGTACATTTTAATATTATTTTTATAGGCGCGCAAATTATGTGTCTACCCAAATAAAAATTAACTAGCTTACCATTTCGGCAGCAAATGCTAAACCGTTAAGATGGAGGATTCGCCAACTTTTAAAGCGGTTTCTATATCTTTGGAATGTGCCAGTAAATCGTTTTTACTTATAACATTTTTTTTAAGTTTGTGGATATCGCATAAAAACTCAAAAGGATCGTTAGAACTATTTTATATTTCTCTTTTGATTTTTGTATAGGATCACTACAGTACAGTACACTTTCATATTATTTTTCCTACTTAATCATATATTTTTTCCTAATTGATCCTAATTCTTTATAAAAGCTAATGAGCTATTTTATTTAAGTATGTCTATTATTGGCTGCTATGCATCTTAAAATATAGGAATGGCCTGAAGCCTGTCAATTCCGACTGTATTTGATACTATTTTACTATTCCTTTATTTTCTAGATTCAGGCAATAGTTTAGAGCCCTTTTTGTTGTAGTACAGTTGGTTTTGCCGCCCCTAAACTTTGCCGCCGTAGGCAGTTGCCTACCTTGCCTACCGCCTAGGGCCGGCCCTGCCTGATGGCGTCGGATAGGCAGCGTGTTCAGCGTGTCCAAAAACCATGTGTTCTGTTTGTTTTTGGTTTGACTAAGTATGATCACGTATCGAATGGGCTGGGCGACTTGGGGTGGTTGAACATGGATAACACTAGGGTGTTGCATGCAGCAATATTGTATCATAAGTTGCTATCCACTAGGATGCCACAATACCTCATGCGGAAGATATGCTGTAGAACGGATGTCCATAACCTTAATTTAAGACTTGGGGGTTTGTTTGCTCCACCTGCCCATCGCACTGACCTGTATAAACGGTCATTCTCTTACCAGGTCAGTCACATATACAATGGTCTCAGGGAAGATATGAAAAATTTATCGTTAAACAGTTTTGGGAGAAAGGTGAAGCGTTGTCTGTTTGCTCAACAGGGGGGACTTTAGGAATCGAGTGCACATTGGAGGCTGTATTAATTTTTATTTTTTACGGGCAGGTGCGATGATTTGTTGATTTGGATTTGCTGCAATTACGTGTAATTAGACTCTAGAGTATTTTTACTTTATCATACGCAGTATTATAAAGTATTGTAATCATGCCGAAAAAAAGAAATTGAGTTTTTAGCGGAGATAGGTCTTTTTGGGTCCCCTGAACATTTTTGACCAAGGTACAAAAAAATGTCTGTGTGTGTGTGTGTGTGTGTGTGTGTGTACCCGTTTTTTGTGGAGACGATTCCGGAGAAACTACTGAAGGTATCGGGACAAAAGTTCATATTTAGAAGTTTCATAACTAAACTTAGAGCTGAAAAGCTTTTGGTTCAAAAGGGTCCAAAGGAACTGGCTATTTACTGTTAGCATTTTTCAACGATTTTGCAATTGAGCCGCCATTTCTGCAATTTTGTCAAAATAGATAAATAATAAATTAAAGTAGAGAAAATTATGTATAATTTATGTTTATAACATTTTTTGGTAAAATTAATAGTTTAGCTGCAGGAGCAAATTCTATTTGATCGAAATCGTTTCTGCATTAATAGCAAGTAGCCAGGATATTTTGAATCCTTTGACAGTATTCAGAACGTCAGCGGTTGCGAAACGTCAATTCAACACGCAAATGGATGGAGAATGTGAGAACGCACGCACGTACAGTGCAACAATATTAAAACATCTTGGTGTCAATGTGTATTTCGATTGCGGATAGCCATGTTCTTATGTTTTCGCGAATAAATACAAGAAAGATTGTAAGACGGTATGGTAACATTAAAACTTATTTGGAATATTGAGCATAATTCCTTATGAACTTTTGTAGTTAGCAGTGAAGACGGGGTAAAACCCGAAAACATAGTATGCTAGAAGCCAATATAATGTATTAATTATCAGAACCAATAACCTTTTTACTTTATCATATGTACAAGGAGGTTTAGTCTTAGCATTTTGGATATATTTTGCAAATAAGCCGCTATTTCTGGAATTTCGTCGAAATAGTTTAATAATAAATTAATGTAGAGAAAATTCTGAATAATTCATGACTATGAAATTTTTTGGTAAAATAAATATTTTAGCCGCATGAGCAAATTCTATTTCATCGGGATCGGTCGTACTGCATTAAAACACTAGTATTACAACTAGTTAGCCAGGATTTGTCAGATATTGTGATTCTAATGATAGTAGGTAGTGTCAAATGCTGATGTTTTGACATTACATACTGTAAATATAATAAAAATATCTGTCTAGTTCTAGTAGTTTTACTTTAATGCAGACGTGGCCGATCTCGATCAAATAGAATCTCCTGCAGCTAAACTATTAATATATGGTATGATAAAGTCATGTGCCTGGCCACATCAGATTTTTTTGTTTGTTTTTGTTTTGATAAGTTCTCGGAATTATTTTTATATTATTGCTACAATTATGGCTTAGTTCTAGTTTGCGTAAGGGGTTGAGTGGAAGAGTAAGGCAATTTGGAAACAAGTGTGCTGAACTGCGCCCGAAATATAAATAATATTTTGTTGCATTTAATATTGTCTTATTTTAATAAAGGAATTATTTATTTATTTAATTATCTATTTATCTGTTAAATCCTGGCTAACTAGTTTTATTTTAATGCAGACACGACTGATCTCAATCAAATAGATTCTCATGCAGCTAAACTATTAATTTTATATATTGTATGATAAAATCATGTGCCAGGCCACACCAGATTTATTTGAGAAAGTGCTGCATTTCTGTGAGATATGAAGTACCATTCGTTGACTAATCAGGTGCTCAAAGTCTCAGTTCGTTGTTTATCAACAAGATTGATTATAGAATTTGGTCAAATAGGTACGTTAATATGTTTTCCAAATTGAATAGAAACTATATTTTTAGAAATGGCTCTCGCAGTTTCTCGACTAGGTAAAGTATAGTAAAGTATAGACGACATGGGCGAAGCTTGTAAGAAGACTTTGGAAGTCAATACTCGGAAAGAGATGCCATCATAGACGATATGTGATCTCTTTACCGAATACTTCAAGCTTGAGATATCCTGCGCCAAGGGGATCTCAACAACAGTCGCAGAGCCATTTCGAACCGTAAGGTAGGTATGCAATCTTCGTCACCACCGACCACCAGCACTAGACTCAGTACTGGAGCAAATAAACAAAAAATGTAAGACCTCAGAAGCATCAAGAATGCCCAATACTCGAAACCACTGAAAAGAAACATCCTCAACTTTAAAAGATAAAGAATTTATGGTAGAAGACATAACCACAACGAGAATAAGGAGGATTAAAGAAAATGTGGATTACGTACTGGAAGACCTGAGATTGATGAGAGAAGGTGACGAGATCTAAGGAAAGAAGGCAAGCGCCACGTAAGGTTCTATTGTCGATGATATACATAAGTAATTTGAGTTTCAAGAGAATAGGCTGTCACACAGAACGAAGGCTTCCGCATGTCGAGATAACCTAGTACCTGGGCTGGCAGAACCTAATACAGGAAACCACCGAACGCGCACGTGAGTATGTCGAGAGACAACAATACCTTATGGGCACGATGGCGCTCATAGTTTTCATATTTGACCTTAGACAAAAGGCATGCACTGTCAATAGCTCGGCATCGCCGCAATAAGTAAGCCGCCACTAAATTTCATCGATAGTTGGCTGGGAATGGCGATCCCGTGTGCCGGAATGCGAAACAGCACAGTACACCGCTCAAGCCTACTTCGATGGTATCGATCCCAGTAGCGGAGGGTACTTTTTCAATTGTCGCCATTGACCCAGTTTGGGCGTCGTGGGTCCGATGCATGCAAACGGACGCGACCGCGCGGCTGCCCGTCGCGGTTATTAGACGGCCGGCGCGGCGGTGCGTAATTAAAATCGAAACGGGCCGTAATAAATTTCAGATAATGGAAGATAGGTGGGAGATTAGCGTCTAGTTACCAGAAAGAACAATGGCGCGGAGTCGATTGGACAATCGCCCCGATGACGACGGACTTTTCCGCACCTCGCCACAATCTTCGACCATTGTTATCCCCATTATTGCTTATCTGGATTGCAGCAACCGAAACAATTGCCAACTGCAATTGTGCGACTGTCCTCGCAGTACCATCGACTGTGATTCAATTTGGGTTTTAATTGTCCCTTTGTCGGATTAAATTCCTTATTACTTATCCGGCTACTGGAAACCATTGTTTTGGTTAATATTTGATATCAAACTTAATAATTTTCCTCGAGACACGTGTAAATTTTGTCTGTCGCAAAAAAACTGGAAAAGTTGAAAACAATGGATTCCGGGTAGGGTGTAGTAGACTGTGAAAGTGGCAATTGGTGAATATCCTGACAAATAAGGATTTAAGGACAAACATTAAGAAGCGACACCAGATTGACAGGACTCACCGATAAGGTAGAAATTTCTCCAATATTGTCTCCAGTTAAGGTGAGAAGGTTATTGACATAAAAGACGGAAAGATGATTTGTTTAATTTGATTGAAAAAATGATAGTGGAAAGATAATGCAACTAGAGGCAGAAAAACAAAAACTTTGCCAAAATAATCTCTATGCCAAGATCCGAACCGACACCATAGCAACCAAACAAAGAAAGAAGACCTGAAAACGCACAATCTATGAATGAATAGTCTCTGAATAAAGGTTAATGGAATTAGAAGTAGCTCTAACATAATAGCGAGGCTTGTGCTCACCAGTAAGATTAAGATGCTTGAAGTAAAGCAAATAAGGATATCTTTTTCGAAGTAATCTCTTCTGAATGAAATTGTTGAAACAAGCGTTTTCCTTTTCGTTGGATTGTGAACTTTGCGGATAAAGTTACCTTCTAGAACTTGCAGGTGCTTGCAGCATAGGAAGCAGTTATCATATCGATATTATCAAATTCTGTTTAGTAAAGTTACGGCTTCTGCACAAAGTTGTGGGCATATGGATTGCATATACTGAATTCATATGAAAATAATAGCAGTTGAAGCTCTGCCTTCGTAAACTATGGTGATGTTAGACAGCAATATCTCGATTGCGCAGGAAACCTTTTATCAACTTCTGAAACTGAGGCCCTTGTCTACCGTTGCATGACAAGTATTGAAGTAAAGTAGCGTTTGTATGTAATTGTGGAACTAGATCTGCACTTAATCATGAGAGCACACAAGTAAACACTATAAAATCTAAGGCTTCTGCACAAAGTTGTGGGCATATGGACTGCATGTACTGAATTCATATGAAAACAATAGCAGTTTGAAGCTCTGCCTTCGTAAACGATGGTGATGTTACATAGTATTATCTCGATTGCAAAAGAAACCTTTTATTAATTTCTGTGACTGAGTTGTGGATGGAGAATTCAACTTATATCAATGGAAAACTAATGGGGAGGCCCTTGTCCCATGACGAGTATTGAAGTAAAGTAGCGTTTGTATGTAATTGTGGAACCAGATCTGCAGTTAATCACGAGAGCACACAAGTAAACGCTATAAAATCAAAGTTCGCAGTAAAACGCAGACGTCTGGTGACACAGCGGCGTGACTGCAGTTATCCACTCCAGAGGTCGCAATTACGAAAGACAGACGGCAATTTCATACATCGCGCCTCTCTCTCTCTCTCTCTCTCTTTCGCCATCATCCTGTCCCGTGATATTTATTTTCTGGCCGCATTAACTGTAAAAGACAGCCACACACGTCCCGAGTCTTCGGGGTTCCGCAAATTCTACAAACCTACATCCCCGAAGAGGCGAGCGGCGCGACCTCTGAACCGGTCGCGGTTCGCATAAACAATGGCGCGCACCGTCATCAATGCGCGTCCGTTCAGCGATTCATTTGTCAGGGACGCGAGAGAGCTGCGGCCTATTCGTTTTGTCTCTCTAAATAAGAACACCTACTCGTGCACCGGGTGTCTCATAATATATACCGGAGGCCCTGACAGGATACTCCGCACGATGGACAGGATGATTTACATATTTATGCGGCCGCCCGGAGGACGATAATAAAACAGTTGAAGGCGGCAAACAATCGACCCGTCTCATTAACGATGACAATCTGGGGAGGCGGCGCGGCGAGCTTCTTTTCGCGAAACTGACGGGCTATCGGAAGCGCTCTCCGCTCGCTGCGTTTGCAAATCATCCGTATTGTCGTCTATTACCGCTAATACGGCTCTGACATGACGATATATAAGCGTTTCTATAGCTAGCATAATAGCGATTGTTATTATACTGACGGGAAATTATCGGACTGGCATTCATTGAGTACTAATCAGATTTGCAGAAGAAAAAACTGATGATATGTGGCTTGTCAATGCCCATTATCAACTTCCTTATGCTTCCTGCTCTGAGATCTTCTTCAATTTCCAGCCACATCGCTATTTTACATAACAATAATTAATATACATAATTGGATTTGATCAATTTGGGTAAATTTGCTGCCTAATTGTAGCATCTGTTGTTGTGTGGCCGGCAATCTTGGAAGGAAAAAGGGAAAAAGTAATTATCCCTCATCCAGCCCGGGGGTCTAATTGTATTATACGTTGATGTATTGGACGGGGTTTTGGCGCCGGCCGATTGCAAATAAGCGCCCCAGTGCCAGTTGTTTGCCCGGCTTCCTCCTTGAAAATTTAATCATCCCATCACCATCAATTAGCGGCTACATTTACACCCCAACCGGATGCTCCCCATGTCAACTGGACTCCCCATGAGCCTACCTCCGGAAGTATACGGTAATTTAGTGTTATAGGCATTTACTTTTATTTAGTAGGATGAAGAGTACACTTGCGAGAGTGGACTTTACAAAGATACGTTAATAAATATTAAAAAAATCTGATGTGGCCAGACACATGACTCTATCATACTATATATAAAAATAATAGGGTAGCGGCATGAAATTTGATCGAGATCGGTTGTATCTGCATTAAAATAAAACTGTTAGCCAGGATTTCACAGATATGTTTATACTAATGACAATAGTTATTGTTAAAACATCAACGCTTGACACTACCTGCTGTCATTAGAGTAAGCATATGTGTCATATCCTGGCTAACTTGCGTTATATTAATGCAATTAATGCGAAATGCGATCTCGGTCAAAAAGAATTTGCTCATGTAGCTAAACTATTAAATTGACCAAAAAATATCATAGACATAAATTATACAAATTTCCTCTACTTTAAGTTAATGGCGTTAAATGGCGACTCATTTGCAAAATCGTTGAAAGATGCTTAGAGGAAACATCCAGTTCCTTTGGACCCTTTTCAATCAAAAGCTTTTCAGCTCTAAGTTCGGCCATGAAACTTCTGAATATAAAATTTCGTCTTGATACCTTTTGTAGTTTCTCCAGAATCGTGGCCACAAAAAAAAAACGGGTACACACACACACTACATTTTTTTGTACCTTGGTAAAAAATGTTCACTCAAAAAGACCTGTGACAGAGGTGCCACAAGGTTCTGTCCTTGGACCATTCGTGTTTCTTATTTATGTCAATGACTTTCCACATAACATTATAGCAAGTTTCTCTCCTAAAAAATAACTAGCTAATTGACGTTTCCGCTAATCTATAGACAGTTTATTAGGAAATTTCTCGGTTGCAAGGGTAAAATACAACAATTTTCATTCAAGTAAATAACTGTCGATATCGTGAGTTTTTCTTTAAGACCGAGTCGGATTGACGTTGGAAATCATGGCCTCGCATAAATCATAATCTCAGATTTGATTGTAATTACCGGTTGCGAAAAATACACCGATCCGCCCTAACGAGTTCTAACAAGATGTCTTATATAAAACGCGATGATGGATGGTGGGCCTGGCACATTAAGACTTCAAATATCGATCTGTCATTTCGTAGTCCGGCCGACGAACGCTATTACTTATTACCCGGCCATGTAGGAATGCACCCGGTAAACTTTTGCCGGTTTTAATTGCCTCGCGATCTTACACAACGTGCCCCCGTCACCCGTCACTAATGCGAGCGAAACTCCGAGCGCGCAGCAGACAATTGCTGCAGCCGAGGATGGCGCGTTGTTCACTTTGATACCGGCGCTCTCGTATCATACTTACAACCGGAATGATTTATTACGGTCCGTTTAATTTCATCTAGGGACGCAACGAGCTCCTATTATACAATCCGAGGCACCACTGCATTTAGATAAAATTTTAATGTGTATCTGTGGCTCACTGCTGACAACGATTCTGATTATTATTAATCGTGCTAGCTGACCCGTCCGGAGCCGTGGTTACCGCACACTAGCGAAAGAATTGGATGTACAACTTTGCATCGCGGTTGTTGTTTATTATTGCACAGCCAGCCAATTACTTATACATTACCAAGTACAATGCTAAGGTACCATCATAATCTAATATCTTTGTCTGAAATGGCATACCGTTATGGTACTTAGGTAGTATTTACTTGTACTTAGCATACATAATTTCATACCATGTAGGTACAGGATATAACACAAATGATAGGCTTATTTCCAAACCTCTTTCAATATGGGTATAGACATCTCTTCTACCTAGGATTGTTGCAATTATAATCATATGGTGTACTCATAACATCAAATTTTCTTGCCTCCACAGTTTTTCGTGTCAATATGTCCAGACCTTATAAATCATGCACGAGTTTTTGGACAATGTTATTTGGTTATGTTATTGGATTTATATCCTAGGACGATGACCGAAGAAGAATTAAGGTTTATCAACAGAAACACATCAGCGATGGTAGCAGCAGAAGTAATGAGGACAGCCCAAAGGAACAGCAAGCTACCACAAACTTTAATTATGAAACTCTTCCAAATCTCATTTAATTTCTTGTGATAAACTCTGTTTAAGGTTACTTAAAACTTAATCAGAATCTCTCCTAAGATAAGTACAACACCCCATGCCGTTGGTCCGCACGTTTCCCTGGGAGTGCAGGGGAGACTAACCGAACGCAGCCCAAAATTCGGACAAGGATGCCCAAACAATAAATATTTTATTACACCTTCAAAATGTTATATTACCAGGAAAACAATTACAGAAATTGTTTATAATTTGTAACACCTATGTAGGGTTTGCCACCGCATGTCAAGAAAAATGCAGTGGTATTTTAACAAAATCAAAAAAAAAACATTTTATTTTTGTTTCCTTTATTATATTTCTAGACTATTTTTGTAAAAAAAACGTGTATTTTTGCATTGTTTGCAATCTGTCACACTGCTTTTTTCAAAAACCGTTCATTCAAACCAAATCATTTCACAATTATTGCAGTTTTCAGATCAAGATTTTATGAAAAAAAAGCACACCAGAATCAATTGTCACTTTTGGACAATTTATTGTATTTTTGTTACATGAAGAAGTTGGAAATCTGTAGAATGTTGTGAATCTGATATTTAGACTTAACAGTTTATTTATTATTTTTTTATTTGTTGTGGTAAACAAATTTATGATAGTTTTTTTTACTAAAAATATCACCTATATAGATGGCAGGGACGTTAAATTACGGCAGTTATTTTTTAACAGTAAATAAATAGTCGTGATTTAAAAAAGTACATTTAAACATCATAATCATAGTATAAAATAAATACTTTAATTCTGAACCAATTTAGAAAACAACAATGCTCGGTTTCACAAACGGTTATAATTTTTTTGATCAGGAATTTTTATACCGCCTCCATACAGACTCAAAAATTATGTTATAGATATAAATAGTAACGAAATAACATAAAATGTTTTTTTTAATGGTTCAGGCTTTTGAAATTTGTAAATTTCGGTAACCTTCCCACGTTAAATTTGTACATTAACTTTAGTACATTAACTAGCTAAAAATTGGTGTAATTAAAAATACGCAAGTTAATATTAATTACGGTAAACTATTTGGTCATTTATCCGATAAGTTATGGTTTTACAACCCCCTAATTTAGGCTCTTTTTAATAGGAATATTGGCACTATTCCCTGGTAAAAGTTATACGGCTAGTAGATGCTAGATAGTTTATGCCATAGCATCTCCCATAAAAAATACATATCTAATCGAATCCGTAAATAGAAGTACAAATTGTGTAAACTAAATTTCAAATTTAATATAATGCTCAAAAGCTACGACTCTCAAAGCTGGTTTAGAATTTTATAGAATCTTCGTTATATTGCATTTTATACATTAATAACATTTTATTGTTTTTATATCCAATATTAATGCTTTGTTCTTCCTGCCCTCATCAAATTTCTTTAAATAACAATGTCAAAGTTAGTCTTTTGGTGGAGAAATGTAATTTTTGCCCTACAATACCACGCATATGAAGAGGCATGAGATATCCTTGTCTTTAGATTCCTCTTGGCCAACGATGCAGCAATATCACACTAGATGTGGAGGTAGACTATTCACAAGTGGACTGCAAATGCAGAAAATCTTTTGATGAAAACACTTTCCATTACAAAGCCTGGCGGCGCGGTCTCCGTTCCCATCGTCGTAATTCTTCGGCGCGGTTTTGCTGAAGTGTTCGTAGACACTGGGAAGCGTTCGCGCCGCTCGTCAAGTGGTAGTAAATCGAGGAAGACATCCCGCAGGAAGGCAGTAGACCGGGCGCGACCGCGCCACTACCGGTGTTGCCGCAGGAGTCGGGACTCGCGCCGGTAGTGCACCCGGCGACTCCTGCTCATGATGGCCCGCCGAGATTTATTCGGCGGGGTTGCCCGTAGGCTACAGTGAAACGTCGCGTCGCGACGACCGAGGCAAACAAAAACGACAACTCGCCACCATCCGTTATACTAATAAGGGTGTACGTACACGACCCGTCGACGGGGTCGCCGGACGCCCCTAACCCCGGCCCGTCACTGACAAACAATTTATCGGCACCGTTTATTACGAAAGTTCTTTTTATTGCACGGCGAACGGTCGGCTAATGCCCGCGGCCGGTTTTATTAAATTTTTGTTTCAGTTTTAAGTGATATATAACACTGAGCGCGCGCTGGTCAGCCTGGCTATACCTAGGCTTTTGTTTTTACCGGATAGTGTAGTAAATTATCAGGTTAATATCATTGACGTGCCTACACAGTACACATAGAAGTTTCTGAAACTCATTTTTAAGCCAGTTTAGAATTTTACGGACCTATTATCACAAAGGCAAACCTGCATAAAAGAATTAGATATTTTTAACAAAATAAGTAATTATCTAAGGATATACATATTATATTTTTGATGAGTTTAATGTTAATGTTATAAAGTGA